>JAQHUG010000006.1:2497556-2530896 GCA_028555095.1 Dicrostonyx torquatus | reverse complement strand
GGTCCATTGGTACCTCCTAGAAGGCTGAGAATTATTGTAAGTAGGCACTGTGAAGGCAAACTTTTCTCTATCCTCTTTTTGTAAAGGTATAGTAAAAAAACAATCCTTTAAATCGATAACTATGAGAGGCCATCCCTTTGGTAACAGAGAGGGCAGAGGAATTCCAGATTGCAGAGGGCCCATAGGTTGTAGGATAACATGGTTCATCTTATATGTACAGATCAAATAGAATGGTTCATACAGCATGGAAGAAATTGAATAATGTTGAATAAGTAACTGAAACCATTTCTATTCTTTTCTGAAAAGAACTGGTGCCAGCTCTGTCTATTCGGAATCCAACAGTTGCCCTGAAAGTCCAAGAACTCTGTAAGTATGCCTTCCTGGAAATTCTCATAAATCAGACTCCTGTGACCCACACGGCCATGTTGTCCCTACACACAACACAGTCAGTGCCTGACTTCACTGTTTCAACATTTTTGTCCTCTGCCCTCTTGTTGGTCACTATGGCCCAGGGTCCTATAATAGAGTCCTACTGCATTAATCCCCTTTCTCTAGCCCCTGTGCCAGCCAGGCTTGTGATAGGGCACCCTGGGGATGCTGAAGGAGACTCCCAGCTTATCTCACTGGCTGAACCTTTCTTACTCGCCTACAAACCGACCAGCACAAGAATCACTTTCTGACAGTACTGCTGCACTGGGTGACTTAGTCCAACTCTCCCGCCGCCCAGGGAATGACCCGAACTCAAGAGCAGGCCTCCACAGTTTAGCACCAATCCCCTCCATTCCTTCCTTCTCTGATGCTAGTCAACAAGACTTTCAGGCTGGCTGAGCTCACCTTCTTTCATGTGCCTGGTTGCCTATCTTCCAGACTTCGTTCCTATTGCTTTATCCATTTCCCACAAACCAACTTCATCTGTCTTCATTCAACTACGTGTTTGTTCACTCAGAGTTCATCTGTTGAAACTCTTATGTTGATGCCTATAATATATGAGGTTACTACAACATATAAGATCTTATTATATCTGCCATCATGGCTCACCCTATCTTCTAAATCAAAGTAAGATGGCTCCCATTTGTAATCCCATCTGGGAGGCTGAAGCAGGAGAATTGCCTTGAATTTAATGCCAGCCTGGACACATAGTAAACACCAGATTCACCTGGGTTACAGAGCACAACCCTGTCTCAAAACAAAAGCAAACAAATAAATCTACCTTCTCAAGGAAGTTATTTTCTCTGTCAGCCTTCCCAGGCCAAGCTTTCCAGGCTAGTTTCAGCTTGCATTGATCCTCTGATAGTTATTTTTCTAATGTCTCTTATTGATCTATTTCACAAGTTAGTTTTGCTTCCCCAGTAAGACTATAATATGCTCAAGAAAGGGATCAGATTCCAGTATCCACCCACTGTGTTTTATCAATAAACATACAATGGGCACAGAGTAGGAGTTGCTGAACCTCTTTGGCAGTTTTTATTAATTTCATGTGGCCTAATATACTTTAGGGTTTACTTCCTTTCATCCTTGGTTAATTGTTAAAGTTAACCACTCAGATGATTTTAACATGGTAAGCGAACCTGGGTGGCAGCTATGACTTTCACATATTCCTTCTCTCACTTCCTGTTTCCCAGTGGTGAACTGAGTCAAAATGGCCAAATCAGGTGTGCATAGAGCTTCCAATACTGGTCTCCTTGCTTAAAATGATACCTGTGTTCATGGGCTCAACTGATGCACACACACACACACACACACGCAGACGATGCAAAACTCCTCCCTTAATATGATGTGTGTGTATGTGCGTGTATGAGAGACGTTAATGACTTGTCCACCAAGCTGCTTTCAGGGAAAACACATGTATATACTGACATAAAAAGAGAACATTTGAAGGAAATATATAGGTATTTGTGGGAGGAGGTCCCATTATCATAAAAAATATAGTTTGTGTGAATTCACATTCAATTTAGGCTATATTGTTTGCAACTTTACCCCCTAAGAAGGTCTTTTAAAGAAATTTTTATAATCTATAATTCAAATCTTCTGTCTGAAAAGGCACTGGCTTATGATTGACAGTTCATGTTCTTTAAGTGATATGTCTTTTATTCAGGAAATATTTTAAATGACTAAAGTAAACACAATTTATATAAGAATCATTACACTTCTATTACACAAAATCAAATACCAAACCAAAATAATAGGAATAATAAATAAGTACCTAACCAAACAACTGCTTTTAAAGTATCATCTCCTATAACTTTCGCATAATTGTTTAAAACTTATTAATTGGCATTGGAGAGATGGCTTAGTGGTTAAGACAATGTATTGTTCTTGCAGAGAACCTGAGTTCAGTTCCTGGTACCCATGTCAGGTGGCTGGCAAGCCCCTGCAACTGCAGTTCCAGGAAACACAGTGCCTCTGACCCTATGGGTCCTGCACTCACATGCACAGACACATACACACACACATTTTTTAATAATATAAACATCTTTTTTAAAAATAAACATCTTTAAGCCTAAATCTTTGCACAAATTACTCTTATAGGAAATAAAGCCCTCTGACCTTCCTCAGTCATATACTTGACCAGCTCTTCCTTAGTCAGAATTCCTCGTTTAGCTGGATCCAAAACCTGGGGAAAGCAGGTAGATTTCCTTTGTTGAATAAATTCTATATGATGAATTTTTCACATACACATGAATAATCTGGAGCTTACCCACCTCAAATGCTCTAAGAAGGACATCTTCAGCAATTGGTCTGTATCTGTAATTTTACAATAAAGTGACTTAATGCCAGCATATTTATCTCAGTCTCTACATGATAATGACTGCATTAAACAACATAAAAGCCACTCATATACTAGGCTAATGGCACTTCCCTGGGTGAAATTTCTTTGGATTTCTGAATATGAATGTCAATAGGACCTACCCCACAGGAATGTTTGGTATTACCTATTAGTATTTCTCACTGATATGAAAACAAATTTATCTAGGATCAAAACATCTACAATCAATCAAATGTGGTATGTTAATGCTATACTTATGCTAGAAAAGTAACTGGTGTTAATTTTTATTTTAAATAATTAAAATGATAATTCACAATTAACTGTAACTGCAATGTTGTTCTTTTCTTTAGTTCCTTTGCCTTTTCATTGTACCTTGCTTAGATTAATAAATACTAGCCTGGCTGGTATTTGTAAGCAAGCCTGAAGCACACTGGAAGGCTAGAGGGAACCAGCCTAAGATATAGACTGGGTAAATAAAACATAAAAAGTCGAGTGGTTTGGTTTTGTTTTGAGGAAAAACTCTGTAGCTCAGGATGACCTGAAACTATGCAACTAAGGATAGCCTCAAATCCGTGGCAATCCTCCTGTCTCAGCCTCAAGTGCTGGAATTACAGGCATAAGGCATCACAGCTGGCCAAGTCAAATGTTTTGAAATTAATGTAACTCTAGTTATCTTGCCTTAAAATTGGATTTGCTTCCTTACTTTCTTTCCAGAAGTACTCTGGTCATCACTGGAAGAAATTTTTCATATCGAATGTATCCAGTTGGTTCCTCTTCCTCTACCTAAACAATTAAAAACAGTCATTTATTCATTCAACAAATATATTGAACAACTACTTTTTTTCAAACACTGAACCCAGTATTGGAATTTGATGATGAGAATATGGGCATAAATGCAGCTTGTGGTACTTGTTTTCTGTAGGAGAGACACATATAATTCAAAAATACCAAAACACTGATAGTTGAGGAGATAACTGTCAAACAGTGCTTGCCAGGAAATCATGAGGACCTAAACTCAACTCCTAGCTCTCACATCAAAAGCAAGGTGTGTGATTGCATCACAGTGGATTGTGACTCAAAGTTAACCTCTGGCATGTGTGCTTCCACACACACACACACACACACACACACACACACACACACCACAATACCACATATCCAATTTGTTTTTACTATATAGGGTAACCTTAAACTTGTAATGATCTCCTGCCTCAGCCTCTCTTATGGTGGTATGTCTGACATGAACCACCATGCCTGACTTGAATGTCTAATTCTAGACCTCTGCAAACACCGTGAGTAAAGGAGTGTGGGTCTAGAAGAGCAGAGAACACAGGAAATGTCTCCGATCAGGGCATCAGGGAAGTCACTGGTGAACAGTAGTGTTTGGGCTGGTTTCTCAAGGGTAAGAAGCAGCTGTGAGGCTGGAGCACAGAACCCAACAAGAGCAGTTGCTGTGGGACAATGGTCTGTACCCTATCACTATTTTAAATAAACGCTGATTGGCCAGTAGCCAGGCAGGAAGTATAAGCTGGGCCACCAGGCAGGAAGTAGAGGCAGGGCAAGAAGAACAAGAGAATCCTGGGAAGAGCAAAGATTCAGTCTGCAGTCATCATTCAGACACAGAGGAAGCAAGATGTGACTGCCTTGCCAAAAAAAAGGTACCAAGCCACATGGCTAATGCAGATAAGAATTATGGGCTACCAAAAAAAAAAAAAAAAAGCCGGGCAGTGGTGGCGCACGCCTTTAATCCCAGCACTCGGGAAGCAGAGGCAGGCGGATCTCTGTGAGTTCGAGACCAGCCTGGTCTATAAGAGCTAGTTCCAGGACAGGCTCCAAAGCCACAGAGAAACCCTGTCTTGAAAAAACAAACAAAAAAAAATTATGGGCTAATAAAAGTTATAAGAGTTGGAATATGAAGCCTGGGCTAATATCAGTTTATAATTAATGTAGGTTCTGTGTGTTTATTTGGGACTAAACGGATGTGGGACCTGGTAGGACAGAAAACCTCTGTCAACAGGCAGTGCTTCAAGGTGAGGCTGAAGAGAGACCTTATCATCCACAGGATGATATCTGTTATCATGAGAAGAGTGTGAAACCAAATTGGACGTGGTGCGTGTGTGAAAGGTCACTCTATTGTGGGTGAGGTGGCTTCTTCAGACAAAGGATGATGGTGCAGATTGGAGTGGTGGCCATGAAGAGAGAGTGTGTGTGACAGGAGACCTTTTTAAGAAGACTTGACAGAGTGACTGCATTCACCCATTACAGATGACTCCTAGATTCTAACTTGCACAAATGTATTGTCTTCCCTTGAAATGAAGAATACTGAATGAGATCAGGCTATGGCCAGTCAACATCTTAAGGATTGACCTACATCTCAAATCAGCCTTGGACTTATGAAATACTTCCTGAGTAACAGAACTCTGCTCTGCTACCCTAAGTTAAGAGAATACTGTTCTCAAAATAAGAACATTTGGCACCTAGCACTACAAAAGATAAGAATGAAATGGGTCTGTTTGCCTCTGGGTTCAACTAGTCATAGTTCAGCTAGCCATAGACTGATTGAATGAGCTCTACTGACCCTAACTTCCATGTCAGGCAATGTACATGGAGCTATAAATTCTGCACTCGCTTTCAAAAATCCTATTAAAAGACTCATAGATCCCAATTCAACAGATGAGTTTTTAAGAGATTTATTGTTTCAACAAAAAATAAATCTATAGGTGGCTATTAAGTAGACTATGCTGTCATCCAAATGACAACTATTTTTAATGTTCATATGAGATTCAAACCTAGTGTGAGTAGAGTCTTCAGACTCCATTATCAGAGAAAATTAAACCCATCTAGGGACATCATGTTTCAGAATTTCTGTACCCATCGGTATGTGAACAATTTCTGCAGCTTCCTCTAAGGTCTGAGTTGAGCATGTTGATATAATGTTAATATAGCTCTGTTGTACTTGGGCAGTAGTCTGAAACTCCCAGAACACAGAGACTTAAAAGTTAACTATCTGGACGCAGGTGCAGCTCATGGTAGTGAAAGACCCCAGACCCCAAGGGTTCTGGGTGCCTTATCAGTGAAGTGACCGCCGCCAAGACACGGAACACGGAACAAAAGCAAGAGGTTTTTAATGCACGGGCATCCATGGATGCTACAGCATTTGGGAGCTGAGCATGCTCTCTGGGGTCCAGAGCTGGTATTTATAACCCTAAGGCAGCAAAAAGCTGATGCGTAGTTACAGGGTTCAAGGGTGGACCTGATTCAAACTCAAACACATCAGTTCTGTCCTTGTTTAGGGACATCTGGTGTTTTCTGTTAGGCCTGGCCTTAAGGTATCAACCCACAGATGTTCCGTTTACATAGAACAGGGTGACCTGGCTGGTGTTCTTATCTAGGGCTTGAGAGGAGGGGGTGTGCTTGTCAGTCCGAGGATATTGCTACTCTTAAACCTTGCTAAATTATGGCGTTGCTACTGCTAAAGCTGTCAAACTTAAAGCTGTCAAACTGGTGCGGGGTCTTTATGGACTCTGGGGTTTAAACCTCAGGGTAGACTTCTTAAAAGTCAATCTCAGTGTCTCCTCAAAACTTCATAGAATCACTAGATGGTGGTGGCTCACACCTTTAATCCCAGCATTTGGGAGGCAGAGACAGGCAGATCTCTGTGAGTTCAAGGCCAGCCTGGTTTACAAGAGCTAGTTCCAGGACAGACTCCAAAGCTACATAAAAACCCTGTCTTGAAAAACCAAAAAAAAAGGAAAGAAAGAAAGAAAGAAAAGAGAAAACTTCAGAGAATCTATGCCCATGAAGTCCTGCCAACATGGCTGCCTAAATATGACCTGAATAAGAACAACATGAATACACATGCTAACACAGAATGGTAAATCTCAGGCAGCCTCAACCCTTGACAAAGAACTACAGGCACGTAATAACATTCTGCTCTACTCATGGACCAGTGCCTTGCTCAGCCATCATCAGAGAAGTTTCCTCCTGCAGCAGATGGGAATGAACATGGAGAACGCAACTGGACAACGCGCAGAGTGAGAGACCTTGGAATAGGCAGTTCTAAATGTGATGTCTCGACCAAATCCCTCCCCCAGGGCTCAGGGAACTCTGCTGGAGAGGAGACAAAGATTTTAAGAGCCACAAGTGATTGATGACACCAAGAAAACAAGGGCTTCTAAATGCAGCAGGCTTGACACACATAAGAACCCACAAAGACTGTGGCAGCATGCACAGGGCCTGCATGGGTCTGGGCCAGAGGGGGTCTTATGTTGAGAGGAAAGTGCACACAAGTCCCCATTCCTAACCCAGACACTATCTCTGATTAACAACCACTCACAAATGAACAATTAGCTTTGTCCAATAGAGTCTCACTGGAGATACAAACCACTCTTAAGGGCAGGTACCATGTCCAGCAGTGGATGGCTAACCCAAGACAAACTTAATAGCACTTTTGGGGGTCTTGAGATGGCTCAGCGGTTAAGAGCATTGCCTGCTCTTCCAAAGGTCCTGAGTTCAATTCCCAGCAACCACATGGTGGCTCACAACCATCTGTAATGAGGTCTGGTGCCCTCTTCTGGCCTTCAGGCATACACGCAGACAGAATATTGTATACATAATAAATAAAAAATATTTAAAAAAATAAAACCTTACAGGTCTTTTGCATATATATTATGGTTTCTAATTTTGTGTTTTTATTGTTATTACTTTAGATGCCCATTTGTTTCCTAAGGAGAAAAAAAAATGTGGATTTAGGTGAGAGAGGAGGTGGGGAGGATCTGGGAGGAGTTGGGGAAGGGGAAACCATAATCAAAATAAATTGTAAGAAGAAAGTCTAGGGATATCCACTGCTCAGGTGCAGGCCACAGCAAACAAAAGAATAGGTAAGAGGCCCACCTGCCCTTGGAACCCTCCCACACTCTCAGTTTGGATCCCAAAGATCCAACCTGCCGCCACCCCCCCCTTCCCATCTCACCACCCACCCCTGTTGCCATGCCCCTCCCCCTTCAGAATACCCATTGCTCAGGTACAGACCACACCAGTTAGAAGAACTGTTGTAGGCCATGCCAACCAGAAAAATAGACAGGCAAACTCAGGCAGACACTCACTGCTGAACCACAGACCACACCAGCCATAGCAGTCTACCCACAGACCTCCTCCACTCTCTTGGTGACAACCCCAACACTATCCCCAATGCCCCTCCCTTCATCATCATGTCCCACCCCCAATTTTAATCCCATGCTGGACCAAAGGCCAAGCTAGTAGCCAGAAGTCCAGCCCCCAGTTTGGACAGAGAGACTCCCTGCTGGACCAGAGGTCATACCAGCAGTCAGAAATCTAGGTCACAAAGACCAGAAAACCAAAGAGGAAACAAAAATGAAGGAACAAAGCACCCATCCAACAAAGACAAACTCAGAAATCAGCACCTGGACCTGTAATCACCCCAAACCCAGATGCCTAAACACCAGCATAAGAACACAATCAATAACAGCCAGGGCAGTACGTCACCACCAGAGCCCAGCTATCCTACAGCTGCAAGACCTAAAAATTCCAACACAGCTGAAGCACAAGAAAATGATCTTAAAACCAACTCTATGGGGGCTGGAGAGATGGCTCAGTGGTTAAGAGCATTGTCTGCTGTTCCAAAGGTCCTGAGTTCAATTCCCGGCAACCACATGGTGGCTTACAACCACCTGTAATGAGGTCTGGTGCCCTCTTCTGGTCTGCAGACATACACACAGACAGAAATAAATATTTTAAAAAATAAAAAATAAAAAAACCCAACTCTATGAAGATGATAGAGGTTCTTAAAGAGGAAATGAATAAGTTCCTTAAATCCAGGAAAACACAAACAATTGGAGGAAATTAATAAATCCTTTAAAACCAAGAAAAAAAAACAAGCAGGTGAAGGAAACAAATAAAACTGCTCAAGACCTGAATATAGAAATAAAAGCAATAAAGAAAACACAAACTGAGGGAATTCTGGAAATAAAAAATCTAGGTAAGCAAACAAGAACTACAGAAGCGAGTATCACTAACAGAATGCAAGAGATGGAAGGGAGAATCGCAAGCATTGAAGATATGATAGAAAAATAGATACAACAAAGTAAACTTTACGTCTAACACAAAACACCCAGGAAATCTGGGACATTATGAAAAGACCAAATCTAAGAATAATAAGAATAAAAGAGAAATCCCAGCTCAAAGGCCCAGAAAATATTTTTAACAAAAATCATAGAAGAAAATTTTCCTAAACTGAAGAAGAACATGCTTATAAAGGTACAAGAAGCTTATAGAACACCAAATAGATTGGATCACATAATAATAAAAACACTAAACATACAGAACCAAGAAATAATATTAAAAGTTGCAAGGGGAAAAGACAAAGTAACATATGAAGGCAGACCTATTAGAATTACACTTCTCAATGGAGACTCTAAAGGCCAGAAGGCTAGATGTCCTGCAGACTCTAAGAGACCACAGATGACAGTCCAGACTACAATACCAAACAAAACTTTCAATCACCACAAATGGAGAAAACAAGATATCCCATGACAAAGTCCAATTTTAACAATATCTATCCATAAATCCAGTCCTACAGAGGTAGGAAAATTCCAACCCAAGAAAGTTTACTACATCCATGAAATGAAAATATAGGAAATAATCTCACATCAGCAAAACCAAAAGAAGGGGGAGGAAGCACAACACACACAAAACCATCAACAATGACAAAGTAATAGGAATTAGCAATTATTGGTCATTAATATTTCTCAGTATCACTAGACTCAATTCCCCAATAAAAAGGCAGAGGTTAACAGAATGGATGCAAAAACAGGATCCATCCCACTGCTACATACAAAAACACATTTCAACCTTAAGGGCAGACATTACCTCAGATTAAAATGTTGGGAAAAGATTGTTTATGCAAATGGATCCAAGAAGCAAGCTAGTACACCTATTTTAATATCTAACAAAACAGACATCAAACCAAAATTAAGCAAAAGCGATGGGGAAGTACACTTTATACTCATCAAAGAAAAAATCCACCAAGATGATGTTCCAATTCTTAACATCTATGCAAGGGCATTTGTAAAAGAAACATTACTAAAGCTTAAATCACTCATCTAACCTCACACATTAATAGCAGAAGGCTTCAATGCACCATTCTTACCAATGGACAGGCCTTCTAGACAAAAACTAAACAGAGAAATAATGGAGCTAATATGTTATAAACCAAATGGACCTAACAGATATCTACAGAACATGTCACTCAAACACAAAAGAATAGACCTTCTTCTCAGTACCTAATGGAACCTTCTCCAAAATTGACCACATACTAGGTCACAAAGCAAGTCTCAACAAATACAAGAAAATTGAAATAACCACCTAAATCCTATCAGACCACCCATGAATTAAAATTGTATTTCAACAACAACAGAATCAGCAGAAAACCTACAAACTCGTAGAAATTGAACAACTGCCTATTGAATGACTACTGAGTTAAAACAAAAATAAAGAAAGAAATTAAAGACTTCCTAGGACTCAATGAAATGAATACACAACATACTCAAACCTATGGGACATAGTGAAAGTGGTGCTAAGAAGAAAGTTCAAAGCACTAAGTGACTTCATAAAAAAATTGTGGAGTTCTCACACTAGCAATTTAACACCACACTTGAAAGCTCTAGAATGAAAAGAAGCAAATACCCAAGAGGAGTAGAAAGCAGGAAATAATCGAATTGAGGACTAAAATCAATAAAATAGAAACAAAGAGAAAAATACAAAGAATCAATGAAACAAAGAGTTGGTTCTTTGAGAAAAATCAACAAGACAGAGAGAGAATATTCAAATTAACAAAATCAGAAATAAAAAGGGGGCATAACAATAGACAGTGAAGAAAGCCAAAGAATCATTGGGTCATACTTCAAAAACCTGTTCTCCATAAAATTTTGAAAATCTAAAAGAAATGGACAATTTTCTTCATAGATACCTCTTACCAAAGTTAAAACAAGATCAGATAAACAATTTAAACAGACCTATAACAACTAAGGAAATAGACACTGTCATTAAAAGTCTCCCAACCAAAAAAACCAAAAACCAAACAAACAAACAAAAAACCAACCAGACTTTCAAAGAAGAACTAATGCCAATGCTTCTCAAATCATTCCACAAAACAGAAGCAGAAGGAACATTGAATCATCTTGTGAGGTCACAGTCACCCTAATACCCAAACCATACAAAGATTCAAAATAGAACAAGAATTACAGACCAATTTCCCTCCTGAACATTGATGCAAAAATACTCGATAAAATACTTGCAAATTGAATCCAAGCACACATAAAAAATATTATGATCTATTTGATCAGGGATAGTTCATCATAAGAAAATCTGCCAGTATAGTCTACCATATAAACAAACTGAAAGAAAAAAAAACCTCATGATCATCTCATTAGATGCTGAAAAGACCTTTAACAAAATCCAATACCAGCACCCCTTCATGATAAAGGTCTTAGAGAGATCAGAAATACAAAGGACATACCTAAACATAATAAAGGCAATTTATAGCAAGTCTATAGCCAACACCAAATTAAATGGAGAGAAACTCAAAGACAACTTTCTGAACAGAATATCAATAGTGCAGGAACTAAGATTGACAAAAGCTTCTGTAAGGCAAAGGACATCATTAATAGGACAAAACGGTAGCCTACCAAATGGAAAAGATGTTGACAGTGGGGTTTCTGTCCTGCCTGGTTCCTGCAACCATTAAGTCCAAAAAAATCACACAGAGGTCTATATTAATGATAAACTGATTGGCCCATTAGCTCAGTCTTCTTATTAACTCTTATATTAGCCAATTATTCTAGTATATGTTAGCCACATGGCTTGGTACCTTTTTCAGCGGGGCAGGTCACATCTTCCTTCTTCCGTGTTTGGGCAGGACTGTGGAGGAATGGGCTTCCTTCTTCCCAGAATTCTCCTGTTCTCATTGACCTGCCTCTACTTCCAGTCTGGTTGTCCTGCCTATATTTCCTGCCTGGCTACTGGCCAATCAGTGTTTATTTAAAGCATAATTGACAGACTATAGACAACTGTCCTGCACCAAAAAGATACTCATATGTCAAAGGAGTAAATATAAATATATATATATTTAAAGAACTCAAGAAACTAGACATCAACAAACCAAATAGTCTAATTAAAAAAAAATGGGGTACAGATCTAACAGAATTCTCAACAGAGGAATCTCAAATGGCTGAGAAACCCTTAAAGAAATGTTCAGCATACTTAGCCATCAGGGAAATGCAAATCAAAATGACTTTGAGATTCCATCTTGCACCTGTCAGAATGGCTAAAATTAAAAACACAATTAACAATTCATTCTGGCAAGGATGTGAAACAATGGGAACACTCTTCCATTGCTGGTGGAAGTACAAATTGTAAAGTCACTTTGAAAATCAATATGATAGTTTTTTTTAAAAAAAAAAAAAAGGAATTGATCTACCTTAAGACCCAGCTATGCCACTCCTGGGAATATACCCAAAGGACACTCCATCCTACAAGAACACGTGCTCAACTATGCTCATAGCAACATTATTCACAATAGCCAGAAACTGGAAACAACCTAGAATGAATAAAGAAAATGCAGTACATTTATACAACGGAATAGTACTCAGTTGTTTTTTAAAAAAAAAAAATGACATCATGAAAGTCACAGGCAAATGGATGGAACTAGAAAAAAACATCCTGAGTGAGGTAACCCAGACTCAGAAGACAAACATGGTATGTACTCACTCATAAGTGGATATTAGCTGTAAAGTGAAGAATAGTTCTTCTATAGTCCATAGATCCACAGAGGCTAAGCAATAAGGAGGGCTTGGGGGAGGGGCATGAATCTCCCTGGGAAGGGATATAGACTAAATTTTGTGGGTGGACTGGGGGCAGGTGGCAATAAGAACAGGAGGCATCAGGTGGGGGAAGAGTACTAGGAGAGGCAACTGGAATTGGGGGACCTCTTAGGGGTGAGGTAGAAACCTAGTGCAATGAAAACTACAAGGGTGACCCTAGCAAAGACTCCTAGTAATGGAGATACAGAGCCTGAACCAGCCATCTTCTGTAACCAGGTAAGACTTCCAGTGGAGGGATTGGAACACCAACCCAACCACAAAACTTTCAACCTACAGTTTGTCCTGCCTGCAAGATGTCTTGGGGTAAAGGTGGCACAGTTCTCATGGGAATGGCCATCCAATGACTGATCCAACTTGAGATGCACAGCATGAGAGGGAGCCCACACCTGACACTGGCTAAAAGGTCAGGAACCAGAGACTGGATAGCCCAGGGTTCTAAGATAGACTCAAACATGACTGGCAATTTATTAAGGAATAAGGATGGAAATCCAATCTTTTAATCTTAATATTTTCACTGTGGGGAAGTGAGATGGCTCAGTGGGAAAGGTGCCCACTGCCAAGCTGAGTTCTATCCAAGGAACCCACATGGGGGAAGACAAGAATTGACTCCTGTAAACTGTCCTCTGACCTCCACATATATAAGTGGCACATGTAACCCACACTGACACACATACTAATCAATCAATCAATAAATAAATGTGAAAAAAAGATTACTGTTCTATAAATGATCTCATAAGATTGATTCTTTTTTATTTGTTGAGATTATAATATAATTACATCATTTTCCCTTCCCTTTTCTCTCTTTAGAGTTTAGAATATAACCCCCCCCGTGTATCCAGCTCCTTGTTTTCTTTTAAGTTTATGACCTCTTTGTTACATATAAATGTATTCCTAAATATATAAACACAACATGACCAATGCATATAATGTTACTTGTATGTATATTTTCAGGGCTGACCATTTGGTATTGGATGGTGCTCTTCCTAGGGAAGACTATGTCTCCAGTTCTCAACAATTCTTAGTTACCTGTATATGTATGTATGTATGTATGTGCAAACTATATATATATGTATATATAACTGAAAACAGATTTTTTAAAAAATTTATGCTTCTCTCATATATTTAGTTCCAACTGCAGTTTCTCCTCCTTCTTCTCCTCCCAGCTCCAGAGTAGGACAACCATCCTTCATGTCCCTTAACTTGTTTGTTCCCTAAACAGCTATAGAGCAAGAATATCTACTTTTACAAAATCAGTCTCTTCTATCCTATAAAGATCTTCAACCTACTGATGTTAGCATTCCAAAGTTCAGCTCTCTAACTCCACTTCAATCACGTGAGAACTAACAAATGACATATAGTGTGTGCCTTATGCTTCCTCCCCAGGTCCCCTCATTCACACAAGGCCCCAGTATTGAGAAGAGTAGCATTGAACCTCTACAGATGGTTTTTGATTCACAGATAATTTTGAGGTTAAAAAAAAAATTTATAATTGTCTTAACTGGTGTTCTGTTGCTGTGAGGAGACCATGGCAATGGCAAATCTTTTGAAAGAAAGCATTTAATTGTGGACTTGCTTACAGTTTAGGAGGCGAGTTCATTGTTATCATGGTCAGGAGCATGGTGGCATGCAGACAGGTGCTGGAGCAGTAGCTGAGATCCCCAGGCAGAGAAAGAGGAGCTCTGGGCTTGGTATGAACTTTCAAACTTTCAAAGTCCACCCCAGAGGCACATTTCCTCCAACAAGACCAAATCTCCTAATCCTTACAAACTGCTGTGGGACAATGGTCTTTTATCCTGTCACTTGCATTATTTTTAATAAAATGCTGATTGGCCAGTAAGTGGGAAGTATAGGTGGGGTGACAACGCAAGAAGTAGAGGTGGGGCAATGAGAACAAGAGAATCCTGGGAAGAAGATTCTGCAGTCTGCATTTGTGACCCAGATGCAGAGGAAGCAAGATGTGACTGCCTCGCCAAATAAGGTACCGAGCCACATGACTAGCACAGACAAGAATAATGGGTTAATGTACGATGTAAGAATGAGTTAATAAGAAGAGCCTGAGATAGTAGGCCAATCAGTTTATAATTGATGTAGACCCCTGTGTGATTTATTTGGAACTAAACAGCTGTAGGACCTGGTAGGACAGAAACCTCTGTCAACATCAAACAGTTTTACTCCCCAGTGACCAAGCATTCATATATATGAGTCTATTCAAACAACCACATTAATGTATGTTAAAGAAAACCTCCAACCAATCAGAATAGAAAAATTTGATAAAGTTTTCTTTTTCTTTTCTTTCTTCCTTTTTTTTCCTTTGAGACAGGGTCTTGCTACGTTACCTAAGTTGGCCTTAAAACTCTTAACCTTTGTGCCCCGGCATCTCCAGTGTTAGGATTATAAGCATTTGTTATCATGCCTAGCATAAATTTTCTTCAGTTTAAAAAAAGAGAGAGAAAGGATAATGAATATAAACAGACTCTTGTGGTTTAAAATTAAGAAAACAGATGGCAAGATGGGCCCAAGGGCAAAAGCACTTGCTGCACAAGCCTGATGACTGTATTCAGTCCCAGAACCCAAGAGAAGGGAGAGAGAGAACAGATTCCACAAAGTTGTTCTCTGACCGTCACATATCCGCTGGGGCATGCATGTATGTGGCCACACACATTATACATACACATACATGTGCACACACACACAATTGTTGAAGTCCATTCTGAATGGTTTTTAGAAGTCCATTTTGAAATTGTAAAATTCTTTCCATGACTTAACACTGCCCTCTAGAGGCCATATCTAGTATGTTCTCTATACATGCATAAGCAAAGGCATTTAAAACATGACTACTCTAAATAACATTCATGGAACATTTAATAGGTGACAAACTATTTTATTATAAATGATTTATATTCAAATAATTAGTTTCCTTTTGGTATAGTTTTTAACAGAAATTTGCAAAGATAATAAAAGAATTCTCATCACATTTCTGTTGTTTTACAAGGAAGAGGGGGAAGGAGAAGGAAAAGGGAAGGACTGGGGAGAGCTTGGGAAAGTTGGAGGGTGGAGATGGAGGAAGGGCAGATATTGGAGCAGGGAAGAAGATATCGGCATTAAGGGAGCCATTTTAGGGTTGGCAAGAGACTTGGTTCTAGAGGAGATCCCAGGTGTTCACAGGGATGTCCCCAGCTAGGTCCTTGGGCAGCAGAGGAGAGGGTGCCTAAACTGGCCTTGCCCCATAGTCACTCTGATGAATATCTTTAATATCACCATGGAAATTTTATCCGATGGATGGAGATAGAGACAGAGACCCACACCCACATAAGAGCAATAGACTGAGCTCCCAAGGTCCAGTTGAAGAGCAGAAGAAGGGAGAAGATGAGCAAGGAAGTCAGGACCTCGAGGGGCTGGTCCACCCACTGAGACAGTGTGCCTGATATAATGGGAGCTCACCAAATCCAGCTGGACCGGGACTGATTGAGCATGTGATCAAATCGGACTCTGAATGTGGCTGCCAATTGGGACAGACTGAGAAGCCATCAATAATGGCACTGGGACCTGTCTCTTCTGCATGTATTGGTTTTTTGGGACCCTAGTTTACTTGGATGCACACCTTCCTAGGCCCGGATGGAGGGGGGAGGGCCTTGGACTTCCCACAGGGCAGGGAACCCTGCCCTCTCTTAAGGATGGAGGGGGAGGGAGAAGGGTTAGTGGGGGAGCAGGAGGGGAATGGGAGAAGGTGAGGAAGTGTCAATTTTTGAATGGAAAAATAAAAAATTAAAAAAATTCTTTAGGTGTTTTATTGAAAAAAGATTGACAAATTAAAATTGTATATATTTAAAGGATACAGCAAGATGCTTTGATATACATATATAGTGGAAATTATTATAACAACTAAGGCAATTAACATTTCTGTCACCTCATTAACTTCCTGACTGTATAACAAGCCCACTTAAGCTCACTATGGGTAGTTTCTATGGGGCAGGTGATTCAGATTATGCTTTAAGTTTTCATTTTCAGGTATATTGCAAATGCTTTTCCAGAGTATATATTTAACTGTGCTCACTATCGTGGTCTGGTAAACAAAGATAAATAAGCCATGATGTTCCCAGCACACAGGGGAAACTGCCAGGAATGGCATTTGCAACCCCAGCATTGGGGAGGCTGAGGCAGATGGATTGACATGAATTCAAGAACAACCTGGTCTACATAGTAAGTTCCAGGCCAGCCTGAACTGCAGAATAAGACCTTGTCAAACACACACACACACACACACACACACACACACACACACACACACCCATGAATTTGGCACGGCAGGATGTAGGAGCGGTACTAGGAGACCTTATGGAGAGGAGTGGGGGTAAATACGATCAGAACACACTGTAAGAAATTCTCAAGGAATTAATAAAAATACTTTTCAAAAAATGCAAAGGAAAGGACAAGAGTCTTCCAAAAGGGGAAATTTGGGGAGAGGAGGTGACTCAATGGATAAAGCACTGGCCCAACAAGCATGAGGACCAGAGTTCAGATCCCCAAAGTGCACATAATAGCTAGACTAGCCAACAGGCAAGTTCTGTGTTCAAGTAAGAGACTGACATCAATGTATAAGGACAAAAGCAATCAAGGAAAACACTGGCGCCAGCTTCTGGCTTCCACATGTATGCACTTGCACACATACGTGTGTTCCCACACATATGGACAACAAACACACAGGGAAAATGGGAAATTTGGGCACAAACATGTTAACTGGGAGCATGTCACTGAACAGGAAGATGGCTACCCAGATTTTAAAAAAGAAAAAAAAAAGGGAATAGAACTCCCTGGCAGAGCACTTACTTAGTGCTCTCTCAGGGCCCTGACTTCAACCCCAGCATTGGGAAGAGACCAGAGGAGAGTGGGAGAGAGCAGAAAGCCTGAAACAGAGCTCTGCTAGGAGACAGGTAGTTATAATTATAGTTCTCCTTAGTTATGATAAAAGATAAATTAGATTTCAGACTCATGAAGATAGGATAGTATTTTCTTTAATTTTGCCAAATACAAATAGACTAAATATTGTAATGCAATCTTTGCTTGACAATTTATATTTAATTTTACTCTGCTTAAGTTAAAACCTTCCTTTTTGATAAGACAGAAAAGGGGAAATGATGTAGGAGGTCTCTGTATGTTGCGAATATGTTTTATTACCATTGGTTACTAAAGAAGCTGATTTGGTCAATAGCCAGGCAGAATAGAACTAGATAGGAAAACCAGACAGAAATACGTGGAGGAAAAAGGGCAGAGCAGACCCACAACTGGACACCGTGTAGAGATTGAAAGACCCTTGAACACTCCGTTCTAAATAGGATATCTCCATCAATCCTTCCCCTCAGGGCTCAGGGACCTCTGCTAAAAAGGAAACAGAAAGATTGTAAGAGCTGCAAGAGATGGAGGACACCACGGAGATAAGGCTCTAAACACAACAGGATCGGTGCACATGAGAACTCAAAGAGACTGCGGCAGCATGCACAGGGCCTACATGGGTCTGGGCCAGATGAGGCCCCAGTGCTGGTGGAGCGGGGGGATGGACAAAAGCCCAAATCCCTAACCCAGACACTATCGCCAATTAATAACCACTCACAGGTGAAATACTAGTTTTCTCCAATGGAATCTAGGGAAACAAACCACTCTTAAGGCCAGGCCCCATGCCCAGCAGGAAAACACAAAACGAATTCAGTGTTATCTTTGGACATTCTTAGTCTCATAATTCTCTGTTAGGGCCTTTTCTTTCTTTCTTTCTTATTTTTGTTTTTACAGATTTTTAAGAGACAAGGTTCCTCTGTGTATCCCTGGCTATCCTGGAACTCACTCTGTAGACCAGGCTGCCCCCGGCCCTGTGTTGGGACTAAGGTGTGCACCACTACTGCCCAGCTTCTTTCTTTTTTCACCTTATAGATTCTTTGTGTATATATTATGGCTATTAGTTTTGTGTTTTATGGGACTCCTGTGTGTGCAAGTATGTGTGTCTCTACTATAGGTGCTTCTTGTGTTGTTTCTTTGGCTCTTTTTCTTCTGTTTTCTTGTTTGTTTGTTTTATCCTTTCCTGGTTTGCTTCTTTTTATCTTATTTGATTTACTTTTTTTAGGTGCCTGTTTTCTAAGGAGAAAAAGGGTGTGGATTTTGGATGGGATGGAAGTTAGAGAGGGATCTGGGAGGAGTAGGCAGAGGGGAAACCACAATCAGAATATATATTATGAAAAGAATCTATTTTCAATTTTAAAAATTCACTAGCTCTGTGCATGAGCTATGGGCTCATTAATTCATTAACATTCAAGGAAACCTACTTACAAAATGAACAGCCAAAACAGACACAGAGATCAACATGAAGGAAAGGGATCATTCAAACAGAACTTTGGGAGGTAGGGAAGAAGAACATGAATGCTGCTTGCAAAGGAACATTCAAGAACAAAACAAGCTCCCATGAGCAAGTTAGGACTGAGGGCTTGTCATCCGCCAGATGGCTAAGGTCTTCCTTCATAACATTCCTTTCTTCTGTCTCTCCTACCCACATATCAAGCTTGCACTGTATTCTGACACTCCTTCACCTCCTCCAACTCTGACAGCCCCCACTAAGTCTCTTCAATATCTATGGCTCGGTTTTAGCTTTTTAGAATGTCCACAGGATGACACGTGTCACCAGAAGTGATACAAAGAACACAGAGAGTGAGAGGGACTTCTAAGTCAGGCTGGCTCGCCACTTTGTAGGCTGAAATGCTGATGGAGCGCTGTGGAAGCCTAGTGATAAAGACTTTATGAAGGTAACTGAGAACACGTAAGAGATGCTCGTCCTTGCAGACACCTAACCTGTGCAAGCACAGCAAGAGAGAACAGTGTCCCGTGAGGCAGAGCAGTAGCTGTAAGTTGTACTGAAGCCTGAGGGGAAAATGAGCAATGAGAGTTTTGTTAAGTGGTTGCTGGCTGTCAAGGCCACATGGCTCCTTGACAGCCTATCAAGAAGCACTTGTCTCCTACAGGGAAAGACAGACTCGGTTAGGCATCAATTAAACACAAATGCTCCAACTCCAAGAAAGAGAGGGTAATAAATATATGAGGGATTGCTGGATATACGAGATTTTGATGTAGATTTTTCTTTACTTTTGTGATATTTAAAAAGTTGTTAAACCGTCATGATTGCTCAGTCTTCACTGTAGATCTGAGTCTGTTAAGATCACCTTGGAAGACTGTGGAGACAGCTCAGCTGATGACGGCTCATAACCAAATATCGAGAGTCACCTGGAAATACACCTGTGCATGCATCTCTCAGAATGTTCCCAGAAAGGGTCAGTCGAAGAAGGGAGACCACCTTCAGTGTGGGCAGCATCGCTCCATGGGTTGGGGCTCTGGGCTGAATCATATGGAGAAGGGGAGCTGAGTATCAGCATCCATCTCTGTCTGCTAACGGCAGGCGCAGTGTGACCAACTGTCCGGTGTTCCGATCCATTCCCTACCATGACAGAATCAAACTATGTGCCAAATCACACATCTATGCCCCTCCTGGTGTTGTTTCTGTAGGTACTTTGTCACAACAATAAGAAAAGTAATGTGTATGTCATCCTTAGATCAGGCTTCAAACAATAGGCTGTGGGGAGGCACATACACTCTAGTGTGACATCCCTGAAATAGAAAATGCAACAGTAAAGACATCCAAAAGTGTTTACACGCTCGGGCGAAGCAGACACTTAAGGCCAGAGTGCTGGCTACAAGGCCTGGCATGCTGATGTGTTGGATGGAGAAATCAAATGGCAGGTCCCTCTACAGGCACTGGCTGGGCAAATCCCGTGGAGGCACTAGGTTTGCATCCACCACTTTCTAACAGGAGGTGGCAGTGTTGTGCCACAGAAGACTCTCACCTCAGGTAACAGGCACCCTTCAGGAATTGCCACATCTCTCCTATAAGGTAGACTGGCAATTTTAGTTAAATGGCAGCATAACCTAGCTGGGGAGGCACTGGGCCTATCAGGGGAGGAAGGAAATGCATACTGAAGGAAGGAATGAAACTAGCTAGGGTGAACAGGAGGCAAGCCTTGCTGATCAGAGGACTAAAACACATGACAGGGAAAGCAAAAACTGTCAGGTACTTCCCAGGACACAGGGCCCACCCCTCTGGCAAGAAACCTTCCTCTGGTAAGGAAGACTTGCTGCCAAGAAGGCTCTTAGGGGCCTAGAATAACTAAGTGATAACTAACCAGCAAGTGAAACAGAAAGGCCAGTTTTCTCCTCTGCACGGACTGACTGGAACAGATAGAGCATTCATGAGTCAGAAAACCACCAGAGATTGTGTTCCATAGGAGACAGTGGAGGAGCAGTGCCCTGCTCACTGAGGGCATCGGGGACATGTTGGTGAAAGCAGCCTAAGCAGCACTCGGGCCCAAGAGGGTCGCCTCAGATAGCTGCCTCGTCAAGCCTGGGTTCACTAAGCCCCTGTATACACAAACCTGGGCTGGTTAGCATCTGTGGGATAATGTGCCAGCCAGCTCCCTCTAGGCCATGGCAATCGTGTGAAGTTGTTTAACCACAGAAGCTTAAGGCTCACAACACTGACTGCTAAAGCTAAACAGAGAGCCAAGGTGTGCCAGCGATTCTGGCCGTCAAGGCAGCTACAGCTGGAATGAGCAGACCCCAGAGGACTGGGCACACGTGTGAGGGCTTTTCCTTAATTATCTGAAGTGGGAAGATACACTTCTAATCTGATCTTTGCAGTGGGGAGATAACACTCTAATCCAGATCTTTTGAGGTGGGAAGATCCACCTTTAATCTGGACCTCATGGTCCAGATTATATAGCAGCCTATATAAGGGATAAGGAAGAAGGAAGCTCTCTCTTTGCCTGCTTGCTCTCGACCTCAATAGCAAGTCCATTCCTTCACTGGCATTAGAACCCACTTCTTTGGGATGCTAGTTATACGAAGACCAGCTGAGATACCCAGACTCATGGACTGACAACTAGTGGATTCTTGGACATTCCGTTCAGAGGCAGTCATTGTTGGACCTGTAAATCATTCTAATAAATCTCCTTTCTGTCTACAGAGTGATTCAGTCTATAAATTCTATTACTCTAGAGAATCCTGACTAATACACAAGGAGATCCCAAGATACCTTCTCAGGAACACAGCACATTAGTAGCAAAACAGAGGGGCCAACAGGGAAACAGCTTGCTATCCGCAATAGGCAAGTGTGGAGGAGCAGGTGGCTGAAGATGTCTCCCCAATAAAAGATACAATCCTAGTTTCGTTCTGAAGCCTAAATCAATAATCCTATCAACACAGGTCTTTTTTTTTTGAGATATCTTTTAGCTTTCTTCTGTAATACAATTCTCTTTAATTCTATGTAAGCTTGAATTTCAAAGGATATACACCTTTAAATAATATTTCTCTCCTCCCAGCTCCCATGCTCTGAAGATCCTAGATAGCGCTGACTTAATATCAGAGGCAGGGTTGCTGGGTAACCTGCGTGCAGTTAAGACTTGCACTAGCCTTCCTTCTCCTACCTGCAGGCTTTTATAACATCCTATACAGCCAGGGGTAACTTGGAGCAGGCTGCTACTTTTAGAATACTAAACAGATGAATCAGTGTTGAGGAATTTAAAAACTGATCTATTTTAAGAGATTTCTGATCTTCAGGAAGCAAAGAGCTGAAAATTTAAAAAATTATGTTAGAGATGTCTCTGTCCTAAAATTTAAGAACATTATAGTTATATCTAGAGAATTTAATTTCCAGATAAAAGCTTCAAAATTTTAACAGAATAATTAAATATATAGTAATAATTAAATAAGTGTGTGTGTGTGTGTGTGTGTGTGTGTGTGTGTGTGTGGAGGTCAAAGAACAGCTGTGGGAATCAGTTTGCTTTTTCAGTCATGTGAGTTCCAGGAATGAAACTCAGGTTGCCAGGCATAGATAGCAGCAAGGTCCCTTTCCTACTCAGCCATCTGCCAGCCCCAGAATAATTTTAAAGCATACATATAAATACATTTAGATTGTTTGCTCTCTGAAGTCATTATAGAACTTTTAGCAATATGATATTTATCTTTAGATATTTATTGTTGTGGATTTTCAATGTCCTAAATGTATTTGATAAGTACAAATGTGTGTGTTTTCTTCTCATTTATCTGGTAAAATTCAAGAAGGGTAGTCAAAGCTGTTGTAACTCTATTGCTAGAGTTAACTGGAATAAATTGTGTTGGCACACCAATAAACTTTTACAGAACTTATTTAGGCTGGCAACCCAGTTGAACCACAACTATTATATATGTAATTTTTAGGAAAAACAAGTCTTTCTCCTAATCTTCAAAACTTTTTTTAGTTACTTATATTTATAATAGTTATGGTCTGATTGGGGTCACTGGGCATGGTGGTGCATGTCTTTAATATGCCAGCCAGCATTCAGGAAGCAGGGGTAAACTGATTTCTGTGAGTTCAAGGCCATCCAGGGCTAGTGAGTCTGTCTCCAAAGAAGAAAAAGAAAGCAAACTACAGATAGTATTTACATACATGGGGTTGTGGTATTTGGATGGTGTAGGCAGGATTTTTTCAGATTTTCCTAGTATATATTAAAACACACACACAAGACATTCTCTTTCCCTGGTCTTCAGTTCTTAGTCTTGTTCTGTTTACTGAACACACACTGATTCTCTTTTACTTGTTTTTGGTTTTGTTTTTCTAGAGACAGGGTTTCTCAGTGTAGCTCTGGCTGTCCTGGAACTCACTCTGTAGATCAGGCTGGCCTCGAACTCAGAGATCTGCCTGCCTCTTTCTCACTAGTGCTGGGATTAATGGCGTGTGCCACCACGCCTGCTACACACTGATTCTCATTTCACCATGAGTTCATTTCCCAGTTCCTACCTTCCTCGTAGCGCCTCTTTGCCTCTCCCGCACCAGTTCAAACTTTGTGCATAAATGTTTTGAAGCAGGCATCAAGAACACCTTGGGGGAATTAGATGGGTTCACAGGAAAAGCAAGCCTTTTTCCTAATCTTCATTCAAATAACTTCTGAGATTCCAAAATAGAAAAACAATATATTCTTATAACTTAGATTATCTTACTAAACATTCAAATAGTAATGAAGAAATGCGGCTGTTCTGGTCTGTACCTGAAATACACACAGGCTCATGTTTTCAACACCGTTCCCTTGCTGGTGGTGCTACTGGGGAGGCCGTGGAACCTTTAGAGTGAAGTCTACTAGAAGTAGGTAGCTGGGGTGGATCTTTGAAGGTTACGCCCACCCATTTCCAGCTTTCCTGCTATACCAGCACTGGCAGGCTCTGCCATGCCTTCCCAGCCACAATGGACTGAAGCCCTCTCAACAGTGGTTCTCAACCTGTGGGTCACGACTCCTGTGGCAACCTCTATTTCCAAAAATATCTACATTATGGTTCACAACAGTAGCAAGATTAGTTATGAAGTAGCAACAAAATAATTTTAACGGTTGGGGGTCAGCACAACATGAGGAACTGTATGAAAGGGTCGCATGCAGCACTATGAAGGTGAGAGTCGCTGCTCTAGAACCTGCTCCAAAACAAGCCTTCGCTCCCTCAAGCTGTCTGCGACGGGGATTGTGGTCACAGGAATGTGAAAGAGCTAAGAGCTGCCAAGGTGCTGATAGCTGAGCAACAGTGTCCATCTGATTGGAAACTGCCTGACTTTTCCAGTGGTTTTCCATTTAAAACTGGCTTGTAATACATTACTGAATGAGTTTTTGAGGCAAACTCTGAAGTTGGCATTATTATGGAGAAACTGGTACTCAACAGAAATCAGCTGGCTTGCCTTGTTCTAGAATGGATATGCCTTCCTAGTGAGAAATCACTCCACACACTTAGAGATTCATAAAAACTCTCTAGCGCAGCACACACCCAGCTCTGGCTAATGCTCAAAGAAGGGTCGGCCTTGAACAGGTTTTCTAATTTATACACACCATAGGCGTGTGCTTCTCACAAATGATGTCACCCTCATGCCTCCTTCAGTTCCCAGCTCCAGGTTCCCTTTGAACAACTGAAACAGACACAGGAGACTGCAAGACAGATGGACAGATGGACAGATGCGAGGTTTGCACAACAAAGATATTGCCAGAAGCCTTTCTTAAGTATCCCAGTGTTGTTCTTTTCGAATAGTGGCTACCCAGGTCCCTCTTGTCCACCTGGCAGTATTGTGCTTTTCCTAATAAGAGTGCAGAGACTTAATGGCAGGGTGGTTATAACTCTGCTACCTCCTTGAACTGTCCCTTAGAGACATGTTCTTTGGTATGGGATGAGCCTAATGGCTGATTGTAAGTCAGTTTTCTCCTTTTGCTATGTGACTGGAGCCTAATTGGAGGTCAATGTTACTAAATAAACATTGGCAGAAACTTTCTTAGCAACCCTAAACTTAAATTGAGGTACAAATTTTCATTCCTAGAGTTTCTGACAGGTCTGGTGAGTACACTACTTATCTCCCAGTCACAATGGAGGCAGCACTCCATAATATTTTCTAATTACGATAACTAGTAAATCCTTTGTAGCATCAATTTTACTACTTCAGGTTTCTCCTACATCAGCCTAAAATCCTAAATTCCTTCTTCTTAACCTTCTTACATCATATAATGGTGTGGAATAATGTTTTGTACATTGTGAAGATGTGTCCTTGTCAAGTGCTGTAGGACAATGGTCTTTTATCCCGTTACTTGTATTATTTTTAATAAAATGCTGATTGGCCAGTAGCCAGGCAGGAAGTATAGGCAGGACAACAGCAACCAGTTAGGAAGTAGAGGTGGGGCAATGAGAATCCTGGGAAAAGGAAAGAATCAGTCTGCAGTCATCAACCAGACACAGAGCAAGCAAGATGTGACTGCCTCATCAAAAAGGTACCAAGCCACATGGCTAACACAGACAGGAATTATGGGCTAATACAAAAGTTAATAAGAAGCCTGAGCTAATAGGCCAATCAGTTTATAATTAACATAGACCTCTATGTGATTTCTTTGGGAGTTAACGACTGTGGAAACCAGGAAGGACAGAAGCCTCAGACAATAGTCAAGGTGCCTTCTGATTGGTTTACTAAAGAACTGAAAGAGCTGAATGACCAATAACTAGGCAGGAAGAGGATAGGTGGGACTTCTGGGCAGAGAGAAAGAGAGAGAGAGAGAGAGAGAGAGAGAGAGAGAGAGAGAGAGCGAGAGAGAGAGAGAGAGGAAGAGGAAATGAATCAAGGTGTGAGATTGACATGAGAGGACATGGAGAGGAAATGGGGTACAAGATGGAAGAGAGGTAAAAAGTCACAAGGCAAAACATACATTAATATAAATGTGTTTATTTAAGCTATAAAAGCTAGTGGGACAAGCCAAAGCTATAGGTCAATCTTTCATAATTAATAAGTTTCCATGTTGTTTTTTGTGAGCTGGCAGCCCAAAGAAAAATCTGTTGGTAATAGAGTAGACAAGAGCCCTACCAGTACAAGGAGTACGGGGATAGGTCAAATTCCACATCTTGAATTTTCTCTCTCATCCCTTGTTAACCCTCCAACCAAACCCACCAGGCAAAGAAAAGCAACTCTGTGGCCCAGGCAGCTTTTTCCCCTTAAGGTCTCTCTTTGTTGAACTAAAACCACTTAACATTCAATCAGAGATCTTTCTGAAAGCAAGATGGAGTATGAAGCTCCCTGGGCACGGACTACTCATCCACTGTTTTCTTTCTCCCAGCCTCAGCTTACGCTGCCAGCAATGATTACTAGTGACTTTTGTTTTGAATTCAACTCTTACACTAGGTCCCAAAGAATAGACTTAAAACCAAAATGGAGTCACCCATGATAAAGTCAAATACTGCCAAACATAAATTTCCCAGGAAAGCCAGCTTCAATGGGCATAATAAAGTCCTTCTGTTTTGATCTTTGGAAAAAAAAAAAAAAGTTGCCTGGAGTAACTTGATATTAACTTGTCAATGCTTTTGGTTGTGAGCCTAGCCTTTAACGGCTGAGCTATCCCTCCAGGCTTCTACTATTGCTCTGTCTCCCTGCCTTATAAGGAAAGGAACTCCAAAACAGCCAATCAGATCCTTGTCCTTTGTTCTCTAGAGGCCCAGGAAAGCATAAACACCAGCCTCCTCTGGTCAGTAATGCTGACCATTTCAAGAAATCTATAACCACAGAAGAAAGCCAATCAAGATCTTTTAACTAGCAGTGGCTAACTTTTTGTTATTATGAATAATACTTTTTTAAAAGATTTTTAGACTGGTTAGTGCTCTCTATTTTAGTCGATTTATTATTATATGTGCCATGAAACTTAGTTTTATTTCCTTAAATAAATAAAATTGCAGTCTCTCTGCATACCCTGTGACCCAACATTATTACAAAATATATCTATTATTGGTCTTTCCCTACGTGGTCAGACTTCCTTGTCTTCCTTGGCCTATCTCAAACTAATTTAAAAACTATATATCAATAATTGTCATTTCTTCAAGACTTGATCAAAATGCTTTCAGGTCCCATTGCTGACTTATATGCATAGCTACCCTAACACTCTCAAACAGCACGCTGAGTAGTTTAGCTTTTTGTAAGATTTTTTTTTTATTACAAGGAGTTCTAAACTCAGCCGAGAGACACTTCCGCAGCCACCTACCTACCTCTGCAATGAAATCGTGTAGCTCTCCTTCAGTAGGGCAGCATCCCAGTGACCTGATAATTGTCCCAATCTCCCTAGGAAAAAACAAAGTTGTAAACAGTTTCAGAATATAAATTCTGGAAAGGCAAGTATAAATTATCAAATAATTATCTAAATTATTTCGGATCACCAGTAGTATTGCAAATCACCTCGCTCAAGTATTGACTCACAACTGTACAAGAAACTTTCTGGGAAAAGTAAAAGGCACACAAGTGAACCAGGACAGACCAATGTTTTCACTGACTGGCAAATGCAAGCCCTGACTATTTCAAAATCTCAAAGCTCCAGAGAAGGGATCAGGACAGGATGACAGGAGGAAGAAAGAATGGCAGCCACCTGATGTCTGGTTTCAACCGTTGCTGAACTCTAATGGAGAAGGAAAGAGAATATATGTTAAACATTTAGTATGCTAATATGTGCCTAGCAAATCTAACTCTAGCCTTGTACCCATAAGTTCTATCTATAGAACTAAGTAGGGATAGGCTGGGTTAAATTTTAATTCTCTCTGCTCACTGTACTCCTGCTTACTTCAGTTGAATCTTGTCCTCTTATCTTGGAAAGGCAAATGCTTACAAAGCTATCTGTAGAAATAGTTGGCCATATTTGCTAAAGTAAGAAAGACCCAAAGGCTACCCACAGCATCTGCTTTTGCAAGCACACTTAAACTGTAATAGAAACATCCCTTCAGTGGTCATGAGACTCAGAAACCACCCTCATATGGTCCATGCAGATAGGAATCTTCACACTGTTGCTCAATCTATATAAGTTGTAAGAAACTGCAGGATGGGACCAGACTTTGCAAAACACTAGCTTTGGTCCATGCCTACTGGACTTAAATAAAGCTTTGTTGTACAGCTCTCTGGATGCTGCTTAGTTTGAAAGATGGATTTCCATAACACTAGAGCCTCAGATTCCACATCTGTAGAATGAGGATGCTGTTGTCTATCTCAGATGTTTGCCATAGAGGCTCCATTAGTGACAAAGAAAATCATGGTCTCCAGCACCAAACTATATAGGATCAAATGATGATGCCACAACTGGCTAGACTGGACAAGTTCCCTTCCTAAATATTCCTAAAGGCAAAACAGCCAGTACCTTTCTCTAAACACATGAATGAATCTGGAGACACAGGAAGAGCCAAGTACTAGTGTAATAGAAAGCTCAGCTGAGGACAATATAGCCACTTTCTCCATCCTTCCCCATAACAATGAAATTCAATCCACCAAATAACCTAAAAAAAAAAAAAGTATCCAACTCAATATTCTCTGCAAATAATGATGGGATTTGTAGATTATTATACATTTCCATTAAAATTAAAGTCATATTTGAATGTTAATAAAATTTCACATACATTCAGTCAACACTTTAATTTCCTTACCATTCTGGATAATTTTAGAAGAATTTTATTTGCTGTATATTTTACCAAGAAAAAAACAAATACTTTACGTAAGAATTATTAAATTAGCAGTTGTGGTGTGAGCTGACATGAGAGGCCAGAGCAGCACAGAGACAGGACTCTACCTTTGTTGCTCACACATCCTCATGACAAATGATCACCACCACACCATGCAAGGTGTACTGCTTAGTTTTGTCAACCTGACACAAACTGGAGTCATCTAGAAAGAGGGAACCTCAACTGAAGAACTGCCTCCTTCAGAGTCTTTGTGTTGTGTCATATTCCTGACATTATCAATATAAAGTTGAATAAAGGAGATTAGATTCAGGGATCTCATTCTAAAAAGCAAAAGGGGGATACAGATATGTAGTGATATTTCATTGGTATTTTAATAAATAAAGCTTGCCTGAAGTTCAGAGAGTAAAACAGCTGCACTGATCAGCTTTACAGACAAGGCAGTGGTGACACACACCTTTAATCCCAGTAGCCACACTAGTTTGCCATGGAAACCGGGCAGTAGTGGTGCACACCTTTAATCCCAGCACTAGAGAGGAATATAAGATGGGAGGAGATAGCTCTCACACACAGTCTCATCCTGAGATTCCCAGAGGTAGGATCACCATTTTGGACTGAGGTAGAGGCAAGAGCCAGTGACTGACTGTTTTGCTTTTCTGACCTACAGGTTAGCTTTATTTATTAAAATACAAATGAAATATAACTACATATAAATGAAAGAATAAAAGGGTAGATTATGGAATCTACTTTTAAACTAAAAAAGCAACTACTAGTCTTAAACATTTTACATTGGTATGGATTTTTTTGTATATTGATACAAATTTAAAGTTAATTTTATTATACTGTAGGTATGTTTCTACTCTTGTTTGGGATATCATGTTATGCAGGCTCCTGCTTGAGTTCCAGACCTGGCTTCCCTCCATGATGGACTGTGACACCGAAGTGTAAACCAAATAAACCCTTCCTCGCTGAGTTGGCTTTGGTCACAGTATCTCTCACATCAACAGAAGTCAAACTAATACACAGTCTTCCTGTGGGTTCCTCTGACCCTTCCTTTGTTCCCTCTCATTTCAACCCTCTGTACTTTTTTCTTTAACCATGGGGTTTATCTAGGCAGATCCGAACATGACGGCCACTGGAAATATTTTATAAGATTATACTTTCTCTTATGAAGCCTCTAGAGTAACATGACACTGGGTAACACCAATTGGTGTGGGAAGTCCTTCTGTTTATGTGTTGTTTTGATTGGTTAATGAATAAAGAGGCTGCTTTCAGCCAATGGCTTAACAGAATATAGCCAGGCTGGAAGAGATATAGAGAGAGAGAATAGGTGGAGTCATGGAGAAGCTATGGATCTGCCAGAGGAGAAAGCACAAGCCACTAGCCAGAGCTTTGCTGGTAGGCCACAAGCCTCATGGTAAAATATAAAATAATAGAAATGGGTTAATTTAAGATATAAGAGTGAGCTAGAAATATAATAGTAGTTATTATTATATAGTAATATAATAATCTAATAGTACAAGCAGTTTTGTAAATAATACAGATTCTGTGTGATTATTCTGCGTCTGGGCAGCCAGGAACAAACAAAGAACCTTCCAACTACAGATACTAATAAACATGCTTTTGAAACAACAGATTAGCTATTTACTGAGCACATGAGAACAAATCTTTCATAAAGCAAAGCTAATACAAAGGCAAAAACCTGATAGCTCTTGCACAGGGAATTTGAAGAAATTAGAAGCTCCAATACTAGTCATTATATCTGGCTCTTAAATATTTGAAATGTGGCAGGAGAATAAATACGCAAAGATTTCAAAAGCAGTATAAGAGAATATCAAATATCTCACTTTTATTTAATATTGACCAAAAATTTAAGATATGTTAAATATTGAAATATTTTAGATATACATGTGTAGTACATTATTAAAATTAATTTTAGGGGGATGGAGATATGGCTCAGTAGTCAAGGGTCCATACTGCTCTTACAGAGGACCTGAGTTCACTTCCCAGCAGACCCACTTTGGGTGGACCACAAATGACTGTAACTCCAGCTCCAGGGATCTAACACAGAGTTTATACAACTACCTACACACAAAGACATGCAAATATACACATAATATATATAGCAAAATTGGTTTTACTTACTTGAATGTGGCCAATTACACACTGTATTTATATATTGAAATACCACACTGGATTCCACAAATGATATGTGTGTGCATTTTTAAAACTGCTTTTATTTTTATTTTTGAGACAAGTCTCATGACAGTATTGCTCAGGCTGGTATCATATTTCTAAGACCCTGTCTCAAAGAAAGAATAAGGAGGAGGAAGGAAGGATTGGAGGAAGAAAGGAGAGAGGGGGGTGGAAAAGGAAAGGAGGAAAGAAAGAAGAAACAAGTTTATGCTATATGGAAACAGTTATATTGAATTTCCAGCATGAATCTTCCTGCTAGTTATGTCAGGAATTCAAGATTCTGTTCATTTTTTAGAGATACATTCACAGTGGGCCATCTCAGGGGATGAGGTGATCCTTCCTCCAGGACAAGCAATATGCTTGTCAACTGTTGGCCATAAGAGCAGAACATTCCCCATGCCAATGCCACTTTTCTGTGATGGCCCTGCTAGTCGAGGCAGTCATCTAGACTGGTGCTATGGAACTTTGAGGGCAAAGTCATTGCTCATGCTGTCTGTGATGTAATCAAGGCCTTTGTTACTGACCAAGGAATCTCACGTCATTATCCTTGAAACAAGAACAGGCTAACCTCTGAGTTCACAACTGAGGGAAGACAACCAGAGATGGAACTTTACCAGCATTGAGTTACAGGATAAGATCTGAGCTGGAGATGCACATCAAGTATGGGAGCCCCAGGGAGCTCCTCTTAAGAAGAGCGCACCAGGAGCTCAAGAGATGGAGCAATGGTTAAGAGCATTTGCTGCTCTTCCAGAGGACCCAAGTTCAGTTCCCAGAATCCACAGCAGGCAGCTCACAATCACCTATAACTGCAGATCCAGTATATATGAGGACCCTGTGTTATGATCTGCTGGCCTGGTCTGTCACTTGGGTACCCTGTCCCTTTAAGAGATAAGCCCCACTCTCTCCCAATCCCTCCCCTTCTGTCAAGGGAAGCAGATATCCTGTCTCCTCCAGCCTGTGCTCTCTCCTGTCTCCCCACTTCTCCTCTTCCCCCCTCCCAGTCTCTGGTTCTCTTTCTCTCTCTCTGCCTCTCTCTGCTCTCCCTCCTTCTCCCCTTCCCCTTTCCTTTTCCCCTTCATAACCCACTAAATATATACCCACTTTCTCTGCATGGCACATCTCTGTGGCTCCCTGCCTGAGCCCGGCTGCCTTCATGGCCCGTAGTCTTGTGCCTGCTGCCCACTGCCACCACTCGGGGATCTGCGGTGTTTTATTTTTACCATAACATTTGGTGCTCATGACTCTGTCAGGCTCTCCCCACATTCCCTCTGGCCTGCAGGCAGGCCAGCTGAGGACACATGGAACCCTGGGCTCGGGAACCAGGTTTCTTTACAATAGCTCTGCATTCTATCTGCCTGAACACCGACCTCTATGCACACCAGCAGCTTCGGTGGTGAGTGTTCCCCTTCCGGTCAGCCAACCACAGCCTTCACGGCTACAATTGAGCCCTTCGCTGACATTCATTCATTTCTGGTTGTTTTCCCCATAGCTAAAATCATGACCAAACTAAAGGGGTTGGTCCTCCCGCACTAGCACTGCAAATGCTGTGTGGTGCTTTCGATTTGGGGCCTGGGGTCCCTCAGATATTTCTTTCTTTCTTTTTTTTTTCTTTTGGACCACTCATAAATGGTCCCTGCCATGAGAGACTGCTTGGAGCGGCCTCTGGCCTCTCTGGCTTCCGAGTCACCCGGACTGGAGCCAGTCAGGCTTTAACACACCACCTGTAAAGAAGAGACATTTTCCTATAGGCTTTGCCGTGTCGCTGTTTCATTAACACCCCGCCTGTAGAGCGGAGACATCTTACTATAGGCCCTGTGACGTGTTTGCGGGTTTTCACGTTGTCAGCTACGGTATAACCCCTCAAACTATCAGCCTCCTGCCTGTGAATGCTCTGCCAGTGTCCTGCCGGCTCTGCTTTTCCTCAACCGATCCGTGCCACTGCTACTGCTGGTCCTGTGGAAACCGACAAGATGAGTCAAATCCACGAGGCAGCTGTTTTCAATTCCAGAATTCCAGCCTTTGCTCCCCGCCACAGCTTGTGGCACAGTGGCTCAGTGACAGGGCAGATCACACCTCTAGGTTTCTCTTATTATGTTTAAAACTCCTGTGGCTCGGGGCTGGTGAGATGGCTCAGTGGTTAAGAGCACTGACTGCTCTTCCAGAGAAGCCAGGTTCAATTCCCAGCACCCACATGGCAGTTCACAGCTGTCTGTAACTCCAGTTCCAGAGAATCTGACATTATTACTACCAATGCATAGAAAATAAAGTTAAAAAAAAAAAGGATGAATATGCTTCTACCTCTGTTTAAAACATTCTTGATGTGTTGTTATACATATATATTGATATATATTTACCATTTTACAGTGTACATTTCTACCACTGATTAAGATACTTATATATTGTTTATGTATTGATACCA
>JAQHUG010000006.1:2422175-2496716 GCA_028555095.1 Dicrostonyx torquatus | reverse complement strand
GAGTAAATGTAAATTTTTCTTTTAACAATAAAAATTAAAAAAAATAAAAAATAAAAAAAAAAGTTAAAAAAAAAAGGTCTGGAGAGATGGCTCAGAGGTTAAAAGCACTGACTGCTCTTCCAGAGGTCCTGAGTTCAATTCCCAGGAACTACATGGTGGCTCACAACCATCTGTAATGATATTTGGCGCCCTCTTCCAGTGTTCAGGCAGAACAGTGTATACATAATAAATAAGTAAATAAATTCCTGTGGCTCAAAAAACGTGGCTTCTCCATACAACATGTGACTGCCGCCATTTTTACTGAGGTCAGGTGATGGTATCAGAATCTTAACTGAGAGCCAGGTCAGGTGTCCATGACCCACCATCTTTACTGAGGTATTCCCTGTCTGGTCCCCCAGTGTTGACTCTATTGCATGTGTGTTTTGTGCAGTGGCATGCCATTGGTAGGGCCCCCCAAAAGCATCTACTTTACCCAATTCCTGTTCACTGGATGTATGCATACATGTAACTTAAATACACCTATGTTTACTGTTAAATGTTATAATTGTCTGTCCATTGTATCTCATTTCAGAGTATAAAAATAATAAGTTTCATGTTTAAATTGGTATGTACTTTTAAGTCTCTTACTACAACCCTGCTTTACTTGTTGAGAGCCAATACAGTCAAGTTCAGACCCAGCTGTCCAGGCAGATTCTATACTGTAGTTATAACTTATCTATACCCAGTAAATAGCCCTCAGCTGCTCAGAGATCTGGGGAATATGGCATTTAAATGCTTAATTATTTAAAAACTTTTCATAACAAAAAGAGACAAATTGGCTCCTAACAGCAGCACTCTATATCCTCCAAAGGAGACAGAAGACAGATGGGAATAGAACAACGCCCATCTACAGTTTGTTTCAACGTCCAAGCACTGACCACTGGGCAAAAATCTAAACTAAAGATCTCCAGACAGTGGACAGAACCACTGGAATCAACAGTCTAGCTGCTCAGGACAAGGTAGGTTTGTCTTCCTACAGATTCCTTAGCCCACAGGATCTTCTAAAACCTGGAAGGCCCTGAACTAAACAGCAAAAGGTAAGTATGACCCTCAACGACCATAGAGGACTGTGAGGAGGGACTCTAGGTAGACAACCAAGTAAATTCTCTGCCATTTTTTAATCAATAACTCCTCAAGTAAAATTTTATCTTTCTCAAAGATCTCTGATGCAGTTTGACAGCTGAGAGGTTTTGTCAGTTTAAAAAGACAACCTCACCAAACAAATTTCAGTAAATTACAAATACAAGTTTGTATATACAGGTATGTACCTGCAAGTTATAAAAGTGTGAGGACAAGTGCACACTATCAAATTTCTCTCTCTCGCTGCCTTTCATAGTCTTAAAAACACTTCATTGTGCAAAAAATCTGTCACAGTCATTCTGACATAAATATGCTACTGTTTATACAATGTATATGTCTAAAACTTATGTTTTCACACACCCAAAGAATTTTTGTGAGTTCTAGGGAGCCGAATTGAAGAATCCATCTTAAACAGGTCAGATACACCCTTCTCAATTCCCTGGTCCTGAAAATTTTTCTTTCTCTTCCTAAACTTAACTTTGTCCTGTATTCTGCCAAACCTTGCCAGGTCCAAGAGACACAAGACATTCCCATACCACAAACCCTGGACAGGAGTAAAGTGGCCAGCTACCTCAGGATGTGACCAGTACCCAGCTTTCTCAGCCCCCCCCAAGATGACACCCACAAATAAGCAGGGAGCAGTCTTGAGAATCTTCCATCCCAACTCCTTTAACCTGTTGTGCCTAATGTCCTACCTTTTTATTATAGAAGAGATGGGAATATTATGATCTGCTGGCCTGGTCTGTCACCTGAGTACCCTGTTCCTTTAAGAGACAAGCTCTACCCTCTCCCAATCCCTACCTTCTGCCAAGGAAAGAAGATATCCTGCCTCCTCCAGCCTGTGCTCTCTCTCTTTTCTGTCTCTCTCCTGTCTCCCCACTTCTCCCCTTCCCCACTCCCCGGGTCTCTGGTTCTCTCTCTCTCTCTCTCTCTCTCTCTCTCTCTCTCTCTCTCTCTCTCTCTCTCTCTCTCTCTCTCTCTCTCTCTCTCTCTCTCTCTCTGCCTCTCTTTGTTCTTCACCCTTCTTCCTTCCCCCTTTCCTTTTCCCATCCATAACCCACTAAATATATACCCACTTTCTCTGCATGACACGTCTCTGTCTCTCACTCAACACGCAGCTCCCTGCCTAGGACTGGCTGCCTTTGTGGCCGTGGTCTTGTGCCTGCTGCCCACTGCCACCATTTGGGGACCTGCACTGTTTTACCATTAACACTCTGGCCTCCTCTGAGGGCATCTGCAGTCATGTGCACACACCCACATGCAGATACAAACATCCACACATTATAACTTAAAATAATAAAAATCAAATCTTTAAGCAAAAAAAAAAAAAAAAGAGTATACTGGCTGATCAGGACACCCATCCAGGGACAATGCCAAAAAAAAAAAAAAAAAAAAAAAAAAAAAGATCTGAGGCAGAGAAACCTTTATGGGAGGAAGAGGACCTGGAGGTGAGCAAATACCCAGGGGAGGATACTGTCCTGAAGCTAAGGAAAATCAGGGGAAAGTGGGAGCTATCTTCGGGGTTTAAAGGTGTTAGAGGAGGGAAGAAGTGGGGAGTTCCGTAGACAGTTCCCAAAGACTGCCTAACTCTCCACTGGAGTTGGGAAAGCAGGAGGTAAGCAATGGTTCTGCTGAAAGCCGGGGAGAAGCTAGATGGCCACAGATGGAGGACAACAGACCCAAGAAATGAAAAAGAAGAAGTTTCCAAGGGAGATGCAAGGGAAGTGGGCTCCAGGGAAGATGCATTTGGTTAAGCACATGGTTTGTTTATGTTTGGGAGGTAGGGCACACACAGAAGCCAGCGCCTTGTGGATGCTAAAAATACCCTACTTCTTATCTCCACCCAAGCCTGTCAGTTTAGGGGGGACATATATGCAAATCCCGAGTACTGTTATGTGCTCTTTGAGTCCCGTGTTGTCATTATAGGCTGGCACCCATAAGAATCTGTGTTATCTCTCCTTAAAACTGCCAGCTTTGTGTTGTTTAGAAGTTTACACACAAGAAACAAAAGTCCTCTTAATGTGTTCTATCTTCCTGTTATTTTGAAGAAAACTGCAGTGGTCTATTTGGATTAGAGTCCATCAGCCTTGGAACTATCAGGAAACTGAACTTTTCAGAAACGGGCCTAGGACTGGAAAGATGGCTCAACTGGTAAAGGTGCTTGCCCTGCAAGTTTGACCTTAGTTCAGAACTCACTTATAGGTGAGAGGAGGCCTCCACAAAGTTGTTCTTTGACCTTCAACGTCTTATGGCATACATGTGCACACACTGGCAAGTCATTGGAGGTGTGCCTCTGAAGAGAGAGAATATTGAACCCTTATTCCTCTTGTCACTCTTTTGTTTCATAAAATCCATGATATGAACAGACCACCTTCATTTCTCCTTCCTGCCTTGTACTGGACAAGGGCAATGGACCAACTATGGGCTAAAACCTCAGAACCCATGACACAAAAGATGCCTTCCAGGCCAGTGAGACAGCACACTCAGTGAGTAAAAGTGCTTACAAAACAAGCTGATGAACTGATTTTATTCCCCAAAACCCTCAGTGGAATCTGACCTCCATGTACATGTAAACATTATTAGTCTTCATAATAATTTTTTAAAAAAATTTAAACAATCATTCCCTCTTTTTTTGGAAATGGGTTAAATTAAGATGTAAAAGCTAGCCAATAAGAAGTTAGCTAATAGGCCAAGCATTGATTTAATTAATACAGCTTCTGTGTGGGAAGTCTGGGTGGCCAGGAAACAAACAAGTGGCTTCCTACAACAAATTGGCACTCCAACATGGTCAACTATATCCATGTAAAAACCTGAGAGAGCTTGGAAAGGAATTCTAGACACTAAAAAACAAAGTTTAGCCCCATTTTTTTTCCCAAATGGACTTTGCTTGTTAGCAGCATGCTGAAGCTTCTTTAAGAGAGGTCTTTCTGATTCAGCAGTAGCAGAAAAACAGCTGCACAGTTTTGAAATGGCAGCACCCTGGCTGTGGGCCATGCTGTTAGCACGAACTCTGAATCTTTCAGGGGGCCAGGCATTTAAATGGGGTTTGTGAGTAGAGTGCTACAATTTGCTTAATGGCAACACAGACCTACTGTGTGACTGGAAATGGGGCTGTGAACATGGCTCGCACTAAACAGACCTCTGCCCCGCCATGTTGGACTGGGCAGAGAAAGCAGGCAGGGCCTTATTTACCCTAGTAATGCCACAGCTTAGGTTTTTAAGAAGAGCTTAGCATTTTAAGAAGCAGTCCTGGTCAGAAAAGGATTACAGATACACAATAAAGACAAATCCACATGGAAAAGACTTCTAAATGGGTCACAGTGTTGGATAAATGTATGTAGGCTTGGGAGAGAGAACAAAAAGAATATAGAGAGTTATAAAAAAAAAGTAAATGTTTTTTTTAAAAAAGGTAAAATCTTTTAAAGAGATAGAATGCAGTCACTGATTAAAAGGAGTAAAAAAACTGGATTATGTATACTATTATATTTTCTTTGAATTTTTTTGACTGCAGAGAGGCATTTGACTCTGGGGATTGCTAAGCTAAGCCAACATATATATTTTAAAGGTAGCTTGAATTCAAAATATGGGTCTAAGGATATATTGCTTTAGAAAAGAGGTTTTTCTTTTGTTTCCATAGAGGATGAGAACCTGTGGACTGATTCCAAACTAATGTGGTTTGATGGACCAAGACCCCTTGAAAGGTTGCCTTGAACACCCCTCAAAAAAATTACTTTACCCAATAAACAGCAGGAAGCAGTTTGGAGAGAACTACACCCATACTACGAAATATTGTTTATAAATGTTTGTTTACATTTAAAGGGGGCTATGCTATAGAGATTTGCATTGGTATGAATCTTGGTTTATTGATACAAATTTAAGGTCAATTTTGTTATATGTATGTTTCTGCTCTTGATTAAGGCATTGTGTTTGTGCAGCTCATTTAAAAATATAATGTATAATTAATAATATAGGTTAATAGATAATCATCTATAATAGTCAAGCTTGTAGTCATGTTAGTTAGATTTTCTAGATGTACAGAGATTTGTTTCAGATGGACTTCTTTTCAAAGACTACAGAAGAGTTCGAGACCAGCCTGGTCTACAAGAGCTAGTTCCAGGACAGGCTCCAAAGCTACAGAGAAACCCTGCCTCGAACCCCCCCCAAAAGAAAGACTACAGAAAGTGGCATTTAAAATGTTTAAGAACTTAGGACTTTTCACGACAATGAGACACATTTGCTTCTGGCAGCACCAATCTACTTCAAGAGGATGACAGTTATTAAAGAGGCACCTTATGGAGTTGGCTAGCCATTTGGGCAAGAAACTGCTCCTTCCTGGACTGCTAGATGGTATGCTGTGTGGATTGGACATGCAGGACCCACAGAAAATGACTGCTGAATTTGCCTAAAGGTGAGATGATCTTTCAGCATTCCTGCTTCATGAAAGACTCTGCTAGACATTCTACATGATACAGAAGAAAGTGACTGGCAAACTGGCAATATAGGCAGAACTGTCTTTGAAATTTCCTGCTTCATAAAAAAGTCTTCTGGATGCTATGGGCCTGTAGGCTGAAGATGAATTCCCCAGTGATACAAAAGAACTTTGGGTGACTGTCCAGGAAGCAAGATGTCTCTGTCTTTCTAGAGTTTTGGAAGTTGCTTACAGTGCACTTCCTGTTTACTTAGGTAATATTATATCCTTCTGGAGTCTTTGATGGAGTTGAAGAATTTATAGTTATAGTTCTCCTTAGTTATGATAAAAGATAAAGTAGATATAAATGTCATAACTGTAATTCTTGCTTGATACCTGTTTTGTTATATGTAATTTTACTATATTAAAGATAAAGCCTTCCTTTTTATTTAAACAGAAAAGAGGAGGTGATGTGGAATTTCCCTCTGTATGCTGCGAATACCATTAGTTAACAAATGGCTTGGCCTAATAGGGTAGAACAGAGCTAGGTGGAGAAAACTAAACTGAATGCTGGGAGAAAGAAGGGCAGAGTGAGGAGAAGCCATGGAGCTGCCGCCAGAGACAGACACGCTGGAATGTTGCCAGTAGGCCATGATACTTGGGGTAAAATATAAAATAATGGTAATGGGTTAAATTAAGATATAAAAGCTAGCCAATAAGAAGTTAGAGCTAATAGGCCAAGCACTGATTTAATTAATACAGTGTCTGTGTGGTTATTTCAGGAGTCTGGGCAGCCAGGAAATGAACAAGCAATTCAATTATTCAATTATTTATTTAATATATAGTAAATATGCCAATTAAAACATCATTATACTGTACCACCAATATGAAAAGTTGAAAGAGCTGGATGGAACTACAATAGTATTTCCTAAAGTGAAAGTGGACATGATTTGTCAGAGACCAGCTTCAACAAAGATACCACTTAACAGGGTAAGGGCATGGGGATTAGAAAAATAAGTAAAGAGAATTAAGATGCAAGTGAAAATAATAAAACAGAAACATAGGCTAGTACTGGGAGAGAGTTCCAATGAATACTGAAATAATCCGCATTTAATTTTCCACACACTTTTATACCCCAATACAATGTGGGGGGGGGGGGCGGAGGACTGTTTTAACATGATACAAAGGACATTTAGAACACCTACTTTCCCCAATACTTGAGACATCATTAATTCATGAGAAAAGCATTCTGTTGTCTAGGCAGCAAACCCACTCTAGACCAAGTATCCTGAAGGCAGCCACTCCCTAAACCAAACCGCCTATTTCAAAAGAAAGAACAGAATTATGCTTGAATTCCCTGACCTGAACTTTGGTCGGGGTGGAGAGGATACACCTCTATGGGCCATCTTAATGTCCAAAACACCAAGTAACCACACCCTAGGTCAGGAGGTATAGTCCCACTTGTTGTTAACAACTTTGAGCAAGCTAAAATGCAGACAAGGTGGAATAAGCTCACATTTTGGGACCTCCACAATGAAACTAGACATGAGTCTGTCCCTCCTTGAAAAGAGGAGAAAAGTACATGGAAAGGATGGAGTTATTTTTTCCTTCCTTTAGACATGCCAGTTAAGGCAACAATGTGAACTCCTGCCTCTACAATGGTAAGAGCTGGGCTTGTGTCATGAGAAGCAGGAGCGCCTGGCTCTCTGACGATTGAGTAGCACTTCCCTGCTAAATGGCAGATGGACGGGCTGGAGAGATGGCTCAGTGGTTAAGAGCATTGCCTGCTCTTCCAAAGGTCCTGAGTTCAATTCCCGGCAACCACATGGTGGCTCACAACCATCTGTAATGAGGTCTGGTGCCCTCTTCTGGCCTGCAGACATACACACAGACAGAATATTGTATACATAATAAATAAATAAATATTTAAAAAAATGGCAGATGGACATATGACCAGAGAAAACAGCTCATGAGGAGTTGCCTTCAGTGGCAATCCAGGGAAGGCAATGCAGAGTGTAGATGAGGAGATAATAGAAGGAAAAATGAGGAAGGGATAGGAAGATGACATTTAAATGCCAATACTTCTAAATATTTCTTTAGATGGCAATGAAGTGAAATAAAGCAATTCCAATAGGTCCCCATGTGTGAGGCCCTGGGTTCAATCCTAAACACCAGCAGGGATGGAAAGTCCCCCAAATCTGTGAGGTGGAAGGAAAGGGCAATCACAGCAGACACCTAGATGACTCAGAGCTTCCCCTGTTTTCCGTGGCCTGAATAAAACACAAGGCTGGAGACACAGAAGACTAAGCGATCCTCTAAGCTACTCTCACACAGCACTGGTGCCAGGAACATGGGAACACAGCAGAAGGGCCAGGTGGGCATTGTAGAGCTCCAGATGGCTTCTAGATGAGCTGGGATGCTATGCTGGCCGTTGTGAGAAAATTGGGCTGCTGATGCTGCAGCCTTAGGAACAATGATGCTCCCAGGGGTGGGAGACAGAGAAAAAAAGAACACAGGCAAGAAAAAGACTAGGCTTTTGTGCTGAAAGAGAAGGGGGCTTAGGAAGGGAGACAACTTGAAAAAGAAACATAGGAAAACACCAGAAGAGATGAAAAATGCCAGACATGGTGGTACACATTTGTAATTCCAGGATTTGTGAAATGGAGGCAAGAGAATCAGGAGTTCAAACCCTCTCCTACATAGCAAGTTCAAAGCCAGCCTAGGCTACATGAGACTCTATCTCAAAAACAAAAAATGATAAAAATATAATTTCAGGAAATACAAAACAGAAATTTCAACAACAAAGGAAAAAACAGAAGTGATAAAAATGTGAGTCAGGAATTAGAAATGAAACAAAAATATAAAATAAGAAAATCATAATGGGAGGGTCTTCCAAAGAAGAAATAGAATATAGTGCTATAAAGGTATAAAGAGGAAATTACAAGGATTACGTGGGGTGGGGGAAGGGAGGACAGAGTAGAAGAGGGAATATGGGGGGGGGGGACAACTAACACTAAACGCCTTTTGAAGAGCCACATGAAAACCTACTACTATAGAAGCATCCTAAAATATATATATAATTTATATATGTGTATACATGTATAAAGGAACTTAAATAAAGTCACTCTACAATGGGAAAGACAATACCCCAAGCAGACATCAGATGCTGCCAAATCAAACCCCTAGTAACAAGAATGGGCTACATCTTTTTGAGTCATTGGCCAAATGACTCAATAAGCTCCCAAAACACTGTAATTTATTGCCAACTTGATGGTAAGACTCTATAGCTGCTGGGTGATGGCGGCACACGCCTTTAACCCCAGCACTTGAGAGGCAGAGGCATGAGAATCTCAGTGAGTTCAAAGCCAGTCTAGTCTACAAAGGAGTCCCAGGACAGTCAGGACTGCTACTGTCTTGAAAAACAAACAAGAAAACAAATAAAAAAAGACCCTATTGCTGAAAATACTATATACTTATGGCATAGAACACGAAGAAATCTAAGTGGTACTCAGACTCACCCCACTAGCTAGTGTTCATATTGCTAGAAGATTCTATACACAGTACCTGAAGTGAAAAGTAATCATTAAATCTCATACAGCTACAAACCCTGTGAGCTTTAGTAATGACCTATCTGCAAGATATGTTCACCAATATAATAGTGGCATGAATGTTAGGGAAGTAGCCAACCTTTTTTAAAAATTAGGTTTAACAATTGATAAATGGGACCTCCTGAAACTGAAAAACTTCTGTAAAGCAAAGGACACGATCAACAAGACACAACGACAGCCTACAGAATGGGAAAAGATCTTCACTAACCCTACATCAGACAGAGGGCTGATCTCCAAAATATACAAATAACTCAAGAAATTGGACACCAAAAGATCACATAATCCAATAAAAAAAAATGGAGTAGAGACCTAAACAGAGAACTCACAACAGAGGAATCTAAAATGGCTGAAAGACACTTAAGGAAATGCTCAACATCTTTAGTCATCAGAGAAATGCAAATCAAAACAACTCTGAGATTCCATCTTACACCTGTAAGAATGGCCAAGATCAAAAACACTGATGACAACTTATGCTGGAGAGGGTGTGGGGAAAAGGGAACACTTCTGCATTGCTGGTGGGAATGCAAGCTGGTACAACCCCTTTGGATGTCAGTGTGGAGATTTCTTAGAAAATTAGGAAACAACCTTCCTCAAGACCCAATAATACCACTTTTAGGTATACATCCAAAGGATGCTCAATCGTGCCACAAGGACATGTGCTCAACTATGTTCATAGCAGCATTGTTTGTCATAGCCAGATCCTGGAAACAACCTAAATATCCCTCGACCGAAGAATGGATAAAGAAATTGTGGTACATTTACACAGTGGAGTACTACACAGCAGAAAAAAATAATGACAGCTTGAATTTTGCAGGAAAATGGATGGAACTAGAAAACATTATTTTGAGTGAGGTAACCCAGACACAGAAAGACAGTTGTCACATGTACTCACTCATAGGTGGCTTTTAAACATAAAACAAAGAAAGCCAGCCTACAAACCATAATCATAGAAAACTTAGACAACAATGAGGACACTAAGAGAGACTACATAGACCTAATATACATGGGAAAGTATAAAAAGACAAGATCTCCTGAGTAAAGTGGGAGCATAGGGACATTGGGGGAGGGTTGAAGGGGGGAGCGGAGAGGCAGGGAGGGGAGCAGAAAAAAATGTAAAGCTCAATAAATATCAATAAAGAAAAAAACAACAAACAAACAAAAAAAGAAAATGATGGGCATTGAAGAGACTCCTTATGGAGTTGTTTAGCCATTTGGGCAAGAAACTGCTCTTGCCTGGACTGCTTCATGGTGTGCTGTAAAAAAATGGACATGCAGAACCCACAGAGAAATGACTGCTGAACTTGCCTAAAGGTGAGATGATCCTTCGGTGTCCGTGCTTCATGAAAGAGTCTACGAGACATTCTACAGGATATATTCTATAGGATAACTGCCAATATAGGTGGAACTGTCTTTGAAATTTCCTGATTCATGGAAAAGTCTTCTGGACACTATGGGCCTGTAAGCTGAAGATGGAACTTCCCAATGGTACAGAAGAACTTTGAGTGACTCTCCAGGCAGCAAGATGTCTTTGTCAATTCTAGAGCTTTAAAAGTTGCTTACAATGTACTTCCTGTTTATTTAGGTAATATTATATACTTCTGGAGTCTTTAATGGAGTTGAAGAATGAATAGTTATAGTTTTCCTTAGTTATGATAAAAGATAAAGTTGATATAAATATTGTAACTGTAATTCTTGCTTGATAACTGTTTTGTTATATGTAATTTTACTATGTTAAAGTTAAAGCCTTCCTTTTTATTTAAACAGAAAAGGGGAAATGGTGTAGGAGGTCCTTCTGTCTCTGTGTTGCTTTCATTGGTTAATAAAGAAACTGCTTTGGGCCTGTGGATAGGGCAAAACTTAGATAGGCAGGGTGGGGGGGACCTAAATGGCTGCTGAGAGAAAGAAAGCAGAGTCAGAGACGCCGTAGATCTTCTGCCTGAGACAGACGCAGGTTAGAATCTTGCCAGTAAGCCACTGCCATGTGGTAATATACAAAGATTAATAGAAATGGGTTAAATTAATATGAGTTAGCCAATAAGAAGCTAGACCTAATGGACCAAGCAGTGATTTAATTAATAAAAAAAAATTAGGTTTAAGGTCCATTACCTGAGATGGAACCTACACCTAAGACTAAAGAGTCATGGGCCCTGGGAAAAACCTACTACTATTATTTTGATAAATGATCATAGAACGAAAATTATTCCTAATGACATATTGCTATACCCATATATCTAAGTTAGGGTTTTCTTGCTGTGAGGAGACACAGTGACCATGCATCTTTTATAAAGGAAACATTTAATTGGGCCTGGCTACAGTTCAGAGATTTGGTTCATTATCAGCATGGCGGGAAGCGTGGCAGCAGATAGGCAGAACATGGTGCTGGAGAGGTAGCTGAGAGCTCTACATCCAGATCAGCAGGCAGCAGGAAAAGAGAGTGCCTGGCTTGAGCTTCTGAAGGCCCACTTCCAGTGACATACTTCCTCTAAGGCCACACTTCCTCCAAGAAGGCCACACCTCCTAACAGTGCCACTCCCAGTGAGCCCACGAGGGGGACATTTTCATTTAAACCACCACACCATAGATTAGTACACTGCTCAACCTTCAGCAAGGGAAGCTTTTTGCAGTAGACAGTAATTAGCACAGAGACACACAGCTGGACAACATACAGAGAGGGAGATGCTCAGCATCTAAATGGAATGCTCAGCCCTAAATGGGATGTCTTTGTCACATCCCTCTGTGAAGGTTCAGGGATCTATGTGGAAAGGGGGGGAGAAAAATTCAAATAGCCAGAGGTGGACAATTCTATGAAATAGCATTTTCCAGACATCATGGAAAAACATGTATGAACTCACAGAAGTGGTGGCAGCATGTCCAAGACTTGCACAAGCTCAAGGCTGGCAAAAATCTCAACACAAAAGAGGTGGAGTGGGTGCAGGATTCCCCTTCTAGCAAAGAAACTACTCAAAAGAAATAGCTTCTGGGTGAGGAAAGTCAGTTTTCTTTGATGGAGTGATACTGAGTATATCAACCACAAACCAGGGCAGGCCCCATGCTCAAGAGTAGATGGCTAACACAATGATACTCTATGGTTTTTATTACTCTTTTTCTCTTATTTTTAAGAGAGATAACACAAAGATGGGTGGGTAGAGAGCAGAGAAAAAGCTGGGAGGGTTGGGGAATGGTAAACAATATGATAAAATATATGGTAAAGAATAAATAGCAATTATAAGAAGAAAGCAACAGCTAGAATTATATAAAATGTTAAACTCGGTTAACCAACTTCTAGCAAGTGAGATTTTTAGATCAAGTGAACTGATCTAAAAATTATTTTGTTTCTTTTTAAAATTTCATCACATTTATTTGCTTGTTTTTGTGTATAGCCATGTATGACTATGTGTGTCTTTTTATGTGTACCACATGCATCTGAGTACACAAGAGGCCAGAAGAGGGAATCAGATCCCATGGAGCTGGAGTTCTAGGTGATTGTGTGCTGCCCAACATGAGAACCAAACCCAGGTCCTCTGCAAAAGTGCTTTTACCTGCTGAGCCATCTCTATAGTAATTAAACTGAGTATAAGTGATTTTTAATATCAACTAGTCTTTAACAATGGCTTCAGAACGCTTGAAACCCTGGTAGCTCTTCTTCTGGCTTCTGCACATAAGTGTCTGATGCTGAGGAACACTGTCACTTCAGACAGCTGACATGGGCTGTCCGTGCAAAGTTCAGCAGTTCCTCCATGGCTGTCGTTATTAGGACCAACTCACACAGTAATCTATCATGCACATAATGCAGAAATCAGTACAAAACTTACTTAATTTTTTAAAATTTTCTTTTGAAATATTTTATTCTTTATAAATCTTTTTATGGAATTTCCAATAAACTAACAAAATGAAACAACATTTTGATATAAATGTTCTAAAATATGGAAACTTTATTCTATCAAAGTACAGAGATATCTTATATTTATACATACAAATCAGCTACATAGCCTTCTAAATAGAAGAATTTGTTTCTGTACTTATATCATATAGTCAAACAAGTCATAATAAACACCCCAAGGGATGCATTGGATTGGTTCTTGACATGCTGACATTCAATGGGTGTAGTATCATGCTGTGGACACGCGGTGGCACCAGTGCCATTGAGCTACACTGTGAGTCATCCTTTAGGGCAGTCAAGGTCAAAAGCTACCTCAGTGAAGACGGACTGAGAACATCTGATGCAATTCTAAGGGACAAAGGCAGCAAACCCATTTGCCCTCTGTAACACAGCTGGTGCTGCACTAAGTTTCAGTAAACGTAACACAATTTGGAAATGTCTAGAACAAAGCAGAATTTTGGAAAATGGGTTCCATTTATTCAAAAAACATTTACTGAAGACTGCTATGCTGGGAACTACTCACAAGAGAACAAAACAAGGACCCAGCCTTCTTCCCTGAGGAGAGTATTTTCATACATCCACGCTATTTTGATGCTAAATAATAAAATAAAGCTAAAACAAGGGCAAAATCTCTAGGGTCAAGAACTATCTTGCTCCAAAAAGGTGGCCCTCTAGGCTCTTTCTAATCAACTGAAGAGCCTTTAAAAGAATAGAACAAAAAATTGGTTCTTAATTTCTACAAAGTTATTTCTTCTTAGTCACTGTGCTGGAGGTCATGGCCCCAAAAGAACTCTGGGCTCTGTAAAACAGCAGACATAACAGAGACAGAATCAGTAACTTAATGACACAGCGACTTTGGCTCAGTGCTGTGACTACCATGGAGAATGAGAAAGACGAATCCTGGCTCTAGCCTTGGAACTTGCAACCAGGAGGGACAGAGCATAAACATAAGTAAGTAGAGCTAATTTTAGCCAGTGATAAACACTGAGAAGAAATCGCACCATCATTGTTTCTGTCCCTGTGTTAGCTTGCTAAAGTGTCACACAATGTGGGGGAGGGATGGAGCATAAACAATGTCAACAACTTCTTTTCTCACCTCTCTGAAGGGGAGGTCTGGACTGTGGTTTCACTTAAGGCCTCCCTGCTTAACTTGCTGTGTTCTCATGGGGTATCCCACTAAACACAGTCTCCCTGGTATCTGTCCCAGTGTAAGCCAGTGGCAAGCCATATTCCTGGCAGTGAGTCTGACTAGGCCTCTTTTATAACATCGTTTAAAATCTGATCACCACTGTAAAACACCTTATCTACACATAAGCTCACATTTTGAGCTATCAGATTAAGATTTCAAAACACAAATGAGAAACACTTAAGACAGGTATAGGCGATGCTTTTTTGGTGGTGGTGGTAGTGGTGATGGTGGTGGTGGTGATGGCAGGAGGCCTGGAAATCATAGCACACAGAAGCCAAGAGTGAGTTCTACCCTACAGCACAGAACAGTGACCAGGGCTTACAAGACCTTTATATGTTGTATGAAAATCTAGAAGAAAGGAATTTTAAAAACTCAAAGATAAACGTGTAAGATGGAAATGTTAATTACCAAAGTTGATCAATACATTGTGTACATGTTTGTAATTATATCATGTGTGCCTCATATATATACAAATTATCGTATGTCAATTTAAAAGAAAAAACATTTCAAAACATGAATTTTGAGGATGGCAATAACATGGTTCCTTACCCCCTCCTGCCTGGGCCACAACACTAGCCTGAATGACCTCAGGGAGGGGGGCAGAACAGAAAAGGTGGTTGTGTCCCCTCCTCTCCAAGGACCCTCTGTGAGAAGAGCAAGTGCTCTTAACCACTGAGCCATCTCTCCAGCTCCTGCAAGATGTTTTGATAACAAATAAAGCTGCACCGGCCTCCTTGCTCTTCTTTGTCAGTTACCTTGGCAGCTCTAGCTTACGTTTTCACATATCCATTAAAATTTGCTTGTCAAGTTACAGAAAATGTTCATTCCCATTTGTGCTGAACTTATGTCAATTTAGGATGATTTGACAGACACCTTTGTTTCAAATTTTCTATCCCTCAGACATGGTTTCCTTCCATGTGTTCTATTTTTATGTCATGTGAGTTTTCCTGTGGTATGATTTATGCATTTCTTGTTGCAGTTCTCTCTAAACTATATTTTTGCTATTATAAATAGGTTTTACCCTCCATTGTATCATCTAACTGGGCTCGCTTTATAGAATCTTAAGGCTCTTGATGTCTATATATTAATTTATTTTGAAATATTTATTCATTTCCCCTTGTAATGGGTGTGGTGGCGAGTACAGTAACACCCATGCCACTGAGAGAAGGTGGATGTCAGAGGACAACGCCCGGGAGGCTGGTCTCCCCTGCCACCCGGGGGGAGCCAGGGATTTCTCTCAGGCTGTCAGGGTGCGCACAGTGCCTCTCCCTGTGAGAGAGCAGCTTTTTGTGGATTATGCTTGCTTCTTACTACTTCACAACATTTTACTTTTCTTTGCAATTGTTTCCTTACCAACTCTCCTAGATTTCCTAGACATTTAGTCATACATTTGCACATAGTTTTTCTCCCTCCTACCACTTCACGTCCAGTATCTATATCAATGTTACCATTTGCCCAATTGTGTTGGCTCATGCCTCGTATTAATATCAGTTTACAATGGCAAATGTAGATATCCCTATCTTGTTTCTAATTTTAACCAAAACACTGCACACACCTCCTCATAGAGTAAGAGCCTCAGTTTGGGGCTAAAGAAGCATTCTGTAACACCTACTTTATTGAGGCTTTAAAATTATGACCATGGGCTAAGTTCGAGCAAGGCCTTTGAACTACCTACAGAGATGATCTGTGAATTTTCTTCTCAGGTATATTTACAGAATGCACTACATTAATAAATGTCTAATATAGCGATACTTTTACATTCCTAGAAAAAAAACATAGTTTGCTACTAGATTTTGTTGCTACTACTTAATTTTTTTTTTTCAAGACCGGGTTTCTATGCATAGTCCTGGCTCCCCTCAAACTCAGAGAATTACCTGTCTGGAGAGTAAGTACCACCGCTGCCTAGCCAGTTGATTTTTTTTAATACTTTTTTGAGATTATAACATAATTACACAATTTCTTCTGTTCCCTCCCTCCAAACCCTCCATATGCCCCCTTGTTCTCTTCAGAAATATTCTGAAATATAAATTTCAGAACAATTTGTCAGCTTGGGGGAAAGGGTGATGGGGACTGGGGCTATAACTCAACAGTACCTGCCTACCATTCACAAGGTCCTTCATCAAATTCCTAGCCTAAGAAAGAGATGCAGGAGAAGTGGGAGGGAGGCATAGGGAGAGAGAGAGAAAATAAAGGGGAGGGGATGAAGAAGAAAAGAAAGATTTGCTAATCACTCTACCCATCTTGATATGTGCCCCACATTCCACGACACTGACTCAAGTACATGGCCTACAAGACCACAGTCCCAAGTCCCCTTCTATCTCTGGGGAGTCTGAAAGTTAAAGTGGGCTACAGCTCAGAAGAGAAAACATAAGATCCCCACGTTCTACCACAGTGCTCACTAGGACATTAATCACTAGCACAACCAGCAAAGCATCGGTAAGAAACCAGTGAGTTCACCACAGAGTTCCAACTGCCAGCCGGTCTAGAGATGGGGTCGGAATTCCTATTAGGCTTAACTACCTCACTGGGTTAAGGGTTTCTTTCTGAACATATTTGCTGTTTTGTGCTGTTTGATATGTCTTTCCAGTTACAACTGCTTGAACCAGAGGTGGCTACTAAACCCCAAAGTCACATCTCTCTAACGGCCTTCAAGAGGGGCCTCTGAAGTCTAGCTCTGCCCAAGAAGGGCGCCCTCTGCCAAATATTAATAAATGATCAAAGCAGACCTTCCCTGTTCTTCCCTGGAAGTTCTGAAGTGAGACATAAAGAGCAGTAAACCTAGGAGGGGAGCAGCAGAGAAGGCAGTGAGCCATACCCTAACACGGCAGAAGCCCTGAGGGAGTAGACACAAGGTGAAGAGGCGGGCAGAAGCAGAAGTAGAAGGACCTGAAAGAATGGGCACCAGCACATTAGCTGAGCAGAGCTGATGTGCAGCCACCACAGTGACACAAAATAGAGAGAGAGCCCCTGAAGCCTCTCAACACCATCAAACACAAACCCAGAACCTGGAAGCTCAATCCACTGCAGTGGCTTTTTCTTTTTCTTTCTTCCGTGTGTGTGTGTGTGTGTGTGTGTGTGTGTGTGTGTGAGAGAGAGAGAGAGAGAGAGAGAGAGAGAGAGAGAGAGGGAGAGAGAGAGAGAGAGAGAGAGAGAGAGAGAGAGAGAGGGAGGAGAGAGAATAGGCTACCTTGTAAGTAAAAGTAATTCGTAAGATAACTTGGAGAAATACAAGGAATTTTTTTGTTTGCTTGCTTTGTTTTTCAAGATAGGGTTTCTGCATGAAAGAGTCCTGGCTGTTCTGGAGTTCACTCTGTAGACCAGGCTGGCCTTGAATTCCCAGATATCCACCTGCCTCTGCCTCCTAAGTGCTGGGATTAAAGGTTTGCACCACCACCATCCATCTCAGAATACACAAAATTTTTAAAGTATAGGTTTCTTTTTATAGCAAAAAGCTAAGTGGTACTTTCTACATTTGAAGTTGATTATTTGAAAACACACACCCATGCATACACATTCATGTGCCTATAATCTCCTAAAATCTTCTTTTCTGAATTTAAATGATGTTTTATATGACACCATTTGAGACTCCATAATTTCTTCAACAGAAGTTAATTTTTTCTTTTGTTAATTCAATTTTTTTGGACAGAGTCTTATGCAGACTAGTATAGAAGTTACAAGCTGAGGATAACTTTGAATTCTTGTCCCTCCTACCTTTAGCTTCCAAGTTCTATGATAACAGTTGTGAGCCACCATATCACACGCAAGCAAATTCTTTTTATTTTTAAAAACCATGCAATTATGATCATGTATTTATAGCCCACTACTCATCCTATGTCCCAGTGACAAACTAAGGTGCAGGTCTACCAAAGTTCACTTTGGGGACAAATGAGTTTTCCAGACTTACTTACAGAGCAATAGGTGAGGGGTGACAGACAGTAGCACGGGTGACCTTAAAGCAGTCACACTGGAAGGTCTGCACCCAGCATGATGATGACTCCCACATGGCCGTATAGATGGAGTCTCCCCACCCCCAACAACCCAGAGACCCTAAGGTCATGTGCAATTAGGGCAGAACCACATACAACTGGTTGGAGGGTGTCTCATGACCTGCTCCCTCCTTCATCCCTCTTCCTCAAGAGTTGACATAAGTAACTGTAATACCAGCTGATATAACCGTACTAGCCAGTCTGTGGCAGAGGCATTGAAGCACAGAATCAGGACAGTGGGTGTGACTAGAAGACAGGAAAGAGCAGCCTTTTCTCCCAGGGTGGGAGCCTATTCTAGCTTGGCTCCCAAATTCCTGAGCATCAGCTGTTCTGAAATTAGTTTAACAAACTCTGTTTAAAATGTTGCAATCTGATGCAATCTTAAAATACCTATCAAAACTGCACTCCTGTTTTCTACTGGACAGCAATGGTATTTTGTTTAAGTGTACAGAAATCATTATTTCAACTTAATAGATAAGAAAAAATATTCAATCAATAAGGGTGCAATTCTGAAAATCAATGGCAGAGCCTGAAACTGACTCTATTGACATCTAGCATACTTTTAGCCTATTAAATTAAAAAAGAACAGATTATAAAAAGTGAGATTTTTTTGGTAAGATTATAGTTCTTTTCAAATTGAATTTGAAAACTAGCCATATTAAAAAAATACTGTCTTGACTTTCCAAGAATTCCTTAAAGAATATGTTTCTGGGCCAGGCAGTAGTGGTGGCACATGCCTTTAATCTCAGCACTCAGGAGGCAGAGGCAAATCCAGATCTTTGTGAGTTCCAGGCCAGCCTGGTCTACAGAGTAAGGTCCAGGTTTCACAAGGAAACTCTGTCTTGAAGAAGAAAGAAAGGAAGGAAGGAAGGAAGGAAGGAAGGAAGGAAGGAAGGAAGGAAGGAAGGAAGGAAGGAAGGGCAGGAAAGGAAAGAACAAAAAAGACTATGTTTCTATTTTTTATTATTTATTTTTAATAAATTAATTCTGCTCTGGGTAATCAAATTTATTCTATTGTGACAACTCTCCAAATTATGAGATAGCTCAAAAGTAAATAAAGTACTTGCTTAACATGTGGAGACCCCTGGGCCTGGGCAGGAAAACCAACAATAACAAACAACCTAATGTAATGACTTTTTTTGAGACAAGGTCTCACTATATAACACTTTCTGGCCTAAACTTTACTATGTAGAGCAGGCTAAACTCAAACTCATAGGCATCTGTGTGTCTACGCCTCCAGAATGCTGAGATTAATGGTATTTGCCATCACACCAAGCCAGCAATGATTTTTTTTGTCTCCAAAAATTATTCATACTCAGAAGGTTGGTAATATAAATATTTTTAAATTTCTAAATGCCAGAGATAAAAATCAAAGGAAGAAGACAGGTGATATTAATCACACACTAAGATCTTTAATTTATAGACCCAGAAATAATTAAGTAAGAAAAATAAGAAAAGGTCATAAACTATGCTTGCAAATAAAAGGAGATACAAATAATTTTTAGAGCTAGAAAAGACGTTCGTAGTCTGGCAAGATGAGTCAGTAGGTAATGATGATTCCTTCCAAGGCTGGAGGCCTAAGCTGGATCCCTGGAACTCACAGAGTGGAAGAAAAGAAGTGACTCCCAAAAGATGCCCTGCCCTCCACATGAATCCCATGGCAAACACCTCCCCCCAACACACACACACATAAATAAATGCAAAAAGCAAAAAAGGTGTTCATAATTCAGAAAATAAAAATTAACAGTTTGACAAACTTTCAGAAAGAGAAAAAACAGGCCATATCACATGGCAAGATGGGAGACCACGTTCTCAGGATAACAATATGTACCAAAAATATCCATGCATTTTGATCTATTTCTAAGAATTTATCCTACAGAAAAATTCTCACAGTTTTTATATAAAAATTCTCACAGAAAAATATCACACGCACCAAGAATTTCTACAGCTTGGATTATTAAAGCAAAAAAATCTTATAAGCAATTTAAATTATCACTTAAAGGAAGTACTTCAGCATATTATGATATATTGACACAATGAAGTGAAGAGCCATGGACAATACAAAAGAATAATCATCATAATATATTAATAAGTAGGACAGGGTATATTAATTCCAGTAAAGTCAGGCAGATCTCTATGAATTTGAGGTCAGCCCAGTCTACTAAATGAGCTCCTGCCTAGAAGGCCACAAAGTGAGAGATTGTTTTTTTGTTTTGTTTTTTGTTTTTTTGTTTTTCTTTGGTTTTTCGAGACAGGGTTTCTCTGTAGCTTTGGAGCCTGTCCTGGAACTAGCTCTTGTAGACCAGGCTGGTCTCGAACTCACAAAGATCCGCCTGCCTCTGCCTCCTGAGTGCTGAGATTAAAGGCGTATGCCACCACCGCCCTGCTCAAAAATAATTTTTTAATTAAAAAATAAAAGGCATATTGATAGCTGATAAGCAAAAAAGCTGGATACAGATTGTTTATATAATACTTTATTCACTTGTGTTAAAAATGCATACACATTGCCAGGCAGTGGTGACACATACTTTTAATTCAAGCACTTATGAGACAGAAGCAGGTGGATCTCTATGAGTTCAAGGCCAGCCTGGTCTACAGAGTGAGTTCCAGGACAGCCAGGGCTATGCCAAGAAACCCTGTCTTGAAAAACCAACCAAAAAAAAAAAAAGAAAGAAAGAAAGAAAGAAAAGAAAGTGCACATCATGCGTACCACCAAACTACTTCATGTGACAGCACGGAAAGAAGGCCAGCGACATAGCTCAGCAGGTGAATTGCTTGCTACTAAAGCCTGACCAAGCTAAGTTCAATCCCTGGAGTCCATCTAAGAGGCCAGATGAGCTGATGTTCATGTGCAATCCTATCGCTCCTAAGCTGCGATGGGAATGGAGACAAGAGCATCACAGAAAGCTCGTGGTCCAGCTAGCATGGAAGATGCAGCACTGCGGGCACAGCAAGGGACCCCGCCTCCAAGGAGTGAGGAGGAAGAGCCAACTCCTGAAAACTGCCTCTGCCTTCCACGTGCACATGTGGTGTATATACACACCTGCACCTTCACACACACACACACATGTACTCTCTTGGGGAATCAGAGACACTTGTACACTCACGAGCTAGAAGTAAAGAGACTCACTTATGAAACACTCCCTATACCTTTAGGATTTTTCTCCATGTACATATTTCATCTATTCAAATATTTAACTTTTAATCTTATTAATTTCTAAACACAGACTAAAAAACTACTTGTAATAATGAAAATATATTATGACCTGTTTTATATTAAGCAAAATCAAAATGCCTCTAGCTAATGATATTAAAAACCTGTCCAGTATTTTTCAAGGAGCTAGGTTACAAAACCTAATTTAAAAATGGAAAGGAAAATTAAATGCTTTATAACTCAAAGCATAAAGCAACACAGAGATAAATTAAATTTTCATTTAAGATATTATTACATATAACACAACATTACTTATATCATATTAAATAGAAGAAAAAGTTTATAAATTATTTACTTAAAGAATATAAGGTGGAACAACAGTAATAATAGTCAATATTATTCAGAGTTAATTGCTTCTGGTTAATAATTTTCTAAGAGCTATAAAAATGTTCACCAATGACAGGTGTGTGTGTGTGTGTATGTGTGCCTGTGTGTGTGTGTGTGCACACGAGCCGGTCAAGGGACAACTTGTGAAAATTAGCTCTCTTTCCATTCTGTAAATCCCAGGGATCAAACGTGGGTCATCAAGGAAGCACTTTTACCCACAGAGCCACCTCACTAGCCCTATTAATTCATTTAGAAATAAATCTATTGTAAATTTACATAAATAAAAAATTGTGGAAAATAATGTTACAAATCATGTATCCTTTAAAATCCTCATGACAGCCGGGTGGTGGTGGCACACGCCTTTAATCCCAACACTTGGGAGGCAGAGACAGGTGGATCTTTGTGAGTTCGAGACCAGCCTGGTCTACAAGAGCTAGTTCCAGCGCAGGCTCCAAAACCACAGAGAAACCCTGTCTCGAAAATCCAAAAAAAAAAAAAAAAAATCTTCATGACAAAACTAAGAGTGAAAATTATTTAATACTGGAGGCTGGAAAGATAGCTCAGTGGTTAAGAGCTTTGGCTGCTCTTACAGAGAGATCTTGGGTTCAGTTCCAAAGCACCCTCAATGGGGAACAGGCTCACAATTGCTTGTGACTTGCAGGGAACATGGTACCTTCTCCTAGTCTCTACGGGGACCTACACATATTTGTATATACATGGTGTATAATTGTGTATAAACATATACACTAAACAAAATAAATCTTTAAAAATATACTTAACACGTCCTCTGTTTTTTTAATGCAAATAGTTTTAACTTCTCAGTCACATGTGGTATACTGAAGATGTACTGGGATGTCTCTTAACCACCTGGAGAATTTCCTATCCTTCCAGTCCTATGCAGCAAAAGTGAAATGAAGGCCACAGAGAGCATAAGTTTCTTAGCATCAAGATATTGGGCTGGGAACCAGAAAGTGTGTTTATTCCCAGGTCTGAAGAAGCAGAGGAGACATTTCATAATGTTTCATATAGTAACAAGAAACCTACCGCTTGTTTGGCACTCCCAATACCAGGCCTCTTTTCTATCTATTATGATAAAAATTTAAATAAAAATCTTTCCATTTGTGCACAGCAGAGACAAGGGGAAAGGAAAGAAGCCATCAATAAACCATTCAAGGCAGCCTAGGTCTACACCAAGGGAAGAATTCCATACCTCCCCAAGGCAGCCAATGTCCTGGTCTCTTCACACAGAACAGCTCTTCCTGCCCAATGCAGGCCACTGTATATCCCTTGGCACTCTTGCTACATACAAAAACATTCTTTTGGGTTTCTTATTTTGTTGCCCAGGCTGGCTTTGAATTTGTGGTTATCTTCCTGCCTCAGCCTCCCAAGTGCTAGGATTATGTGCAAGATCCAATATATCTGACTCAAAGACACTTCTCTGCACCAATCAGTCTACACAGAATACTGCCTCCAACCCTTCAATGTTTGAAGAGTAATAAACTCTTTATCAGATGTTAAAACGTTTTATAAATTGACAGCTCTTAATGAAGTGTTGAACTTATTGAAGATAACACAATAGACCAGAAGCCAGTTGAAACTGGATCCAGTTGTACAAAAGGTAGCATTTTATACAGTAGGCCTAACAATTCAAACAGCAAATATAAACTGTTTAGTAAGCTAAAAATAAACATCTGTTTAGACTTTCACTTTTAATCATAAGCCATAATAAATTCCAAATAGAGCAACTGCTTTTACAAATGGAGAGAGTTGACCCTGCTCACCCCAGCATTCCCAGGGCCTCCCTTGGGGCTGGGGTACAGCCAACTTGGAAAATGCTACTGAACAAAAGAAAACTAACTCGACTTCCCAATCTGCTGCTCACTATTGTGCAACCGTGGGCAAGTGTTTTTGTGTCTCTGTCCTTCACATCCAGTTTATAAAGGGTGATTCAAAATGACACCAAAAACATGAGAACAAAGTTCCATTTAAATCAGTATAAGGAGTCCGGCACAGTAGCATATGCTGTGGAAGTCCAGCACTTGGAGGCTGAGGCAAGAGGACTGCCACGAGTTTGAGGGTAGCCTACACTACACAGTAAGACTCTGTCTCAAGAGGAAGACAAAACAAACAAATAATAGCATAAGTAATCAAGATTATAAAGCTGCAGCCATCCACGTTACTACTCTTCAAATATTAATCTTTTAGTGCTAAGAACAATGCCAACTCTCTTAGTAACCATCTATTTAATAAAGTACTAAGTTATAAGCATATACACTATCCCTTGGGGCCTCAGCAAAATTGCTTTTTATTTAGGAATAGAGAAAAGTTGAAGCCCATAAACACGTCTTTTTTCCTGAATTGGCCCTTTTACCAAAAAAGGCCTGGCTGACATCCCCGCCCTATGAGATATGGGAAATTTCCCTTTCACTGCTACTGTCAAGAAAACTAAAGGCAAGAAACAAGCCCAGGAATCCGTGCAAGGCTGGGCTGGGAGGATGAGGGCAGGAGGGCATGCTCCCAAGCACAGTCAGACACTTAGAATTGGAAAAGCCCTGGTGTGACACTAAGCAAAGCATATACTTGTCACTTGTCTCCAAAACCAGAGGTGCTACCCCTCTCACACAAATAAAAAACATGACCACAAGGTGATGGACACAAAGCTCCTAGATGTCAACTACAGGACAGCTAGACTGTCAGCTAGACTGTGAACACCTTTTCTCTCACAAAGCTGTGGCACGGCTGGGATGTATGTAGCTTAGCAGAAGAATGCTTGCTTGGCACATACAAGGCCTTGGAGCCATTCCCAGAGATACCAACCAAACAGACACATCTAAAGCTATACGTTCCCAACAGTACTTCTCCCCTGGCCCAGGAGGAAAGCCATTCAGGTTCAAGGAGAGGTTAGAGGACAAGAACTTGTCCATCATCTCTCTAGTCCATCTAGCCACAAGATATTGCTGCATGCTCCATGCTACCAGACAACCCTGAAACCAGCACCATCCCTCCCTGCTTGTTTTCCTGCAAGGACACACAGACAAGGCTCAGCACTCTTTGAAGAGCTGTTCCCACAGAATGAGATGTGGCCAGAGCTTCTGGGAGCTGCACAGTCCTGTCATGCTAACCTTAAGTTCCCATCACATTTCCACTGGAATGGCTGAACCAGACTCACAATGCCCATGATGATTAACCTAGATTATCATCTTGACAGGACTTAGACTCAACTAAGAGACAAGCCTTTGAGCATGCCTGTGTGATAAGATTAGGTCAGTTTTTGGGCATGTCTGTGAAGGAACTGGAGGTGGAATGATCTCCTTAACACTGGGCAGCACCATTCTATAGGATGGGTCCCAGGAGAAAAGAAAAAGGAAACGTGAGCTGAATTTCAAATTTCTCTCTCTGCATCCTGACTATAGACATAATGTGGCCGCTTACCTTAAGCTCTTGATGCCATGACACCCCCACCATGACACCTGTACTCTCAAACTGGGAACCCAATAAACCTTCCCTTCCTTGAGTCGCTCCTGTGCAGCTATTTTGTTTTGCCATGACTAGTACCTAGCAGAGCCCACCACAAGCGAGGTGCTATGGGGACAAATGTACCTGTCTTCCACCTTGTCTATCACAACCTTGTATGTCACACACAAAACTAGAGTACAAAACAAAACTTCACAAGTGTTAAAATGAAGAAACGAAGCTGCTTGTTAATCTTGTTAATCTCAGCCCCTCTCAGGTATGAGAAATAATGCATATAGTTATGATTTACGGATGAAGTCTCTTACTGTTCCTTCAGTTTGGCTCAAGTCTGAAGCACTCAGGGCCTGGCTAGAATAGGAAGTGATGGGTGGCCCTGGTATATAAGCAGTTCCCTCAAGTACCACCTTAGATGACTCCCCACTGCTTTGCTGGCCTTAATACTAGAAGCTTAGACTGTGAACTCATCAGATAATCCTCACTTTGCCTGTCCCCCTGGAAGAAGGGATTCATGGCTTTCCCTTGCTGTGTGGTATAAATCCTACAATTTCTGTTAGAATCCTGTGTGATTTCCTTCACTTTCACCCCCAACATAGAGTCTCCCTACCTAGCCAAGGCTGGCTTCAAGTTCATAATCCTCCCGACCTAGTTTCTAAATGCTGCAATTACAGGACTGGACCACCACACCTGTATTCTGCTATATCTATCTATATTCATCATGTCTTTCAATTTTTTTCATGCTCTGTTTAGCCCATTTATTATTTTACATGAGTAGTATATCATTCTATAAACATTCTTTGTAAATAGTAGCTTGATAATACATATCTATGTACTTTTTATAACCTTTTTTGAAAATTATATATATACTCTATATAATACAGCAATATATATACTATATTATCATATGTAATATAGTACAGAAGTTTCTCAACTTGTGGGTTTTGACCACTCTGGGGTCAAATAATCCTTCACAGAGGTTGCTGAAGACTATCAAAAACACAGATATTTACATTATGACTCATAACAGTACCAAAATTAAGGTTATGAAATAGCAACAAAAAGAATTTTATGGTTGGGATCATCACAACATGAGAAAGTGTATTAAAGGGTTGCAGCATAAGTGAGGTTGAGAACCACTACTATAGTATGTGTAGAATGTATATGGGGAAGGGCAGGAGAGGCCATCAGGTGTTTTCTTCTATTGATTTATTTATTCCCTTGAGACAGAGTCTCTCCCTGATCCTGCAGCCTGCTGTTCAGCTAGACTGACCACTGAACTCCTGGGATCTGCTGTGTCTGCCCTCCAACGCTAGGGTAAAAGGTATGTGTGGCCACATCTAGCTTTTACATCCTCACTATGGATCCAAACTTGGATTCTCATGCTTGCACAGACTGAGCCATCTCCCCATCCCATATTTGTACATCTATAATGCGAATTCCATTCGTTCACTAAACAGAGATGTACTTAGTACCAATCATGTGCCATCACTAAAGCTATACTGAAGTTCATCTTTCTTGGCTCACAGTCTGTAGGTTGGAATAGACAATGATAACATAGTCCACCAACTAGACCACAAAAAATAGGAAACAGAATTTACCTTGAAGTGGTATTTAACAGAAAAGCAGAGCACAAGAAAATAAATACTTTAATAGTACAATAAATGCAAAGTATAGTGAAAAAGAGAGGGGGGAGAGAAAACAGCCCCTTTCTATTTTTCTATGAATTGTACCCATAATTTAGAATTATAAGAACAATAAATATTTCCAAACCTCACGTCTACTGTATTATTCACTTCATGGTCAAACACTTCAAAGGCATCTTTGATCTTCTTATGAAATTCTGCCACTATTGCCTCTGCAAAATAAAAAGTAAACAAAATTTCTTTAATTATTAATTCAAAACAAAAATCACAGTAACCTAACTAGAAATCTTTTGGGGTTTTTCTTTGTTCATTTTGTCTGATCATCCATCTGTCTGTTTTTAGACAAGGTCTCACTGTCGCAATACATAGACCAAGCTGTCTTTCAACTTCCTCAATGCTGAGACTCCAGGCACATGCTATCATGCCTGGCTAAAGTAGAAAGCTAAATAAGGAAGAACCTGAAGAGCCATTCTTGGTCTCCTTTATAAATTATATGCTATGTTAACTCCCTCTGGAAATGCCAAAGAATAGCTCTGACAAAAGCAAGTTAAAGAAGAAAGGGGTTGCCAGGTGGTGGTGGCGCACGCCTTTAATCCCAGCACTCGGGAGGCAGAGGCAGGCGGATCTCTGTGAGTTCGAGACCAGCCTGGTCTACAAGAGTTAGTTCCAGGACAGGCTCCAAAGCCACAGAGAAACCCTGTCTCGAAAAAACCAAAAAACCATTTCAGCAATGCCATTCATTCACTCATGAGGAACCTACTGGGTGAGGACGAGGTGTCTGGTTCCAGGTTGGGTGTTTTAAACACACAGAGCCATAGAGCCAAATACCTTATTCATAGACCTGAAGAAACCAAGGTTCACTGAGGCTCATCAACTCGCCCAAGAATTTATTAAGGGGCAGAGTCAGATGAAACCCAGATCTGCCCCCACTGAATCCTGTTCTTCCCTAAATCTCTCTCCATCTGACTATTAGTATTCATAATGTAAGAACTAAAACCTGCAGTTCCTTCCTTTAAATGTTCTTTTCCAGAATGCAGCATAATCTTCCATCTTTAGCAGCACCGCAGGAACACAACAGAATTTATTGACATAATTAAATTTTACTATAGCATGGCAATGAAAAGCTTGCTAATTTTATAAACGAAACTTGAATGTTGCTTCATTACTTAGATTTACACTTCTCTGATTACATGTGAGTCTCAGTAATAGTGCATGTGTTTGTTTGCCACCTGTTTTCAGTTAGGAATTGTCAGCTCCTGTTTTCTACTCAGCCCCGACCAGGGTCTTCTGTTATCACCTAACCATTTGTGTGAGCTCCTTGGAAAGCAAAGATTTAGCGCCTGTCAAAATCACTGCAAACAATTTTCAAGGTCACTTCTTTAACTTGGTTTTGTAAAATGAGAGCAGAAGCTTTTGCTGGCCATCAAAAACCGTCCAATACCAGTGGCAGGGCAAAGGATACGGGAGAGCTTAAATTAGCTAAAATCCCCTAAAAATCTTTACCTTCTCCAGCCAGAATTAGTTACTTGATATTGTCCCGTGATTTTTTCACTCTAAGATAACGTGTAAGTATTCTTCCTTCTCAAAAGATATTGCATTATACATCTTTGTGACTGCTTGGTATTTAATTAGAGACCTTTACCAAAATTAATTCAACCAGCTCTGCAATTGTGGACATTTAGATTATTTTCATCAGTGAAGAATCTTGTCCAGTTCATTTTTGTGCACTGTCATCTATCTCCTTGGAATTCAATGGTGGAGGAAGCTGGGGAGGTGGCTCAGTCAGTAAAGTGCTTACTGAAAAGCATGAGGACGTGAGTTCAATCCCCAACACCCATATAAAAACTCAGTGTGACAGCAAGGCTTGTAATCTCAAGGGTCTGTAGGGCTTGCTCACCAGCAGTCTAGCCAAATCAGTGAGCTCCAAGCTCAAAAGTATAAAATGGACAGCAATTGAGGAAGACATCTGATGTTGGCTTCTACACACACACATGCATTCACACACACTCACAAATGTGCATGCACATGCACAGAAAGATGGTTGAAGCTATACAGAATATAAGAAAGGTGGTGTTGTTATTGAAACAAAGTCTAAACATATCCCAGGCTGACTATACAGCAGTGGCTGACCTTGAACTTCTGGTCCTCTTTCCACCACCTCCTGAGTACAAGGAGTACATGCAAGCACCACCACGCCCGGTTTACGCAGTATAGCTATCAAGGATCTAAGTCATCACTTCACAAAAGCTAGTAAAGTACCAACTGACCTACATCCCTAAGCCCAGGGAAGTTCATACTAGTCAGAACCATCAGAAATCAGAAAGCCCACAGTTACCCACTCTGGAAAGGAATTCAGGGAACTCCTGGGGAAACGGATTGATATTCCAAAAGCCCAAAGCTGGCGTTCATCTTAACAGGCAACCAGTGGGGACTGAGGGGCTGGTGGCTCTACAAAACTGTAACAAACACTCATAGCTGGGCGGTGGTGGTGCATGCCTATAATCCCAATATTCGGGAAGCAGAGGCAGGTAGATGGATCTCTGTGAGTTCAAGGACAATCTGGTTTAAGTTCAAGGCTCCAAAGTTACACAGGAAATCCTGTATTGAAAAACCTCCCCCCCCCAAAATAGTAATAATAATAACAATTTTCTTTTTATTAAGTGTGTGGGCATATGCACTTCTGACCACAGGTACAGAAAGGGGTCTCTAATCCCCTGGAGCTAGATTTACAGGGAGCTATGAACTATCTAAGGTGGGTGCTGAGAATCAAATTGGGTTCTCTGAAAGAGCAACAAATGCTCTTCATCACTGAGCCATCTTTCCAGACCAGAAAGTAAATTGGAAAAACTGTTTCATCTTTGAAATGGTCCCCTGCCCTTCAATCTGTACTGCTGTCATCTAGGTTTAGGGGCTCACCACCTCTGGACACCTCCTTTCCCATTCCAATTCTCAAACAATAGTCACATTTTGCTTGGGTGATGTTTTTCTTTTCTATTAATTTTTTCTTTGTTTGTTTATCTAGTAAGGGAACTAGAATCTGGACCTTATGCAAGGTAGGTAAGCATTCTACCACTGAGCTATAGCCCAAGGCTAGGATGATCTTCCTGAAATGGAAGTTTAATTCTGTGACTTTGTGCTCTCTAATCCTTCAGTGGTCCCCACAGGCCATTCCAAGTAACCGCAAGCCTTCTTAGCTGGATACATGAAGAACTTTATGAACTAGGCCCCAGCCTGTCTCCAGAAAATATGTTTATTTTTATTTTTTTTAAAATTTGAAACAGAATCTCTATGAAGCCCAGGCTCCCTCAAAGTCATTATGTAACCCAGAATAGCCTCCTGTTTCAGTTTCCCACATGATGGGATTACAAGTATGTGCCACCATGCCTACATTTTCTATATTTTTTAAACTCTTACAATTCAACATGAAAACATCCTGATTTTAAAATGGGGAATGGACTTAATTAAATATTTATTTTAAAAAAATACAAATAACTAATCAGAACACAAGTAGCTGCTCTGTTAGTCATGAGGGAAATGTTAATCAGAGGCATAATGAGATAGTACTCGCATGCATTAGGATGCCTACTATCAAAAAAAAAAAATGGAAATACCAGGTCACTATGTCTGAGTGCCTGTCCCCTCTAAAACTCAGGTTGGGATTTAACTGTTACTGGAACAGTACTAAGAGTCAGGACCTTTAAGAGGTGACCAAGCCACGTGGCCTGTGCTCTCTCAATTGATTTAATGTACTTACTATAGAAACTGAGTGAAGTCAGCCTCCAGAGTGGCTTGTTTTGTCACCTTGACACAAAGAGCCATTTGGGAAGAGGAAACTTCAGTTGAGAAAATGCCCCCACCAGCCTGACAGGTGGGCAGTGGTGACAGCCCACATCTGAGCTGGTGGTCCTAGATGCTACAAAGTAGCAAGCTCAGAAGCCATGAGGAACAAACAGAATTGCCCCTCTGGCTTCTGCCTTGAGTTCCTTCCCTGACTTTCCTTCATGTTGGACTGTGATCGAGTCATGTCAACTAAAATTAAACCCTTTCCTCCCCAAGCTGCTTTTGGTGATGGTGCTGTATCACAGCACTAGAAATCCTAAGACAAAAGCTAGTACCAGGGGTACAGCCAGGCGGTATTGCTGCGACAGGCCTGACCATATGTTCTGGGGAGGATTGGGGGCATTGAGTCCTCAGAATTCAGTAGGCTGTTCTGTAGGAATTTAGAAGACAATGCTGAGAGCAGTGCAGATAATGGAGGCCTGTCTTTAAGAAACTCCAGAGTGAAGTTCTGTTATTGCTGCTGTTGTTTGCTTGGTTTTTTTTTTGTTGTTGTTTTTCAGTTTGTTTTGTTTGTTTTTTGAAACAGGGTTTCTGTGTAGTCCTCACTGTCCTAGATGACTCTGTAGACCAGGTTAGCCTCTGCCTCCTGAGTGCTGGGATTAAAGCCATGTGCCACTAAACACTCAATTCAGAGGGAAGTTTTAAGAATCCCTTAAAAATGTTTTTTTTTGGGGGGGGGGCAGACAGCAACGATGGTGCAAACCTATAATCCTAGCACTCGGAAGGCAGAGACAGGCAGATCTCTGTGAGTTTGAGGCCAGCCTGGTCTACAGAGAACCCTGTCTTGAAAAACAAAACAAAACAAAACCCATGTTTGGGCCTTTTTATATTTTGAATTAAGAACCACTAAAATGAAATCTTTGCTTTTCTAGGACAATTGATACTGGGTAGCTGGGGCTGAGAAATTAGCAGTGGCACAAGAAAACCATCATCTCTGAGACAAAGTCTGGGAAGTCTTTCTACAGGGCTATCACACAGATGCTGTAGTCCAAAGGTAGGTCAAGGCTCTACCTTTGTTGGTAGCCAAACTTACCAATGTGTAAGAGTCTTTCGAATGGTTTCTAGTTTTTAAATGCATGAAGTTGTCAGGCAGAGGTGGCTCACACTTTTAATCCCAGCATTTGGGAGGCAGAGGCACGTTGATCTCTGAGTTTGAGGCCAGCCTGGTCTATAGAGCATGAAACAGGACCAGTGGGGCTATGCAGAGAAACCTTGTCTCTCAAAAAAAAAAAAAAAAAAAAGACATGAAGGAGTCATGGAAAGCAACTGAGGCTTGGAACTGAGAGAGGCCAGGAGGTGCCACGGGTGAGGTGGAGCCTCAACCACAGAGGAGAGGCTTTTGCATGTTAATATTAACATGCCATCTTAAGGACAAATGGAAAGGGAAATATTGAAAGGGGATGGGTTTTTGTGTCAAGTGACCAAAGGGTCAATTGTGTTGGCTAGTTTTATGACAACTTGACACAAACTGAGTTATTTGTGAAGCAGGAACTTCAACTGAGAAAATGCCCCCCATCAGACTAGTCTGTGGGCAGGCTTATGGGATATTTTCTTGCTTGATGATTAAAGAAAGAGGGCCCAGACTACTATAGGTGGGGCCATCCCTGGGCTGGTGGTCCTAGATTCTAATAAGAAAGCAGGCTGAGCAAGCCATGGTGAGCAAACCTATAAGCAGCACCCCTCCATGGCCTCTGCATCAGCTCCTGCGTTCCTGGCCTGTTTGAGTTCCTGCTCTGATTTCCCTTCGTGATGGACTGTGACTGGGATATGTAAGGTGAAATAAAATGTTTCCTCCCCCAGTTGCTTTTGATCACGGTCTTTAATCACAGCAGTAATGACCTTAAGACAGCCTCCTTCTCTTAGCTTCTCTCTTCATCTTCTTTCCCTCTGGCTGTCCATCATGAACTGCACAGCAAAAAGATTCTTGTTGCGTGCTGGTGATTTTATCTTAAACTTCCCAATCCCTAGAACTTTCAGGAAGTAAACTCCAGTTCTCTATAATGTCACCAATATTTGTTATAGAAGCACAGACAAACAATGCAAAAAAAGAAGAAACCTTGTGAATTGCCTCTGGGATTATAAAATGGCACAGATGCTATTTTAAAAAAACAATATGGCAACTCCTCAAAAATTTAAACATTTCATTTCTATTGCTCCAACAATTCTGACTCAAAATTAGACAAAAGCAATCTAAGTACTTATAGTCAAATGGATAGCAAAATGTGGTATACATATACAATAAAATATTATTTAGTCTTAAAAAGAAGGAAACTTTGAGCCTTGAAGACCATTACACTTAATGATGATATAAGTTAGATACAAAAGGAGAATACTGTATGACTTGACTTGTATGAGATCCGTCAGCCTGCTGAAGACAGAAGGCATAACAGGGACTGCCAGGAGCTGGAAGAGGAAGAAATGGGGATTCAGTGTGGGATGAGGAAACGGTTCTGGAATGGACAGTGGGGGATGACACATTATGAATGCATTTAAAACCACTGAAATGTACACTGAGGAATGGGTAAGGCAGCTTGAAAACAGCCCAATTTACATAAAGATTTAAAAGAATTAACCATTATGGTTTTCTAAAGATCCTATGGTTGTATATACTTGTGAACATACAAAAAAAATCTGAATTAAGCACTTTAAGAGGTGAACTGAATAATAGACTACATCTTAGTAAAAGTGTTATTTAAAGGAGATGGGAAGACACCTCATAATTCTTTGATTCACAGAGAATACAAATATATAATAAAGCATTTCTATTATTCTAATAAATAGAGTATGCTTTATACAGACAAAAAAATTGAATGATTAAAAATAGAAATGCTAAATACTTAATGCAAATTTTTTCTAGAAAATCCCAGAAATACATTCACATTTAAATGAAAGCAATCCATTTTATTGTGGCAATATACATACTGGCAAGCATTAAATTCATGTATCCTTGAAAAAGACATTTTCTTTGGCAACATTGTAACAGTCCAAGGGTAAATTTCCAGACATTTGTTTCCCCTCCAAATGATTCCAATATAAAATTGTTTGCTTAAAATTCTGAAGTGAAATAATGTTTACTTTAAAAAATTAGTACTAGCCCAAAGCTTCCCAACTCTAGGATAAGTTCCTTTCTCCATAGTTATTTAATGATTGATCAGAAGTCTGTATGAATGATTAATTTTGGTTTTTTTTTTTTTTTTTTTTTTTTTGGAGACAGGGTTTCTCTGTGGCTTTGGAGACTGTCCTGGAACTAGCTCTTGTAGACCAGGCTGGTCTCGAACTCACAAAGATCCACCTGCCTCTGCCTCCCAAGTGCTGGGATTAAAGGCGTGCGCCACCACCGCCCGGCATGAATGATTAATTTAATGGTAGAATTCACTTTCAGAAGCATTAGTATAGTTCATCAGGTAAAGATATTTGTGGCCAAGTTTGACAACTTGTTCACAGACCCCTCATGAAAGAACCAACTCCAGGGGCTTGAGAGATGACTCAGAGGTTAAAAACACTGGCTGCTCTTCCAGAGTCCTGGGTTCAATTCCCAGCACCCACGTGACAGATCACAACTGACTGTAACTCCAGTTTCAGGAGCTCTGACACATTCATACCAAAGTACATAAAATAAAATGAAATCAATTATTTGAAAAAAAAAAAAGCAAATCCAGCAAGTTGTCCCTTAACCTCTATTTGCCCCACCCCCCAATTAAATAAATAAATAAATGCAAAACGCATTAGTATAGGATAGAGTTAAATATTCTAATTACTAGTCTAAACATGCTGCCATTATCTCATGCCCTTCTATCCTCTGTTAGCAATTTCCATGAAGCTAAGAATATTAACCATGGGTAAAAAAATCTTCTATAGAACAGCCTAACAAGGGGGCTGGAGAGAGGTTCAGTGGTTGAGGAAACATACAGCTTTTACAGCAGACATGAATTCAATTTCTAGTACCCACATCAGATGGTTCACAACCACCTATAACTTCAGCTTCTCTGGCACCTACACTCACACGACACACACATGCACATACACACGCATGCACACACATTAGTTAATTAATTAAAAATAAGAAAGTAGGGGCTGAAGAGACAACCAAAGGTTTCTAACTGCTGAGAAAATCTCTCCAGCTCCTTAAAATTATTAAATATTATTTTAATAATTTATATATATAATTATTATATTTTATTATATAATAAAGAAGAAAAATGAAAAAAACACATGATCGTCTCAATTACATTAAAAACTACCTGACAATATTCAACATCTTTTTATGATTTAAAAAATAAGAAAACTAGGTGTTTCTTAGTGTTCTCGAACACAGTAGGGGTTCTAGAACTGAAATCAGACTTTCTGGTCAAAGTATTCCACATTCCCCAGAATTAGTATGGACAGAGCTGTCTACTGAGTGTCAACCTGGCACACAAGTTTATAAGTTTCTTTCTAAGGTTACTCTGATCCAAGTTTACAGCACAGAAGCCAAAAGCAAACAGATTGGGGAATACTGAAGAAACAGCCTGAGGTCAGAATTTCTTTTTACTTTCTGTTTTATTTTCTCACTATATTGTGCAGGCTGCCCATCAAGTAGCCCCCAGCTCAGTGAACTGCCTTGCCTCAGAGTGACTAGCTGAGCCTCACAGGCAAGTGACAGCACAATGCTTTTACAGCACCCCAAACCTATTACTAATATTCTGGGCTTCTGTCCTCTTGCTGATATTCTTTTTGTTTTATAATTTGCTGACTTTTTTTCTGTATACTTATTTAGTGATGTTCTGGAAAAGATTTAGGAGTAAGAACTGTAAGCCAAGCTGTGGTGGTGCACATCCATACACACTTGCACACGTGCACACACACCACACACATACACACACAAGACGAAAATTGAAGTAATTTTACTATTATACTTCAGAAAAAAGTTTGGTGCCATGACTTACCCAACATGAGGCAGTGCACCAGAATAACCCCTTCCTTTTTTTTTTTTTTTTTTTTTTGGTTTTTTCTGCCTCCCGAGTGCTGGGATTAAAGGTGTGCACCACCACTACCCGGCTTGAATCTTAGTATTTTTAAATGTTAACAGATAGGAACACTGTTCAGTTCCTGCTACTCTACATTCTCCATGCATTCTTTTGGGTATTTATCATCTACTAATTCTTACATGTGCATTTTAGAATTATTCTTCTTTGTATTAACTTAAACATTTTTATTCTCTTCTCAAAGTATTTTTTTAAGGATGCTAGCCAAGGGAGGTGACTCAGTGGTAAAATGCTTGTCTAGTATATCAAGGCTTTGGATTTGTTCCCCAGCACCACCAAGAAAGAAAACAGGAAGGGAGAGAGAAAAGGAATGAAACCGCAGCAGAAGAATTGAAAAGCAAAATAATACAATCTCAGAAAAGAACCAAAAAGCATGAGGAACAGTTCTGTGTTTTGCTCCTTAATGTCCCTCTAATGAGATGTAGCTAGAAGAGAGAATTCCAGCAACATTCAGACAAGCTTGAACTGTTAGCTAGCCACATTAAAGGAGGCTGGAGTTTATCTAAGAGCTACAAGACAACTGAAGAGCTTATAAATGTGTATCTGTGGATCTCATATATGGGCATTAAAATACAAAGACTCACTGAGGGGCTGGAGCGATGATGGCTCAGCAGCTAAGAGCACAGGACCCAAGCTCAGTTCCCATCTCCCACAACAAGTAGTGCCCAACTGCCTGTGACTGCAGCTCCAAGGGACTGACACCCTCTTCTGGCCAACATGGACACCTGCACATGTGTAGCATTCGTGCACGCATACACAATCATCATCAGTTTTAATGTGCATATACATATTGCTTTTTGTTTGCTTGGTTGTTTGCTTTTTGAGACAGAGTCTGTCTTTTTGAGACAGCTCTGGCTGGCCTGGAATTTACTAGGTAGACCAAGCTGGACTTGAACTCACAGAGATCTGCCTGCTTCTGCCTCCCAAGTACAAGGATTAAAGATGTGTGTCAACAGGCCTCGCATGTGTATTTAAAATTTTGTTTTATAGGCTGGGCGGTGGTGGTGCATGCCTTTAATCCCAGCACCCGGGAGGCAGAGGCAGGCGGATCTCTGTGAGTTCGAGGCCAGCCTGGTCTACAAGAGTTAGTTCCAGGACAGGCTCTAAAGCTATAGAGAAACCCTGTCTCGAAAAAAAATGTTTTATTATTTTTATTTATTTGTGTGCCTGTGGGAGCCAAGGGAGTTGGAGCTTCCTGGAGCTGGAGTTACAGATAGTTGAGTTGCCCAACATTGGTGCTGGGAACTGAACTCCTGTCTGCTGCAAGAGCAGTATGGACTTTTAATGACTGAACCATCTCTCCAGTCCAATATAGATATACTATAAAAAATAATTACTGAGCTAGGGCTGGAGAAATGGCTCAACAGTAAGAACACTGACTGCTCTTCCAAAGGACCCAGGTTCAATTCCCGGTACCAACATGGCAGCTCACAATTGTCTGTAACTCCAGTTCCAGGTAATCCAACACCCTCACACAGACATACATATAGGCAAAACACCAATGCACATAAAAATAAATTAAAAAGCAATATTTTTGCTTGGTGGTGGTGGCACACACCTTTAACCCAGCACATGGGAGGCAGAGGCAGTAGATCTCTGTGAGTTCCAGGCCAGCCTGATCTATAGAGTGAGTTCCAGGACAGCCAAGGCTACACTGTCTCAGAAAAGGAACCTTGTCTCAGAAAAACAAACAAGAAAAAAAACAAAGAACAAAAAAACAAAACAAACTATTTCTCGAGCACCTAACTGCTCAAGATAAACACTGTTGCTCTGAAGAAACTGAACTGGAAGGGGCAAGGTTGAAACCAGGGAGAAGCTGAGGACCATGAAGGGAGAGGTGATGGATGCACCCCTACTGTGCCCTGTATCCCTGTGCACGGAACTGTAAGCCTGTCTCCGATCCCTGCTCCCATTAGACTGCAAGGTCAGTTAAAGCCCAAGCCTCACCAGCTCATCTAAGCTGTCTCCTTGGGTCCTAGCACAAAGGGACAGGCTGGCTACTTAGAGCTCCATGAAGTTTATGGTATGAATGATGAAGTGTTGAAAAACTGAGAGACCCCAGGTTTCTTCATCTTAAATCAAAATCTGAGAAAGAACTCTGCTTGCAAATAACTTCTAAAAAAATATTTATTGTGTGAAAGCTAACCTTAAACAGGCACCTTGTCATGCCGCCATCTGCAATAATTCTCAAGGATAAGGGAACCACTACTTGGCCAGTCATGTGAGCAGCCCAGGAGCTAATTCCAGCTATCTAGCAGCTCTGCTCCTAGGACAGAGTTCTGGTTCTGTGAGTGTGAGGGAGATCCAGGAATCTCTTTCCAGAAGTTTCCTCGGGGGATTCTCATGAGTGGCCTAGTTTGGGGAACCATTCTATTAATATAACATTGAGTTACAAAGAATGCTAGACTGCAACCAGAAGGACCCCACAGTCAGTCAGTGAGCTAACATAGACTAAGGCAACTCGAGCAAGATATTTTCCCTAAGAATTGCAGACATTTCGCCTTCTCCCCCATAGTAGAAGTCAGAGTCAGGGCCTTGTGGGTGCTAGGTGAATGCTCTACCACTAACCTTCATGCTCTTCCTAAAATTATTCTCCTAAAACGGAAATAATTCTGTACTCAAAGAATTCTGTATTAGTTTCCTTTCATTTCCCCCACCTGCTGGCTCCTAACACAATTAATAGAGTGTCTTCAGCAAGCCTTCACTTACTCCACGCTCCCCTTCTGCCTTCCCTCATTCTCATGGCTGGGCTAACTACCTGTCCTCTGGAATTCATTAACTCAAGTAAGTACTTATTAGGCACTAAACACTAAAGATAGTGGAGAATAAAGTAGACAGACTTGTGTTGCCATTCTACCGGGAAAAAAAAGACACTAAACAAATTACATAAAGAATTGAATGTGATCAAATCGTTACACTACAACCAAGTGTTTTATTTCCACTATACATTAAGTCCTTCAATGCCATTAAAAGTTCATCTTTATTGTATTTAGTAGTTTATCTGTATTTAGTAGTATCTGGCATAAGAGGAAGAATTAATAAATCATCTAACAAAGATGCTTATTTAATGAAGGAAGGTCTTGGAGACGACTAGGTGGATGAGATCCTAAATATGAATGGGGAAGTTACTGTGAACAACAGAAGGAATTGATCTTCTACCAAGATGGCTATGGGAGGATAGGGGTAGAGGTATGGCTCTGTGCTACAGTGCGGGCCTAGCACAGTCAAGATTCTGGGCTCCATCCCCATGACTACAAAAACAAAAATAAAGGGACTTCCTACTTTAATGGACGCAGGAAAGAAAAGCAGTCATAAGGTAGGGCTTAAGGCAACAAAGGCTAATCCAAGCCTAACAGCTACCATAAAGCAACACCAGCCCTGGAGACGTCAGCAGCTGAAGCTGGTGCAGAAGGTTCAAAGGCAGACTTTTCTCCCATTCCCAAAACAAAAGAGGGCTAGCATGGATACCTTCCAGGGCCATGGACACCTCCTGCCCACCCACCCCCATTCTTTTTCTCTTCCCCCTCCTTTTTCTTTCTTCTTCATCCTTTTTGGACATCCAGGATCCAAACACTACTCCAATTTGGAAGGAACTCCATCATGTAAAACTCTGTCAGCAAGTGGTGACCACCTCTTACCAGATAAAACAGATAAGGCAGACATGCCTTCTACCAGGGTTCTGGTGGGAACAGAGTAGGCATGTGATCTAGGCTGGGAGCATAGATGTTTTGTGCAGGATTCTTAGTCATAATAAGGAAATTCTAGCCAGGTGTGGTGGCCCAGATCTTTAATCACAGCACTTGGAGGGCAGAGGCAGAAGGATCTCTGAGTTTGGTACCAACCTTGTTTGTCTAAATAATTCCAGGCCAGGCAGGGGTACAGATTGAGACCTTGTCTCAAAGAGAAAGACAAAGACAAAGACAGAGAGACAGAGAGAGAGGGAGAATTTTAAAATGTAGAGACAAGATTCTTTGTGAGGATGATTTCTGGCAGTGGTCCAGGGACAAAGGTTCTGTCCTAGCAGCATGCCATCAGCTGTGGTACATGCCAGGCCTCCTCTGTTCTCATCCAAGCTGGTTCTGTGTGGCTGTTTGTTTTGTGAGCTCTTTGCTACCTTTCCATAAACTCCTTTCCTTCCACATTAACCAGACTCAGTCTTGTCTGACTGATCAACTGTGGGCTCAAGGAAGCTAGGACTCTTGATAGAGCCAACGCAGACTGAAGTGTGTAGGGGAGCAGAGCACCACTGGGAATCTGGAGACTGGGTTGGTCAATACAATGAGGGAGTCAAGATTTCAAAGTGGCTCACAGTTTAACACAAAGGTAGAATGCTGAAAAGGGTTGTCTTAGTTAGGGTTTCTATCGCTGTGTGACCATGGCACCTCTTACCAAGGAAACATTTCACTGGGATTGGCTTACAGTTGAGAGATTTAGTCCATTATCATTATGGTGGGACATGGCAGCATGCAGGCAGACATGGTGCTGCAGAAGGAACTGAGATCCACATCTTGATCCACAGGCAACAGGAAGTAGACTGTGTCACCGGGCATAGACTGAACATAGGAGACCTCAAAGCCCATCTGTACAGTGACACACTTCCTCCAACAAGGCCATACCTACTCCAAAAAAGCCAAACCTCCTAATAGTGCCACTCCCTGCGGGAGACATTTTCTTTCAAGCCACCATACGGATGAATAAAAACTCAGCACATTTCTTTGCTCTTGTTTCACCTGTGCTACCTCCCCGGAAACCAAACACAAAAACCATAAAAAAAAAAAAAAAGTTTCTACAAAATGCTGAAATGGAAGTTGGGCATGTTTGTACACACCTTTAATCTCAGCAATCAGGAGGCAGATGCAGGAGGATATCTGTGAGTTTGAGCCCACCCTGGTCAACATAGAGAGTTCTAGGACGGCCTGACCCACTTAGAGAGACCCTATCTCAAAAAGAAAATGGCAATGCTAAAAAGGAGCAGAGAGGAAGTGAAAGTCACAAGAGTTAAAGAGTCTATGACATGAGCATGCTGGGCAAAGCTTACACGACCACTGAAACGATTACTGAAGTCACCCAAAATGATGAAGGGATTTAGAGTGAGCAGAAAAATTAACAAAGAAATAACAAAGCCTTTGCGTAGAGGAATAAGCTAGAGAGAGACAGTGAAAAGGGGACAAGGAGTGACAGAAGGCACTGAGGTGGTGTAAATAGCAATGTTTTCTATCATATGCGGACTCTAGATTTGAACACACATTTACATATATACATACACTGCAATAGGAAAACAGAAAGGGGACTATTGGGGTAAGGTAAATGGCAAGAAAATAAAAGAACAAATATGAGCAAAAGTCAAATGTATACATAGAAAAAGGTAAATACAAAGAAACCCATGATTTGTAAATTAGCTGAAATTTTAAAATTAAAATTTTAAAATGAAGGTACAAAAGAATTTCTATGACAATGACAAGCAATAATTTTGAACTGAATTGTACTACATAAATGTAATCCCAGAACTGGGGAGGCTGAGGCAGGATTACAAGTTCCACATTAGCCTGTATTACAGAGTAAAAGCCTGGCTCAAAAGCAGTATTTAAAATGTTTTTATTGGAAGTAAAATGACTAACTTGTGTTCTTGAATTAAAGGAGACAGAGGAGGATGAACACCTTTCTTCAAGATGCTCAACAGTGGTTCCCAGAAGAGAATACTAGAGTCAAAATACAGAAATGAGGGGCTGGAGAGGTAGGGTCAGCAGTTAAGAGCACTCACTGGCTGCTCTTCCAGAAGACCAGGGTTCAATTCCCAGCAACCCATATGGCAGCTCACAATGTCTGTAACAGTTCCAGGGGATTCAACACCCTCACACAGACATACATGCAGATGACTTGCCAATGAGCATAAAATTAAAAAAAGAAGAAGATGGACATTTTTATAAAACAAGTATTTGTAAAGAAGTTTATTGGTGTTAGAAAACACTCTGAGGGGCCAAAGATTCCATGGTAAGTGTTCAGGGTGGGTGCGAAAACAGTGATGAATACCAGCCATGTAGAGAATGGGAGAGAAGGAAAGACAGTGGAACAGGGACAGCCAAGAATAAAATGGAAGTTAAGCAGCTTGCTCTTTCCCTTTGAATCCTAGGTCTTTAAACATCCCCAACATTTGCCCAGCTCACTTTTATGAACTACTGCTGCCTCTTGGGTGTCTCTTCCCTTCCCCATCTTGAGTTGATGTGATGTCTCCATGGGTGTTAATCTTTGCCAACAAATACTGGGTGGGAAGGAATAAATGACTGGTGTCTTAATATTATAGGACTGCAGACTTAAGAGCAGCTGTTCTCAAGGAGCTGTTAAGTAACCACTGCATAAATCTCACAGCTGACTTGATTTGGATATGACAGTCTTGACTTTTGAGCAGATGCTCAATGGACTACAGGCCATGAAACAGGTACTGGGAAGCTGCATTCATGCCGTGCTGACACCTCATTGGGTCACCAGATAACAATGAAAGCCTGGCATCTCTGCTTTCATCTGTGTCTATCTCCTTCAAAGGAAAAGAGAAAGAAAGAAAAGGGGGGAGGCCTAAGGCCTCCTGCCAACCGCCACACAGTGAACCCCAGAGTCACTCCAGAAATACTCAGCAAATGGTGTCCAGAAGCTGTGTCAGGAAAATGTTTATAGACTGGAGTCTGTTCATGTGGGGTAACCAGGTGCACATTACCAGGTAACTAGTACAAGGACTGTCTAATTTATTTGCTTCTGATATTCACTAGTTAAATTCTTATTAAGTTTGATTTGTTTTCCTTTTCATTACCATTTTCATCTGAATTTTCCATGTTTTTAATTTTATAAATAATTTGAAGTTTGAAAAAGTATTTGTAGGTAGTATTAAAAAGACTGTCCTCACCGAAAAACACACTGTGTTCCACTGTTGCTGTTGTCCCCACCTTAAGAGACGCGGTCCAGACGAGCCCGAGATAAACAGGGCTGGCTCCTCTCTCTTCATGTGTGCTGCTCTACTGTAAACAGCTTTCATCAATTTGAAAGGAGAATTTTCATTTCTGAAAAAAATTTATCAAGCCTAAAAACAGTATGCAGCCACAGACATGTCTATAAAAAGATGTCTGTCAACTGTATCTTGTGCTTTAGAGGAAAGCTTGTTGCAGTTTTCAGCTCACCAGCAGCTATTTCCATGGGAAATCTTTTAGTATGGTGTAAAAACACAGTCACATGTTAAAGGTCTACAAACCACTGATCTCTTCAGCTAACAGCTCTCTTTACACTCTGTACTATGAAATACAGCAACACCTTCCTTTAAAAGCTAAAACTATGTGATGTTGATTTGAAAGGTACTGAATGTCAAGAAAAGGCACACAGCCAGACAGTGGTGGCACAAACCTTTCATTCCAGCATTTGGGAGGCAGAGGCAGGTGGATCTCTGTGAGTTCGAGAACAGCCTGGTCTATATAGTGAGTTCCATAACATCCAGGGCTACATAGAGAAACCCTGCCTCAAAAAACTGAAATAAATAAATCTAGAAAGGAAGGAAGGAAGGAAGAAAGAAGAAAAGCATGGCTTCAGTGTGGATATTTGTTTACAGACTGAATAAATGTCAAGATCTTGATGGGTTTCCAAAATTTCTGTATCAATAATATAAAAATTTGAAATAGCAAACTCAGGCATAGTGGCACACACATGCCTGTCGTCAGCACTTGGAAGACTGAAACGGGAGGCTCATGAATCTGAGAGCAACCCAGCCCTTAAATTCCAGTCCAGCCCAACCTATTTAGGGAGAACTTGTATCCCAAACAATAAAGATAGAACTAAATAAACAGGAAATAGTAAAATTCTGCCAAACAAGTCCTTTTCTAATTAACTAATACTTAACACACACATATATTGTTCATTGAAACAAAGTCTTGCTATGTATGTCTGGCCTATCTAGAATTCTCTGTGTAGTCCAGGCTTGCCTCAAACTTAGTTTTCCAAGTACTGGGAACACAAATTTGAACTACCATGCCTTGAGAGACAAGTACTCTGCCACTGAACTACTCCCCCAGTACTAACTATATATTAATCAACCAAGTCCTTTAAGTATGGCACTTCTTCACCTGTACAATAAAATAGCATCTCATATGGCTGTATAAATAAAGATTAAATAAAGTACATGAACTAATTAACACAAAATTTGCTCATAGCAAACAAGTCCTTGGCAAATATAACCAAAGTAATGATCAGAAAGACTAATTAATACCCAAGCAAAAACTTGCTAAAAAGAAAAATTCAGCTCCATTCCATGATCTCCAATGAGAGATGAAGGACTGGGGAAGAGGGCCAATCACAAATAAGCAATAATATAATCAACCACCATAAAATGGAATCAATGGAGTCACCATAAAAATGCTAATGAAAGGGTCTAGAGAACTTCTAGACAGAAGATGATGCACCACAATCCTACAGGGACTGCAGATCCTGAGTAAGACCTTTGAAGGCCTCCTCTTCCTTTGTGTCCTTTGACACCTTTTATAATAGTCTAGTAAACTCTATCTGTGCTCCCAGCAGTTCTGTGACTGGTTACAGCAAATATCAGACTGAGATGGGGGTGGTAGGAATGGCCAGCATGTAGCAAAGTCAGTCAGAGGTACAGGCAGCCACTATCTACAACTGGCATGTTTTCATGGAAACAGCTTTGTGGGGCTAACACTTAACTAATACAGTCTGCACTCTTTCCAGTAGTGTCAGAATTGAGTATGTCATAAACAACCACCAGTGTCCACAAAGAACTAGAAGGCTGTTTGGTATAGAAAACCCACACACTTCGCCTCAGAAGTGCTGGGAATAGAAACGGGGGGCGGGGAGGGCAACCGAAATGCTAACAAGATTAAAGTATGTGTGATAACAGATTAACATCCAACCAGAGGGGGAAAATGTTAAGCTTAACTTCAAAGAAAAAAAGTAATGATAGTCTACCCAGAGAGCAGTCATAACCAAATAGAGCTCAAACACCAAAGGGTAGAGAAAAAAATGAAATAAGAATTTGGCTGAGATTTTTCTGATACTGAGGTATCTGTGTACATATGACACGATAATAAGTCCCAAGAGACACATTTGCCATGAGAACTGTTTAAAGTATACAACAGAGAAGGTAAAGAAATGCCCTCAAGGTTAATTAACTGGAATGTGTGTTACTGTCTTGCTTGACTCAAGTAATGCCAGCATCTATTCTAGACACAGTGTTTAAAAACATCCAAGGAACCAATTCTTGTCTGTGTGGAGGTGGAAGTTCTTAGTGATTCATATTTTATGAATAATTTTATCCAAAGAGAACATATCACCAAACACCCAGCCAAAACTATCATAAGTCAATCATCGTCTAACTTTATACATTGTGCTTTTATAGGAGATGTTTAGTGAGGGTTGGCTATGGTTCAGCAGTAGAGCACTAGCCTAGCATGCTTGAGGCCCTGAGTTCAATCCCTAGTGCTCTCACACATACTCAAAGTATTAATCATCCACTTATTGTAGAGCCAACCTAATCGGACACAATAAATCATAACAGACCAATGCTAAAACTCAGCAGGGAACAAATGATTCTGTAGAAACACCAGCAGCCTTCACCTCAGCCCTTAGGATAGGCCCTAGAAACTCAGTCTGACTCATACTAGAGAGGTGTTAACCCCTAGCTCTCCTCCAAGTAGTCAAATCCAATCCCAAGAAATCTAGACTTATTAAGACTAAAATCTTCTGTCAATTCTGTTACCACCTGTCCTAGTGTGGTTTCTGTTGCTGTGATAAAGATCATGATCAAAAGGAACTTGGAGAGGAAAGGGTTTATTTGGATTACATATCTGGGGTCACAGTTCATTGAGAGAAGCCAAAGCAGGGAAGGACTGCAGAAGCAGGAAATGAATGAAGCAGAAGCCACAGAGGACACTGCTTACTGGCTTGCTCCTCGGGGTTTGCTCAGTGCACCGCCCACAGTGAGCTGGGTCCTCCCACATCAATGAAGAAAATGAACCACAGGCCAGTCTGGTGGGGCCATTTTCTCAATTAAGTTCCCTCTTCCTAAATGATGCTAGCCTGCATCAAGTTAACATAAAAACTTGTCAGCTATAACATACTTAAAGGTATGTAGAAAAGACCTTGATCTTCTCTAGAAATTTATATAATAAAAAATTCAAGGGTCAAGATAATTTGCATGCAACATATAGATGGATCATTTAATAGGAAGGATCTTAAAGTAACTGCAATAAATGGACCAAGAGACAGACACAACTGACCTAACTAAGTCAAGAGCTGCACTGCACTGTCCCCGTTCTAAACGCTCCAATGGCTTCCTCTTGATGGAAACAGACGCTACCTCCCGTGGCCTGATTTCAAGGAGAGTGGCCTCTGCCTCTGCCGTACACCTCATTTCCCACCCTCTCACCCGCACCTTCCCAGCCCAGCCACACTCCCCTGCTTAGTTCCTCTAAAAAGCCAGCTTCCTTTCTGCTTAGGGCTTTTATGAGTTTTGTTTTTTGTTTTGCTTCAAGCTTTTGAATTTTAGCCAACTGCTTTCCATGGAGGGAAATGTCACACTGAAAGTCCCTGAAATGTCACAATTTTCCCTGTAAGGAAAAATGACATCCGTGTTCCTCTGCTGCAGCCTTGAAGGTTTTGAACAATTTATTGCATATGTAATTAAACAATTACATAATTCTGTAATAGTTCTCTCAACAGTAAGTAATATCAAAGAGGACGAGGCCCACATCTTCCTATTCCTCATGAGCAGACTGTTAACACAGTAAGCACATTTATACACATTATTTACTACACATGAAGTACTTGCTACATGTTCCCTCACTGAATGACACAGTTCCGCTACACTCATTCAGCATGTGAAGAAATCAGAATGTGGGGGCTCCCAGCCCAGAAATTTTACTATATAGAGTCTATGTTCTGAGCTGCTAACAAGTACTATTTACTAAGTGTAGGATGAAAAACATAATATGTGCTGATAGGACTAACAAGTCGGGCAGTGGTGGCTCACACCTTTAATCCCAACACTCAGGAGGCAGAGGTAGGCAGATCTGTCTCAAAAAAAAAAAAAAAAAAAAAAACTGACTCCAAGGAGAGAACAGTAGAGGTATAAGGAAACTATAAATTTTTTTTTTTTTTTTTGGTTTTTCGAGACAGGGTTTCTCTGTGGCTTTGGAGCCTGCGCTGGAACTAGCTCTTGTAGAACAGGCTGGTCTTGAACTCACAGAGATCTGCCTGCCTCTGCCTCCCGAGTGCTGGGATTAAAGGCGTGCGCCACCACCGCCCGGCGAAACTATAAAACTATAAATTTCTAATGGTGGGAACCCTTTCTGAACCAATCAATATCAATATTGACAATATAACAAAGAAACCCAAAGGTACTACTCAGATCAAACGAAATCAAAGAGGTCAGTCAAGTATATCCAATGTGGGATTCTTGGCTGAAACCTATACTGGAAGAAATGCAGTAACAGGCATTATTGACAACTGACAAAATTAAAGGCATAAATGTGCCATCTACTGTATGAAAGATGATAATCATCCTATGACACACCGTCCCCAACCATCAGCTATGCCAGCAATTTTCAAGTCCTATCTTTAAATAAAAGAGATTTAAAGGGTATGTAAGGGTAAAATAAATAAATAAATAAATTTTTAAAAATTATTCTTCTTTGTTTAGTGACCTAAAGCAGGAAGAACAGTTATTAAATGGCCTTGGAAATGTGCATAAATGCTTTACATACGATCAACTGTTTTGATCAACAACAGGACTTAGGTTTTCCTTACCCTTAGATTTCATGTCAGGCACATACTAGTAATTACTAGGCCCTAAATTGCAAGGTGCTTTCCACAGTATTCTCGTGCCAGGCATTGTGGGTGCTGGAGACATAATGAGGAATGAGAAGATACCATCCACAAGGCGTGATGGTGCACACCTTTAGTCCCCACACTAGGGAGGCAGAGGCAGGCAGGCAGAGCTCTGTAAAGTAATCACAGGTAGCTTGTCTACATAGTGAGCTCTAGGACAGGCAGGACTACACAGAGAGACCCAGTCTCAAAAAGAAGGAGGAGGCGGAGTCACCATCCTCATAACAACATAAAATTCTCTTTATATTTGAGGAATGTGAGGCTCCTGGGTTAAGATCAGATGGTTGTAGCTTGGGAAAGACAACATACAAACCCAAGTCTCCCTCCAAATCTCATCTAGGTTAACTGCACTGTCCCAATCCTTTAGCATATAGTCAACAGTTACTAATAAAAAAAATACATATACATATAAGTTCACTTTTAATTTCTCCATTTCCTTTATTTCAATCTAGATTTCTTCTTTGGGGGTGTGTCTGTGTGCACGTGTGCACAGTGCTTGTATGCATGCGTGTGTATGTGTAATGTTATCTATGCAACTATGTGCGTGTGTGGAGACCAGAAGAGGACACTAGTGTTCTGTATTATCCTGCCTTAACCTTTACAGACAGGTCAGGGTCTCTCACTGACCCTGCTCCTCAGTTTTACATCCACCAGCAATGGCCGGCTTTTCCCATGGGCCCTGGGATGCAAACCCAGGTCCCCTTGCTTGTGCAGCAAGAGCTCTTATTCATGCAGCTATCTCCCCAGCATCTCAACTGACATCTATAAATGTTTTGGTTTCAGAGTGCTACCATAAAATTAAAAAAAAAAACACAAAATATGTAAAACCTCCTCCCCTCCATAACTGAATTAGAATAATTGCCAACTTATGTTTTCAGAGGGTACAAAATATCAAGTAATAATTTAGTACAGACAAAAATAACAAATTTGAAAGGGAATTTATTAGAAAACTGACACTCCTAAAGATTACTGGTCTGCCGACAGAATTCTACACATAAGCAGCTGCTTTCCTGGACATGGTTCTAATTGTAAACAGAAGATTCTCCTAGTACTGTGTAAAATCTCCAGGAGACATGAACAATGGGATTAAAAGATCCAATAAATTGACAACTGTATCAATTGCCCATTTAAACAAACAGAACTAACACGAAGGGGAAAATTCAAACAAAAATGCTGAGGAAACTTCAAAGAAGTGATAAAACTGGGGCTGGAGAGATGGCTCAACGGTTAAGAGCACTGACTGTTCTTCCAGAGGACCTAAGTTTAAGTTCCAGCACCCACATGGTGGCTCACAACCATCTGTAATGAGATCTGACACCCTCTTCTGGCCTGCAGGCATACATGGCGGCAGAATGTTGTATACATAATAAAATCTTTAAAAAAAAAAAAAAAGAAATGATAAAACTTCAAAGGGAATTTTTTCATCACATTTCAAACATTCTTTCAGTACAAAAAAAAGATAAAGGACTTAAAATTGACGTGGAAGTCCTTCTGTATATGTGTTGCTTTTATTGGTTGATGAATAAATCTGTTTGGCCAATGGATTAGCAGAGTAAAGTCAGGTAGGAAATTGACAAGTCACCAAGGCGAGTGACTATCCAGGCAGAAAGATGTCTCTGTCAATTCTAGAACTTTGGAAGTTGCTTACAATGCACTTCCTGTTTACTTGGGTAATATTATATTATATCCTTCAGGAGTCTTTAAGGAGTTGAAGAAAGATAGTTATAATTATAGTTTTCCTTAGTTATGATAAAAGATAAATTAGATATAAAACTTTAGACTCACAAAGATGGAATAAATGATAGATATTTTCCTTAATTTGGCAAATGTAAATCGACTAAATATTGTAACTATTATTCTTGCTTGCTAATTTTTTAAAAATATTTATTTAGGAGCTGGAGAGATGGCTCGGTGGTTAAGAGCAGTGACTGGTCTTCCAGAGGACCAGGGTTCAATTCCCAGCACCCACATGGCAGCTCACAACTGTCTGAAGATCCAGTTGCAGGAGATCTGACACCTTCACACCAATGCACATAAAATAAAGTTAAGTAAACCATAAAAATATTTTTTAAAAAATATTTAATTATTTATTTATTATGTATACAGTATTCTATCTGTGTGTATGCCTGCAGGCCAGAAGAGGGCACCAGACCCCATTACAGATGGTTGTGAGCCACCATGTGGTTGCTGGGAATTGAACTCAGTACCTTTGGAAGAGCAGGCAATTGCTCTTAACCTCTGAGCCATCTCTCCAGCCCCGATAATTGTTTTGTATATGTAATTTTACTATGATAAAGTTAAACCTTCCTTTTTAATTAGACAGAAAAGGGGAAATGATGTGGGAAGTCCTCCTATATATGTGTTGCTTTTATTGGTTGTTGAATAAATCTGTTTAGGCCAATGGCTTAGCAGAGTAAAGCCAGGCAAGAAATTTGAACAGAGATATAGAGAATAGGTGGAGTCAGAGAGACTCCATGTAGCTGCCAAAGGAGACAGACACCAGAGAACCTTACCCAGTAAACCATAGCCTCATGGTGATACACAGATTAATTGAAATGGGTTAATTTAAGATATAAGAGTTAGCCAGAAATATGTCTAAGCTATTGGCCCAGCAGTGTTTTCATTAATATAGTTTCTGTGTGATTATTCGGGTCTGAATGGCTGGGAAACTAATGCACAGTCTCGCCTACACAAAATTAACTCGGTTTTAAAATTTTAAAATCATTTGCTTTTTAGCTAGAGAAAAAAATGTAATCTAGGAAAAAGTAAATTACACTATTCAAACACAAAATAAGCAACAGAGAAGCATAAGTATATATATGCATATATGTATACACACACACACACACACACACACACACGAAAGGGCTTCTAAGTGAGAATCCCACTTGATCCACTAGGCTGGACAGAGATACAGCACACCTCTGGAGGTGTTGCAGGGCTTTTCCAGGGACAAATGGATCTTGAGGGCACTGACTTAATCTACTTTATCCATTGATAGATTCAAAATTTGAAAAGAACTGAAAAAAGGTGAGGGCTCATGGATAGAGGAGGATGGGGGGGCGGGTGTTCTTTGGGGGTCTTGTGCTGGCCCTGGCTACTTCACATTGCTCTGCTTTACTTGTCGTCCACTTGTGCTTATCTCCCTTACTGACGTCCTCACCTTCCTGTTCACTAACTTCTGACTTCACCTAAGTGCTACAGTTAACCTCTAAACCCCACTTGTCCAAAGACAGAAAACTTCCTGGAATGTTGTGACAAGTCACATGTTTTCACTTGAATAAACAAGGGTGGTTGCCCCAGGATGTGCTTGATCAGTCAGAGGTGAAGGCTGGAGATCCGTAGGCAGGAAGAATGTCAGGATGTATGCTTGCCCCCATTGGGCATAGGTGGAAAGAAAGCACAGAAGCCTTGTGGGTCTGCCCTTATAGAGGCAAGGGACTGAAGTCATTCAGCACCATTTCTCTGGGAATCCTGGATATGAATGAACCTGGCTAGTGCTTACCTTCCTGGTCAGTTGGGCAATCATAGATTAGGTCTTTCTTCCCACAATTCTTAGGATTAATGCTCACCAGATTACTTTCCATCAAACAAGATTTAATATACAAGAACTTGAATATATGAAATATGAAATCCAGCTCTCAACAGCCACTACTTAGTTCTTCCTCTAAACTCATTTTAACAGAAAACTATATTTTGTTAACTAAAGAATCAGGAACTCTAATTCTCTCTCTCTCTCTCTCTCTCTCTCTCTCTCTCTCTCTCTCTCTCTCTCTCTCTCTCTCTCTGTGGGGATAAAAATTGTAAAAATCAGGCTGGGCATGGAGGCATACTTCTTTAATCACAACACTCAGATGTAGACTCATGTGAATCTCTGAGTTCCAGGACCAATCAGAGCTACAAGGTGAGACCCTGTCTCTAAATAAATAAATGTATTAATTGCAAAAGCCAGCAGTATACTCCAGTACTGCCCTTAACATCTCCTAATGGCTTTTTTCCCTTTTACAAACTTTCTGGGGAAATTTTTTTTTCTTTTTTCGAGGCAGGGTTTCTCTGTAGCTTTGGAGTCTGTCCTCACCCCGTAGACTAGGCTGGCCTCGAACTCACAGAGATCCACCTGCCTCTGCTGGGATTAAGAGCCTATGCCACCAACCACTGCCCCGTCATACAATATTATTTTGATAATATTCTCTCCCCTCCCCCAAAGCCTCTCTGATCCTCCCCACCTCCCTACTCACCAACTTCATGGTCTTTCTTTCATTTAGAAAAAAAAAAATTGGATACTTTCCTTAGAATGTACCTTTCACTTCTAAAGCACAAAATCTTAATACCTTTAAGTAGAGGTTTTTAAAAGTCTATACTACCATCCCGGCTTCTGAGATTAATTTTTTCATGTATAAATCTCAATTCCTAGTTATCAATAAACAGATCTCTGGCACAGTCTCCTGTTTCCCTGCGGATTTTCTGTGATCACCATGACGATGGGCTAAACATTTCATGTAAATATTAGTTAACTACTTTGTTCCAAACTGAGACGGGAGGGGCTAGGGTCGACAGGGTGTGTTGTGAAAACTCAAAAACCGAACAAAGATGGAGCGTTACTTTCACTTCTATGTTTGCCCTTTTCTATTTTAGGGCTTGCTTTATTTATTTATTTATTTATTTAGAGGCGATTTCGACGATTATTATGTAATTGCTGTTTGGTCACTAGATGCTAACCATGGATCCGATCTTAAGGCACTCTTGCTGGGTTAGAAACAACTCAAAAAGGTCTTGGCAGTTCAAGGCATAGGATCCGTTTTGCGGGTCACTGCAGTCTCTGTTCCCGGCACCCTCGGTGAATCTGGGCGGCTCCGATGGGTCCCGGCTGGGTTTTCTTTCCGTCCTAATTAAACTGGTGATTGGGGTATCTCCTCCTTTAAACAAGACTCTAGCGAGACGCGGGAGGACACGGCGCAGGGTGACCTCGAGGCCCTGCTCCGCCGCCTGGCGGAGGAGGCAAGATGGAGGCGGTCGGCGCCTGGGGCGGGGCGGGTGCGCCCAGGATCCGCCGGGTTCCAGGGCCAGCTCGCGTCCCCCGGCAGGCCGCCCTCCCTTCCTCCCTCCGGGTCCCCACAGCGCAGGCGGCGGCCGGAGCCCTCACAGGGCGTGGAGGGCCCGGGAACAAGGACGCCATTATGAACGTCCCCTGTGGGGGCGGCAGCCGCAGCCCGCGCGGACCTCAGCGGGGAAAGGGACGGAGGGCGGGGCGGCTGAGGGCGGAGCCGACGGCGGGGACGCGGGCTGGCGCGGCTCCTCGGCCCACCATCTGCGCGCCGAGGGGCGCAAGATGGAGGCCCGCCTCGGTGGCACCCCGTCAGCCTTCCTACCTGTACCTTCCCGGTCCTTTTCCTCCGCCATCTTGGTACGGAGCCCGTCGCCTGAGAGATGCCCAGGACAAACCCTGCGGGGCGCGCGAGCGGGGAGCCCCTCGGCGCGCGGGGGTCCTCCCTCTTCCGCCCGCGGCCCGCTCGGCTTTCCCCCCGGGAACCGAGGCCCGCGTTCTTTAGGCCGAGGGAGTCATTTATTCGTAAGGTTCCGGAGCCCGCCTTGGCCTCTCGGTGACGGTCCTGACAGCTAAAGCACACCGCGCTCCCCCCTCGGAGGCCGTGGCGTGCCTCGCTGGCTTGCCGGCTGACTTGTTTATTAATTTGCTTTTAAGGTTTTATTGTTTTGTTTTGTTTTTTTCCTAGCGCAGAGCGCGGCTCCCGTTCCATTCACAGCCGAAAGGCCGCGCGCCCACCCGCCTGGCCCTGGGTTCCCTGCGTCCCCTCTAAACGGAGCCATTGCGCAGCCCAGGGATCTGGAGCGAAAACGGACGTGGGGGAGAGGGCTCGTTGTAGGAAAAAAAAAAAAAAAAAAAAAAAGCGTGCAAAGTAGGCACAAAACACTGCGTCGTCAAGGCTGCAATTTCTGATAACAAAATAGTGTTCTCATGGCAACAAATAAATTGCCGGTCTGTTCTCAGCATTACGCACATTGATACGTTGATGTGCAGTTTGGCGTGACCTGCCCATGAGAATTTTGAATCCTATGTTCCTGAGAAGCTTGGCTATAACGTTTTGTTATTCTATGGATAAGCTCAATATACTTGTATGTTTTTTCTTTTTTTTTTTTGAAAACAATTTTAAAATGCCTAACAATGTGGCTCAAATGAAGATCTAGTTTTAATTCTTAATGGCATTTCAGGGCATGTGTGTACTCATTTAAAATTTATTATAAAAAATAACAACTAAATGTTGAGGCCTTTAAAACGCAAGGTATTAGTATTTAATTTTTTATTACTGCTTTTTCTTAACAGTTTTTTGAACTTATGTAATTGCAATGAATGAACCCTCAAAGCAGGCCAACTATATTCTTCATTAAAATATTTTTCCTTTAAAATAATTATTTGATGCAGTGTCTGGCATTACACCGAAAATAATTACAAACTTGAATAGTCACGAAATGGTGCATGTTAGGAAATACTCGTGGGATAAACCAGTAAACTTGATACTCCAAATATGGAAGAGTAATCAGTACTCATTTATGTTAATATTTACATTTCATGTGTTCCCCTTCCTCTCCTTGGAGATAAGCAAGTGTGGGGAGGAAGAGACCTGACACCTGCTGACTGCATAGGATCCTAAATGTCACCTGCTCCCTAAGTATCTCTTCCTCAGTGGTCCCATAGTCGGTTTATAGAGCTTTCATTTACTTGTTTCTGCCACAGAAATGTCCAACCACTGGGACATTCTGTCCGGAAATTGGGGGGGGGAGAATGTGTATGTGTGTAGTTTGTGTCTTTAGGATTTCGTAAGAGGAAAGATTCTCTCTAGGTGCCCAGGCTAATCTTGAATTCCTGGGCTCCGCTGAACTCCTGTTTCAGCCTTGATGAATAAATTTAGCACCCCAGCTGCACATGCCCACATCCAGTTTGAAATAATACAGGTCTTAAAAACGAAGACAAGTTATTGTTCTCCATGACTTTCCCTAGAAGGTCACCGTCAGTCATCTTCCTGTAAGACAAACTTTCCTTTTGCATATGTTTGCGTCAGGAAAAGTATTAGCAGTCCATGGTAAAGAAACTGGGGTCCTTATATGAGCATTTGTACCTATATCCAGTTAACATTTTTTAAAGTTGAACAGATTTCTCCACAGCCCTCCTCCCAATAGTTTGTATAGTCCACTAAACTATTCAATAAAGTATTTTATCTCAGTTATTCAAAATCATATCAATCTATACTTCTTTGAATTCCGTCAAATATTTAAAACAATACCATCATCAAATCAGCTGTGGAAGATCGCACTTGCAGTCTCCGGAGACAGAAACAGAGGGCTCTGGAATTCAAGGCCATCCTAGTACTCGTCTGGCAGTGAGTTCAAGGCCAGCTATGGCTAGAAAGGTTTCTCAGCAGTGAAAGGTTCATGCTTGCCATTCAGAAAGCCCAACACCAGTAGAGAGCATAACAACAACAAAAACCCTTAAATAATTAATTAATAAACTGTTGGCAATTGGCACCTATAGTCACAGCACTTGGGAAGCTGGAACAGGAAGATTCCTGCAAACTTAAGCTCAACCCCATACAAAGACTCTAGATTATAGTGGTATATTATTTGTATTTTAATAAATAAAGCTTGCTTACAGATCAGAGGGCAAAGCAGCCATACAGGCCAGAGAGTGGTGGCACACACCTTTAATCCCAGGACTCAGGAGACAGAGGTGGATGGATTTCTCTGAGTCTGATTGAATCTGTTTAAAAGAGAAACATCCCAGCATTTGTGATCCCACGCCTTTAATTCCAGCATTATGGAGGTGGAGACAGGAGTGATATGGCTGGGTGGAGAGACGAATATAAAGCAGGAGGAGACAGGAACTCCCCGTCATTGTGGAGTCTGAGGTTGCTGGAGAGTATTGCAGGATCGCCCCTTTGTTTGTCTGAGCCTTGGTAGAGGTCAGATCTCTCTAGTAGCTGGCTGCTTTGCTTTTCTGATCTTCAGTTTGAACCCCAATATCCGTCTCTGGGTTTTTATTATTTGTGCTTCACTAGATCAAAAAGCCAATTTTTTTTTATATAAAAAAGGATGTTAGCTAACACTCCCCCTCTGAGTTTAAAGGCAAGAGACAGATCTTACTCATAGCCGCAGTACCTAGCCTCATTAGAGCACATTTTAGGTGCTTAATACAATTTTTCAACTGGCTAATTAAAGGTTTGACATAATGTCAAATTATTCTGGAAAACTTCCCACAAGTGAAGATTATTTTCCTAATAAAATATGGGTTTATTCCCTGAGGACCAGCTTTCATGGTACCAGAAGGGGCTGTATGTGCTTCCAAAGGAGGGGAGCAACCAGCTGGCCTACCCAGCTGTGATGCCTATGAACCACAGCAAGGACCAGCATGGCACGATAACCCTAAGAGTAAAGTACTGGCATGCATAGCTGTTTTCTAAGTGGACTTAAGACCAACTCAACAAGAGGGAAATCATGCTTTGTACTGGAATCCTAGCCAACTACCCAGAGCTAGTGAAGTCATAGATCTTGGAGAGCTGTGGCCTCCATAGGCTTGTTTGTTTAGATGCTTAGTCATTAGGGAGTGCTGCCGCTAGACAGGGATTAGGAGGTGCAGTATTTTGAATAGGTATGCCCCTCATGGACTCATGTGTTTGAATGCTTGGCCCATAGGAAATGCCAATATTAGGAGACGTGGCCATTTTGGAGAAAGCATGTCACAGTGGGGGTAAGCTTTGAGGTGTCATATATGCTCAATGTGACATTTCACTTCCTGTTGCCTGTGGATCAAAATGGAGAACTCTCAGCTACCTCTTCAGCATCATGTCTGCCTACATGCAGCCATGACGATAATGGACTAATTCTCTGAAACTATAAGCCAGCCCCAATTAAATGTTTTCCTTTGTAAGAGTAGTGGTGGTCATGGTGTCTCTTCACAGCAGTAGAAACCCTGACTAAGATAGGAGCTGTAGCTGGGCAACGGAGGTGTCGCCTTTAATCCCAGGACTTGGGAGGCAGAGGCAGGTGGATCTTTGTGAGTTCAAGGCCAGCATGGTCTACAGAGCAAATTCCAGGACAGGCTCCAAAGCTACACAGAGAAACACTGTCTTGAAAAACCAAAAAAAAAAAAAAAAAAGGAGTTATGGCCTTTTGGGAATAGGTGTGGCCTTGTTGAAGGAACTGTGTCACTGGGGGTTGGTTTGGGGTTTCAAATGCTCAAGCCAAGCCCCGTGTCTCTCTCTTCTTACGTCTGCCAATCGAGACGTAGAACTCTCAGCTACTTCTCCAACACCATCTCTGCCTGTGCGCCACCATGATTCCTGCCATGACCATAATGGACTAAATCTCCAAAACTGTAAGTCAGCCCCAGTTAAATGTCTTCCTTTGTAAGAGTTGTCACAGTGTCTCTTCACAGTAGAACATGGACAAAGGCATGGATTTCATATAAGAAGAAACATGGGAAGATAAACCCCATCCTTGCCCTGAGATTCATCTTCTACTCGGAGAGTCTGCTTTCTGAATGTTTCACAGGCACACAAGGGATGGGCTGACTCCACGATGCTCACCACTGCCACAACCTACTGCCTGTATGACACGCAGCCTGTTGTATTTGATGCCCTTGGCCATCTTTCAGCTGGCCCTTCTTGGTTCCCACCTAAGCCTTACTAAGCAGATGCGACCTCAACATATTGCTGGAGCTCCAAACACAGGGCAGTGAGATAGAAGCACTCTGGCCTAATTCCAGCTTCCGAATTGTGGGCACATACCTTCCCTGGATGACCAATATCAAGAATGTCCAGGTCACCCTACCAATAGGTCAGTAGTCTGACTCTGAGATCTCAAAAAACAAAAGTCTTATCAGAGTCAATGTCAATGTCAGAGAAGGCTAGGAGTATCACTCAGGAGTGTATCAATGGTGAACATGCAGGAACACTGGGTGTGCACCCAGGACCATATACTCAAGTCAACACAGTAAGGATTGGACTCATGACAGAGCTGTTAAGTTAAAAATAGTTCTTTTCCAGCTGGAGATGTACCCAAGGTGATACAATGTCTACCTAGCATGGGCAAAGCTCTGAATTCACTCTCTAACATCCTATAAAGCAGGGGTGGTAGTATATGAACACTAGGAAAGTAGAGGCAGGGGGATCAGGAGTCCAAGATCATCCTTGAAATTCAAGGTCAGCCACTGTTATAAGAGACTCTGTCAACATTTTGGGGTTTTTTTTGGGGGGGGTTGTTTGTCTTTTGAGACAGAGTTTCTCTGTCAACAGCCCAAGCTGTTCTGCAACTAGTTCTGACCTCAAACTCACAGAGATCTACCTGCTTCTGCCTCCCAAGTGCTGGGATTAAAGGTGTGCACACTGCCCAGCTCTTGTCAAGATTCTTAATTAAGCTCTGTGAAATACTTTGATTACAGTATGTCTTTTAATCTTTATGAGGTTGTTCACACTCCTGTTTTACAGGCGGAAGATATCTTTATATAAACGGTTTGCTTTACAGTATTGTAGGTCGTTAAGTGTCTAGTATAGAATACAGCTCATCTGGCTCTATTTCTCTTTCATGACTGTGTCACAGGGAGACCCTACTTAGTAACCAGAACACTTAGAGAAGAATGTTAAAGGCAAAAATTCTCCACAGAATTAGTCACCTCTCCTTGTGGCTTTTTTTTCTTTTCTTTTGTCTTTTTTTTTTTTTTAAATGTGCTTCAAAACATGAAGCAAAACATCTGGTAGAATCTCTCCGAGACACTAAAGGAAGCAGATGGGGTGTGCTCCTTGTCCTGCCTGGACAGACGATGATTTAGACTAAAGGCCTGGCCAGACGCTGGCTCGTCTCTCCTTCCCACATTGCTACACAGACTGAGATTTCAGGCCTCTGTCACGACTGAAAGTTGTAGCCCCACACAAGATCATTTTTAGAGCCAGAGGTAGTTTCAGTGTTTGGAGACGTTGGACCCAGGAAGCCAGGCTGCGGGCAGTTCGAAAGCAAGCCTTGCAGGAAGCTCAGTCCACAGGAGCAGCCACACCCCTAGCCTTTCTCCCAAAGCAAGGCTCTTTCTGCTTCTCTTTAAAACACACAATGACATAGGAAATGGCTGTTTAATTCATTGCTTACACAGCTGTAGTCCCTAAGCAACCCCTTTCAAGGACTCTGAGCTAAGTCTCTGACAGTGAGACCCTCTAATCTAAGAGAACCTGCCGCTCTGCCCGCACAGTTCTGTCCTGCCGTTTGGAGGAAGGAACATAGCAGGTAGGAAGGACTGGTGGCTCCTCTGTTTCTCTGATCCTTCAGGCTCTTACCCCAATATTTGCCTCCTACGTTTTTATTAATAAAGAATAATTAGAGTAATGTTTCACAAACTCACCATGACTTCCCACTTCCTTCAATAAAAAACACCAGGACACTATACAGCAGTAACAGTGGGGCTGAAAGATGGATCTGAAGGCAGAGGCACACATTCCCAAGTCTGATGAACTGCATTCATTCCCTAGAGCTCAGGTAGTGGAAGGAGAGAAACAATGGCTGCAAGATGTTCTCTGACGTTTCAGGAGTATACCATGGCATGCATGCACTCACATCACCCCACATACACAATAAAAATATAAATATTTTAAATAGTAACAATAAGTCCAGGGGTGTGACTCAGTAGTAAAGCACTTGCCTAGTGTTTGTGAGGTTTTGGATTTGATCCTCAGTATGGAAAAAGAAAAGAGGATAAAAGGAAGAAGAGGAGGAGCAAAGGAGAAAAAGAAGAAAGAAAACGTAAAAGAGGAAGAAGAGGAGGAATAAGGAGACCTCTGGGCTGGAGAGATGACTCAGCAGTTAAGTTCCCTTATGGTTCTTCCAGAGGACCTGAGTTTGATCCCAGGCAGCCATAGAAGGAAGATTACAACCACCTGTAACTCCACCTCCAAGTAATGAAATACCCTCTTTTGGATTCTGTAGTAGTCACCTATACACATGTGGTACACACACACACACACACACAAAACCATAGACATAAACTACATTTTTTATCTTAAAAAGTATAGTAGTTAGCAGCCCTTAAAAATGAAGGGTGGTGGCTGACCTGAAGATTGAATAAATGTTTATGATTGCCTACATGATAGCATCTCCCTCTAATGTGAAAATGGGAGGACAGTAAAAGCACACTGTTATGATTCCACATATAAGAGACCTTGGCGGGTGGGTCCAAACCATGGCAGGTGAGAGACAGATGGCAGGTAAGACAGACACACCATGCAGACAGAACTTACATGGGGAGTTTGATTGGTGGAAGGGAAGGGAGAGAGAGAAGAAAAGGGAGAGGGGAGAGAGAGAAGAAGAGAGGGAAAGAGAGAGGAAAGACAGAGATGCAGAGAAGGAGAAAGATGTAGAGAAAAAGAGGTAGAAGTAGACGGAGTTTTGCCTTTTAAAGGGATAGGAGTTACGGTACCAATGTTATGATACAGTACAAGAGGGATCTTGGTGGATCCAAGGAGTCCCATGGCAGGTGAGAGACAGGCGATGGGTGAAAGACAGACATGCCATGCAGACCTCACTCATGTGGAGGGATTTGTTAGGGGGAAAGAGAGCAACGGGAGAGAAGGGGAGCCCAGAGCAGCCTTGTGGGAAGACACAGAGAGAGACAAAGAGACAGACAGACACACAGAGAGAGAGAAAGAGAGAGGGCATAAAGACCTGCCTGCCTCTTCAGAGGAGCTGTGGGAAAGAGAGTGGGAACGGATGGAGCTTGTCTCTTAAAGGGGTGTGGCACACAGACTATGTAGTGACATAGCAGCCATAGGATCCTGGGCTGGCCAGGGTACTGCCTGAGTGCATCCTGCCAGGTGACAGAGGCAGGCCAGCCTGAATCCTAACACACACTGCTAATTGACTGGGGATTGTTTTGTTGATTGCAGCTCCATAGGTTCATATATTTGAATGCCTGGTCCCCAGTTGGTGGAACTGTTTAGGAAGCATTAGAAGGTGTTGGAGGAGGTGTGTCACTGGGGGTGAACTTTGAGGTTTCAAAAGCCCAGGCCAGGCCCAGTCCCTCTTTCTCTGCCGCCAACTTATGGATCATATGTAAGCTCTCTGCTGCCATGTTCCCCAACATGATGGCCATGAATTCACCCTTGAAACTGTAAGCAAGCCCCCCATTAAATGCATTTTTCTATAAGTCTTGATTGTGCTGTCTCCTCATAGCAATAGAACAAGTAACTAAGATAAGCTTCAAACAGATCTCTAAAATCATTTTATTTATGCTCACATTTGTATTAAGGGATAGCAAGCACTCCAAGGAAAACTAAGAGATTTATCTTACGGGGCAAAGATAACCAGGAGTGAATCCCAATACACTGTTTATTGGCTCCATCACTTGGCTTTGGTTTTATTTGCTTATTTGCTTGTTCTGTAGTGATGGGAATCCAACCCAGGGCCTGGAGAATGCTAATCCAGTGTTTTGCCCTAACCTATGCTCCCAGCCCAGCTATAAACATTTGAATATATAACTTTTTGTAGCCTATAACTTCAGTTTCAGATATGGATACAACCTACAATTCTCCTTTGACATATTGCTGGGTTTAATTTCTTTGGACTATGTCCACATGACCCTCACATGGTTCCGGGGCCAGTAATTCTAATATCAGGAGCATCTGCAGTGTTCTAGGGACCATGCCAGCATTTCACATGGATGGCCTTGCTTCATCTATGCAATGGGCTTATGAGGCATTCCAAGGTGGCTCCTCAGTTAAAGATGAGGAAACCAAGCACACAAAGTAATTTCTTCAAGAGGAAAATCGTCTCTATTACCGCTCAGCAACACCCCACCCCACCCCCCAGCCTCTCCTGAAATTCTGCTCAAAATCTCACTCTGGAATTTTTTCCCCACCCCTGTTTCAAGCCTAGGGACTTGACTTGCTTCCCTCTCAAGGAGGAGCCATTGTTCATCCCACAGTGTAAAGAGAGGTGTTTTGAAGGATCTAGTTATCCCAGCCTCCTAGCTTCCACTCTCCTTGCTGCCCTTAACGGCATCTAAATATCTGGTTTTAATAATTGAACGTGTTGAGACTGCTGGTATACAGGGAAGATTTGCTGATGTTATAAAAGTTATGGAATCTCAGAAAACTTTTCCAGGCATGGCCCCTGGCTCATAAGGTTCTCAACTCTCTGGTGGTAAAGAGGGTGCCTACAGCTCTTCACTCTGCTGTCTCAGGCTCAACAGGACTATGATTAATTTTCTACCCTAAGCTCGTGAAACAAATAATGGTAGTGCATGAGACTCTTGAAGGACAAAGAGAAAATATTTTAGATAATGAAAAATACAGGTGTGTGTTGTATAAGAACAAAGTCCTTAAATCATGGTGATCCTTTAAGATTATAGTGGAATTTGTTATGGCTTGGATATGAAGTGTCCCCCAAAAGGCTTATGTGTGGGAGGCTTGGTCACAGCAGTAAGAGGTCTGCCTAATACAAAGCTGGAAGTCTCCTGTCACCCAGTGACCTGTATCATGATACAACACACCGTGAGTGTGAGGACATGGTGATATTGGTGTAACTAAATCTACAGTGTGTCAGCAGGGCAAAGGTGTAGCAATATAGTTATGCACAGGACCTAACACTTGATGATAACATCGTTTGTGTATTTACTGTTATTTTACAGGGGACTCCAACTTATAAATAAGTTTAGTGTGAGACAGTCCAGGTTACGTGGTACTCTGAATGAGAAATGTCCTCCACAGGTGATGTGGAAGTCCCCTCTGTGTGCTGTGATTACCATTAGTGAATAAAGAAACTGCCTTGGCCTGTTGATATGGCAGAACTTAAGTAGGCAGGGAGGACTGAACTGAATGCTGGGAGGAAGAAGGGCGGAGTCAGAGAGACGCCATGAAGCTGCCACCGCTGCAGACAGACGTGCTGAAACTTTGCTGGTAGGCCATGACCACATGGTGATACACAGATTAATAGAAATGAGTTAAATTAAGATGTAAGAGTTATCCAATAAGAAGTTAGAGCTAATGGGCCAAGCAGTGATTTACAGTTTGATTAATACCGTGATTAATACAGTTTCTGTGTGATTATTTCGGTTCTGGGCGACCAGGACAAACAAGTGGTTCCTTGCAACACACAGGCTCATGCATCTGAACATTTGGTTCCCAGGTGGTAGTGCTGTTTGGGGATGCTATGGAGCCTTCAGAAAGTGGGAGCCTTGCTGGAGAAAATAGGACACTGGGTGTGGGCTTTGGGAGTTTTAAGCCTGGTCCCATGTCCTCTTATTTCTACTTCCTATGTGAGAATGAAAATAGGCCCACCAGCTTCCAGCTGCCAGTGCCATGTCCAGCCTGGTGTGAAGCCATGACGCTCCTGTCATGTGCTCTATCCCTCTGGTACTACTGTAAGCTAAAACAAACTCCTTAAGTTGCTTTTGGTCATAGTTGTCTTAGTTAGGGTTTCTATTGCTGTGAAGAGACACCATGACCACGGCAACTTTTATAAAGAAAACCATTTAATTGAGGTTGTGGCTTACAGTTTCAGAGGTTCAGTCCATTATCATGGGGGCACATGGCTGCATGCAGGCAGACATGGTGCCGGAGAAGTAGCTGAGAGTTTTACATCCTGCAGGCCACAGGAAGTAAACTAAGTGTAATACTGACCAAAACTTGAGCAAAAGACACCCCAAAGCCTGCCCCCACAATGACACATTTCCTCCAACAAGGCCACACCTACTTCAAGAAGACCACACCTCCTAATAGTGCACTTCCCTTTGGGGGCCATTTCTTTCAAACCACAATGGTGTTTATCCCAAGAAAAGTACCTAATAGAGGTTCTAGCAATAGAAGCAGCATACATCTTGAGTTTACTCTCTCTCTTCCTCTTTCCCCTGTCCTCTTTCTTCTCCACCACAAAAAAGCAATGTCATAACAAGGTCTGAAGAAGGCACATTCCACACAATGCTATGAAAATTCATATCACACCTTACCAGGTTTCTTGATTGCATCAAGATACCATGTGGAGGGATTTGTGTCCATGTCATTAAGTAGTTTGTCTACAATAATAGACAGACAGCTACATGAATAATGGACTCCAGGTCCACCCCAAGCATTCTACTTCTATGAATATTTGTTGCTGCTGTTGTTTAGACACAGGGCTTCATTGAGCCCAGACTGGCCTTCAGTTAGATATGTAGCCAAAAATCCTTCTGCCTCCACATCCCAGGTGCTGGAATTACAGGAGTATTCCATCCCACATACACTGAATTGTTTATTCTCTATGTATAATAAACAGTCGGGTACTAAAAAGGGAATTTCTACCAGACATCTTGGCACTTAACTGTAATCCCAGGTGGTGGGTGAGGGGCAGGGTGGCAAGGTGGGTATAAAGGGCAGGAAGATCATAAATTGTTTGTGTGTTTGTTGAGACTGTCTTACTATGTAGCCCAGACTGACCTGGAACCTGCTATGTTGACCAATCAGAGATCAGCCTACCTCTACCTTCAGGGTTCTGGAACTAAAAACATATAACCCCACCTGGGCAGAATCCTACATTTGAGGGCAGCCTGGATTACAGACTGAGACTCTCTCACATGCAACAAAGTGATTTGTTACAGACACAACCCGGTATCATTTTTTTGATTTAAACTGGAGCCAAAAAAAGTACTGAATGCTGTACTTTACCCTGACTGTGTGAGCCCAACCTATCATCATGGTCGTTTAGCAAATAGGAATCAGTTGAGGCTAACATCCCATGGCTTAGAAGCTAACTCCATAAATAGAAAGTCTTTCCTACACGATTTCAAATGCCTATTTAGAATGAATGGTCATAAATAGCTTTTTTCAAAAAAACAAAAAAACAGAGTTTCTCTGTGTAGCTTTGGAGCCTGTCCTAGCACCCACTCTGTAGACCAGGCTGGCCTCGAGTTCACAGAGAGATCTGTCTGCCTCTGCCTCCCAAGTGCTGGCGTTAAAGACATGGCCACCACTGCCCAGCATAAATAGCTTCTTTTAAATGCCTTTTTTTCCATTTGAAAAAGATTATGACCCTGTCTTTTTTGTGCTCCTTATTTGTAAAGAAATATTTTTTTAACTTAATGTATAGAAGTGGAGCGGTGGTGGTACATGCCTTTAATTACAGCACTAAGGAGGTAGAGACAGGAGGATCTCTGTGAGTTTAAAAACAGCCTGGTCTACAGAGAGAGTTCCAGGACAGCTTCAAAAGTCACAGAGAAACCCTGTCTTAAAAAAATAAACCAAAAAAACAAAAAATAAGTATAATGTATAGGAATGTTTAGCCTATATGTACATGTGTGTACGGCGCCCACAGAGACCAAGAAGAAGGCTCATATCTCCTTGAACTGGAGTTACAGATGGTTATCAGTTGCCATGTGGGTGCTGGGAACCAAACCTGGGTCCGCTGCAAGAGCAGCAAGTGCTCTTAACCACTGAGTCATCTCTCCAGCCCATGTTCCTTAATTTTAAATGAATGATCTCTGTATGAATGTATCTTTATCATGCTGCTCAAGACACTTTTGTTTGCTTGTTTTTTGAGACAGGGTTTCTCTGTGTAAGAGTCTTGGTTGCCCTGGAAGTCACTTTGTAGACCAGGCTGATCTCAAACTCAGTGAGATCTGCTTGCCTCCCTCTCAGGTGCTGAGGCTAAAGGTGTACACTACTGCCTCCCAGTGCCACCACTGCCCAGCTAAGACACTCTTAAGACAGCTGTTTTTATTCCCCCTGAGACAAAGCTTTGCCATGTACCTCTAACTGTCTTGCACTTGCTATATAGCTGAGGGTGGCCTCAAACTTGCAGCAGTTGGCCTGCCTCAGCCTTCTGAGTTTGAATTCACGAGTGTGCACTGCAAGTTTTACTCTCATTTCTGTCGCTGTGATAAAATACCCAGCCTACGGAATTCTAAGGAAGAAAAGGTTTACTCCGCATTACGAAGAATGCAGTCTAACACTGAGGGCAAGTCAAGGGGAAAGGAACCAGAGGCAGCTCGTCACAGCCAAAGTCAAGAGTAGAAAGAGTAAATGCATGCCTGCTCAGATCCACCTCTACTTACCCAGGACCCAAACCTAGGGAATGATGCCGCCCTCAGTGGGTGGTCTTCCAGCTCTATTAAGCAATCAAGTAAACCCCCACAGACATGCCCACAGGCCTAGACTTACCCACATTGAGACTCTCTCCCCCTTAGGTTGTGCCAAGTTAACAAAACAAACCATCACGGAGCTCAGCCTTTAAGAGCACCGATTGCTCTTCCAGATGACCTGTGTTCAATTCACAACACCTACAATGGCAGCTCACAAATGGTTGTAACTCCAGCTCCAAGAGATCTGATGCCCTCTCTGGCCTCAGCCACCACTCCCTACACACACACACGCACACGCACACACACAGTATATAGACATACATGCAGGCACAACACTCATAAAAAAAGAAACTATTTAAAAACATATATAAAAAGTAAGGCACCCAATGTCCTACCCACTCAGCTCTTGCAAGGAGGGAACCAAAGGTTATCCCAGTTAAGCAACTGTTTCTGTGGTGTTCAATGCTGACATCCAAGACACTGCCAACGCTCCCGTGTGACTAGCTGAGAGCTTCCTGTTTTGTACCCATCCTCCCCTTCAAGTCCATACCCCACATTAGTTACTTTCCTTGTCTCTGTAACAGAACACCCAACAGAAACACCTTAAGGAGCAAAGATTTGGGGTTCATGGTTTCAGAGGGTTCAGTCGATTCAGATGGGGATGGCATGGTAGAGCAGAGAGAGCAGTCCACATCACTGTGGGCCAGGAGGCAGAGAAGGAAAACTCATCCTTGGCCACCTCTTCTCTCTACCTCAACTATCCAATAATACAGTCTCTATTACTTTCAGAAGGTCATAAGATCTAGGGTAAGGGTCCTGTGTGCTCAGTTCCTGTATATAACATACAGGAAAATTCACAACTACTCTGGTTAATCCCTACCCTCCGCCACTCACCATTCTAGACAATTGTACTCAGAAGTCAGGTTGCTCCTCCGAAGACCAGTTTGTATTGACCAAACAGACAACTTGAGTCCAGATTTGACACTACTAGCCACTCACCTCTCCTGTGTTTATATTCCCAGTTTTCCTAATTGCCACAGCATTTTGTAAGAAAATAACACTCATAAATTTGTAAATCAGTTCTGCCCTAGTCCTTTTGTAGGATTTTCTTTTCTTTTAAAATATGGAATACTTCATGAATTTGCTTGTCAGCCCTTGCACAGGGCCAGGCTAATCTTCTCTGTATTGTTCTAATTTTAGAATATGTGCTATCAAAGAGAGCACTCTATCACTTTTTTCTTATTCTTTTTATGGCACCCAACAAATTATTCTTTAAATGTACCTGCTTTTATCTGTATTTTTATGTGATAACTTTTTTTTTTTCCAGACAGGGTATCACTGTGTCGCCCTGGCTATCCTGGAACTCACTGTGTAGATCAGGCTGGCCTCCAGTTCATAGAGATCCACCTGCCACCATGCTTGGCTCGGAGCAATTTTTTTAATTGCTATTACTTTACGTAATATTCTTGTGGGGAGGGAGTTGCTTTAGGATAGATTTTCACTCCATAGACCAAGCTGGCCCTGGGTGCACAGCAATTCTCCCTCAACTTTCCAAGTGATGGGATTATAGCATGTGCCACCATATTTGACATTGCCATTGTCATTTTGATGGCCATAAAATACGATAATATGGTTTAAGGGTATATACTTGATGGCTTTTTCATTTAATACTTGTGTCCACAGCTGAAGCAACCTAAAACCTGAGAAGAAAAAAAAGAACCAAGCATTCTGAAGAAATTTTCTTTCTTTCTTTTTTTCTTTCTTTTTTTTGAGACAGGATTTCTCTATGTCACCCTGGTTATCCTGGAACTCACTCTGTAGACCAAGCTGGCCTTGAACTCACAGAGATTCATCTGCCTCTGCCTCCTGAGTGCTGGGATTAAAGGTGTGCTCCACCAGCATTTTTTGAAAGCCAGCCAAGGTTCTGGGGAGTGAGTACCTGGCACAGTGAACAGAGTTATCTGCCATGCCAACTCTCAACTCTGGGTTTCAAATGACAGAACAACAGTGTTAACTCAGCTCTCTCATCCACCACTGCGAACTAATGGAGCACAGAGGGCATAGTCACCCTCCTCTTTTAGCTACTTACCAACTAGCCATGTGGGCATCTGTACCTCAAACAGTTGAAACATTAATTATTCCTGTTGTTGGGTGTGTCGGCACACATCTGTAATCCTAGCACTTGGAAGGCTAGGAGCATTGTTGTGAGTTTGAAGTCAGCCTGGTATACGTATCAAGTTCTAGGCCAAATGGTGCCACATAGTGAGACTTAGCCCTTTTTTCCTTTCTAATTTCATAAGGAAATAAATCCTTTCTCCTCCACTTAAAGATTTTTCAAGGACCTGAATATTGCTGGACTGTATCTATGTCAGTATCAACCTTCAACATTAAGAAATGTGTACATATTATTGAAGATAAATAAAAATTTATTATCTTAGCCTGTTAATTTGCATATGTATGCATATGCATGCTCTTTCTGCTGTGGGAAAAGGACAAATGAAACTGAATCAGAGATGGGTTAATTTCATGCAAACGCACAGCCAGTTCACTCGGGTTCTCTTTCAGTGGCAGCCACTGTCACCGTTCCCCATGGCTTGATAGCGAAGATTGAATTTCTCTTCTTGCTGTGTTTAGCATCTATTTTTAACTTGGCCAACTGACTTACCAGGGAGTCATGTGAGTACTGCTATTTTTAAATAATTGTCCCTGAAACCCACTATCAGGAAAGCGTTGTCCCTCTCTCCTGCACGCGTCCGGGGTGTAAACTGTTTGTTTGTTTTTGAGACAGGGTCTCTTGTACACCCAGCTGTCCTGGAACTTACTCTGTAGCTAAAGATATGCTTGAAATTCTGACCCTCACACCTCCACCCTGCTCCAAGCTAGGGATTTACTACACACATTATAAACTAATAATTATAAAAAATAAGCACTAGGCAGGCACGGTGGTTCATGCCTTTAACCCCAGCAGTAAGGAGACAGAGGTAAGTGAGACTCTATGAGCTGTAGGCAAGCCTGGGTTTCAGGCCAGATTGAACTTCATAGTGAGACCATCTCAAAAATAAAAAATACTTGCTCAACCCTGATGTATGTCTGGACTATGTACTTGCGTGTGTTTTTCTCAGCTAATCCTCACAAATAATTCTGTGTTGGCATAGACTTCTTGCCTCACGTACACACTAAAACCCTGCAAATAACAAATTACAGCTCAGAGGGCACGCATAGCAGTCAGTCCTGAGTTCAAATCCTATCCTTGCCACTTGTTGGCTAAGTGAACTTGGGCAAACCACCTAAGCCCTCCGAGTCTCAGATAGCTTTTTCAGCTGTTAAAATGTGGGCAATGCGAGCCGGGCGGTGGTTGGCGCATGCCTTTAATCCCAGCACTCGGGAGGCAGAGGCAGGAGGATCTCTGTGAGTTCGAGACCAGCCTGGTCTACAAGAGCTAGTTCCAGGACAGACTCTAAAGCTACAGAGAAACCCTGTCTTGAAAAACCAAAATAAATAAATAAATAAATAAAAATAAAAAATAAAAATGTGGGCAATGCTTCTTGTAGGCGGGGATATTCACTGGGTGTACAGTAAGCCAAGCCCTTCTACAGGGTCTGGGGCAAGCAGTCACACGATGAAAGTAGTTGCTGTGGGAGATGACTCAGCAGGTAAAAAAGCTCAGTAGCCAAGCCTGAGTTCAGGACCAGTCCCTGCAACCCACGGGGAAAGAAGTGACTGCTGAAAGTCATCCTCTGACCCCCACAAACAAACAATGAATGAATGAATGAATGAATGAATAATGTATGTTTTGTTTTTGAGACAAAGCCTCATTATGCAGCCTCTGTCTGGCTTAGAACTTATCTATGTGGAATAGGCCTGCCTTGAACTCATAGAGATCCACCTGCCGCGGTCTCCTGAGTGCAGGAACTAAAGGTGTGTTTCACCAAGTCTTATCCAGGTATTATTTTAACTCTCTTTTTATTTTTTCTTTGTGTTTTTCGCATCATGAGTCTCCATCTCATTCATCTCCCTGTCCCTTTGTATCTGCCCTCTACCCCCAACCTCTCCCCCTACCAAAAATAAAATAAAATAAAATTTAAGAGAAAAAAGGAAAAAAAATGTGCTCCAACAGATCGTAGATGGGGTGGATGTTTGGGAAGGCCAACGCTGGTCAGCCCATCAGCTCTCCCCTGTCCTCTCCACCATGATAAACTCTCCAGCATTGCCCCAAGTATTTCACCCCTTGCAGCAATGAGCAAGGTGGGCCTGGTTCTTCTGCTTTCACACCCTCAGGTCAGTTTTCCCACACCCACAACGATAGGGCTACCCAGGTGAGGTACAGGGTCCGTTCTCCTGACTGTTGAAGCTGGTAAGGGGCAGGACAGCTCTGCTGCTCTCACGACCTCAGGGCCAGCTGGCCCACCCGCCACAGGCAGCTAGGGTGGGGGAGGGCATCTCTCCCAGGCCCACTCTACCATACAACAGATGAGGGGTGGGGCAAGATCTCCTGTGCTCATGTTCTAGGTCTAACTCACCCATACTCCAGTCAATGGGGATCAGCTCTATTGTGCTGCCCTGGTGAGGTGCGGGGGCCCCTTTTCCAGAGCGCTGCAGCTGGTAAGGGTCAGCTCTCTTGCCCACTGCAGGTGTCAGGGTGCGGGGCAGTGAGGAGGGCATCTTTCTCTTGCCTTCACCACCACACAGCAGATGAGGCGGGGTGTGACCAGCTCTGCCACTCTCACCCCATCCCCACCAACAGGGTCAGCTCTACTGTGCTGCCCAGGCAAGGGGCAGGGCCCAACTTAGGTATTTTGGGGGTAAGATCATTCTAAGTACCCCACCACACACTATATATATATAAATTACAATATATATATATATATATATATATATTGTAATTTCTGGGGCTGACAAGATGGCTCAGTGGTAAGGAGCACTTGGTGCTTATGTAGTAGTCCTGGATTCAGATCCCAGCACCCACATGCTGGCTCACAACCATCTGTAACTCCAGTTTCAGAGGCTTTGATTCCCTCTTCCGGCCTCTGTGGGGGCAACAGGGTGTGGTGGGGCACACCTTCAATCCCAGCCTTCAGAGACAGCAGCAGCAGGCAGACCTCTGTGAGTTTGAGACCAGCCTGGTCTGAAGTTTAAAGTGCCAGACAAGTTCAGACCCTGTCTCAAAACAAAGAGAGAGAAGGAAATGCTGGGGTTTTATTGATGATGATGATTGGTTTTTTTACATCCTGGAAAAAAAAATTTCCAAATGCTAGATAAAGGATCACTTTATAGCGCCTTGAGCTCCAACCTGGGTAATTCCAATTTGCGTGGCAGGAGATTGCTCCAGTAATCCAGGCTGGCATTTGAACAATTGTCAGGTCTTTAGCGGGTCCTGTTTGCCCCAGAGGGACCTAAGACAGCTGCCAGAGTGTCATGAGTGAACCCTGACAGTCATTTCACAGAACAGGTGTGGCTTCTCCTGCTGGCCTGGACACAGTTTATGAAGCAGCAACTCAGAGTCGACCTGTGAGAAAATCTCTCCTGGCTCCATCTGTCTGTGTCTGGTTAACCCATGAGGGCTAGCATCCAGCCTGCTACACTCCCTGAGAGACTTGCTGGCTGCTTTCCGCATCTAGAGCCCAAAGCTCTGCTGGGCAGCCTGAAGCTTTCCCTGGTGACTCCCGAGTTTATCCTTGAATATCCACAGAGGAAACAGATTCGGTCTACCTTGTGCTCAATCATCCCCTTACTTGTAAACTCATCCCCTCTTTGCTATTGGATATCCATATTGGATGTTGGTAGGGTTTTTTCCATTTCAAGGCAGAAGTTAAGAACTTTTGATTTAGGTTTGTAGACAGTTTTTCTGTCCCACCATCCCACCATTCAGCTCTGTCCTGCCAGCTGGCTCCCAAATAACCACACTGAGACATTATTAATTATAAATATAATTATAAATGATTGGTCAATAGCTTAGGCTTGTAACTAACTAGCACTTACATCTTAAATTAACCCATATTTCTTTTATTTTTTATTCTTTTGGTTTTGTTCCCTTTGATTTTGTTTGTTTATTGTTTTTTTAGGGCTTTTTTGTTTTGTTTTGTTTTGTTTTGTTTTTGGAGACAGAGTTTCTCTGTGGCTTTGGAGCCTGCGCTGGAACTAGCTCTTGTAGACCAGGCTGGTCTCAAACTCACAAAGATCCGCCTGCCTCTGCCTCCTGAGTGCTGGGATTAAAGGCGAGCGCCACCACCGCCCGGCCTTTGTTTTGTTTTTTAAGACAGGGTTTCTCTGTGTAACAGACTTGGCTGTCCTGGAACTTGCCCTGTGGACCAGGATGCCCTTGAACTCAGAGATTCACCTGCCTCTACCTCCTGATTGCTGGGATTAAAGGCTTGCGCCATCACCACGTGGCTCCCCATATTTCTTATCTATGTTCTCCCACTTGGCAGTACCTTTTTTCAACATGACATATTTATCTCCTGCTTCCTCTGTGCTTCCCTGATGACCCCCTATTTCCTCCCTTCTTCCCAGCGTCCTCTCGATTTGGGTCTCCTGCCTAACCTCTTCCTGCCTGGCTATTGGCCAGTCAGCCTTTTATTAAACCAATCAGAAGACACCTTGGCAAAGACACATCTTCACAGTGTACAAAAAGGTGAGGAAGGAGGCAAAAAGTCTTAGGCACACTGAGAACTACTTTATCTCAGAAACTTCACAAGGGAGAGCCAGAAGTTTCTTCCCCTCCTACTGGGTTTGTTTCTCAGAAAATAATAAAAGCTAATTGAATGCCAGGCATGGCTGCGCTTGCCTGCAACACCAAAACTGGGGCGGAGTCAGGTGGATCCTGAGAACTTGCTGACCACACAGCCCCTAGCCTCAGGTGAGCTTCCGGAAGAGATCATGTCCTAAACGAAAGAAGGCATCAAGGGATGGAGGAAGACATCTAACATCCTCTTCCGGCCTCCACATGTGTTTGCTGGGGTGCACGTACCTGTACCTCCACCCACATACAAAAACCATAAAACAAACAATTTTATATGATAATTAAATAAGTAATTTTCTTTTGGTTATCCAAACACACTGAAAGATGCATGAATCTGCTTCCATCATGTGCCAACATAGTCCATGCCTACATATGATCGACTCAGCAAGGAATGTTTGAAGAACATTCATTTCAGATTTCTGGCCCTGTTGCTCTCAGAAGCCAATGGGCTTTCTCAAGCAGTTACCATACTGTTGAGAGTTTATTCACTCTTCAAAGCAAGGATTTGGGCTTTCAGTTTTCACTTCTGGTACAGGAGACAGAACCAGGATCTCTTACATGCTGGGCAAATGCTCTAGCACTGGGCTAACCCAGCTTAGCCATCCATCCTCTGGCATTTTAGAAAGCACCTCACACAGTCTCTGTTACAGTGAATGTGTCAGAGCGGTTGCTGGGGCAACAGCAATTGCAGCAAAGTTGTCTAGCATGTCAAAACTGGAACTGCTCCCACAAATAACTATTTGCATGAAATTTTGCAAACTGGAGAATTTTTGATTCGCAGCATAAACTAAGTGATCTAAGAAATGTTCAGGCTGGGTAGTGGTGGCGCATGACTTTAATCCCAGCACTCAGGAGGCAGAGGCAAGCTGATCTCTGTGAGTTCGAGGCCATCCTGGTCTACATAGTGAGTTCCAGTGAGAACCTAAGATCTTTTGTTGCTGATGTTTGTTTGTCTTTGTTTTTTGTAGGCAGAATTTTCCTGTCCCAAACACCTATTCCCAAATACCAGGCAGCCACTTCCCAAACTGTAGTGGTATTTCATTTTATTTTCCCAGAACTCAGGAGGCAGAGGCAGACAAATCTCTGTGAGTTAGAGGCCAGCCTGGTTGACAAAATGAGTTCCAGGACAGTTAGGGCTATTACACAGAGAAACCCTGTCTCAAAAAAAAACAAAACAAAACAAAATGGGAGGAGACAGCTCTCAGTCACAGTCTCAATTTTGAGATTCTTACGGGCAGGATCACCATTTCAGATGGAGGTAGAGGTAAGAGTGGCTGGCTGCTTTGCTTTTCAGATCTTCAGGTTGAACCTCAATATCTGTCTCTGCTGAGTTTTTAATGAATCATGCTTCAACAAATAATTGACTCGGAAACTTAATATAAATTACAAAAATGTTTGGCCAATAGTTCAGGGTTATTACTACTAGCTCTTAAAATTTAACCCATTGCTATTAATCTATGTGCTGCTCTGAGGGTCGTAGCCTTTACTTCCATCCCATTTTGTGTGTCTGACTCATTCTCTGTCTGACTGATGACTCCTCTGACTCCACCCTTCCTCATCCTATCATTCTCAGTTTGGCTTTCCCACCTAACTTTGTCCTGTTCAGCTAATGGCCTGTCAGCGTGTTTATTAAACCAATTGTAGTGACATATATTCACACGATGAACAGAAGTAGTTTTTTGTTTTTTTAACACAGGGTTTCTCTGTATAATTCTAGCTATCCTGGAACTCATTCTGTAGAACACGCTGGCCTTGAACTCACAGAGACCCGCCTGCCTCTGCCTCCCAAGTGCTGGGATTAAAGGCGTGTGCTACCACCGTCCTAGAGCCTAAAACCTTGGCTATCTTGTGTATCAAGACAATTTTCCGTTGTTGTGATAAAACACAATGACCCCTGAAACAACCTAAATGTCCCTCGACCGAAGAATGGATAAAGAGATTGTGGTACATTTATACAATGGAGTACTACACAGCAGAAAAAAAAATAATGACAGCTTGAATTTTGCAGGAAAATGGATGGAACTAGAAAACATTATTTTGAGTGAAGTGACCCAGACACAGAAAGACAGTTGTCACATGTATTCACTCATAGGTGGTTTTTAAACATAAAACAAAG
>JAQHUG010000006.1:2402556-2422097 GCA_028555095.1 Dicrostonyx torquatus | reverse complement strand
AAGTATAAAAAGACAAGATCTCCTGAGTAAATTGGGAGCATAGGGACATTGGGGAAGGGTTGAAGGGGGGGGGAGGAGAGAGGCAGGGAGGGGAACAGAAAAAAATGTAGAGCTCAATAAAATGCAGATACTTGTGGAGGATGATGATGAAAAGAAAAAAGAAAAAAATTCTGAATATGCATTTACTTTCCTTCTCTGTAGGTAAGCAACAGAGCAACATACAACTGAACTCAAAGATTTACAGTATTGACACAATTTTAACCTCTTGTGCTCTGTATACCTCAGTCCATGTTTTGTTTGCATTTATATGTTTCATTTAAATTCATTTAATTTAAATGTGGATTAAATAAAAAAATTTACAATTAAAAAAAAAGAATAAAGGCAAACAGAGCGGTAGTCTATTAACTGATCATATTAAAAAAAAAAAAAAAACAAAACACAATGACCCAACCTGACACATGAAAGAAAGAATGTTGGCTTTAGTTTTGTTTTTTGGTTTTGACTTACAGTTCAAGAGAAGCACTCAGAAGGCAGAGGCAGGTGGATCTCTGAGTTCAAAGCCAGACAGGGCTATACAGTAAGACCTTGTCTCAAAATCAAACAAACAAAACAAAAAGTTAAATTAAACTTAAAAATGAAATAAAAAGAAGTAAAGAAAAAACAGAACATCTTTATTTGTACATTTTGTCAACTCTTTGTTATTTTCTCATGGTTCCCTTGCGTGGTTTTTTTCTTAAGATTTATTTTATTTTATTGGTGTGTGTGTGTGTGTGTTCAGGTGCTTTCTGAGGCTGGAAGAACAAGTCAGATATCCTGTAACTGTAGTTTTAGGCAGTTGTGAGTCACCAGATGTGGGTGCTGGGAACTGAACTCAGATCCTCCACAAGAGCTAAGAACTGAATCTTAGCTCTTGAGCCACCTCTTCAGGACCGCCCACCCTGGTATTATTAGTTAGTTGCATATACAGTATCTATCTTTAGCATATTTGTTTTCTAAGATTTAAAAATATTTTTACCCATTAAAGCTTATGCCGTAATAGCAAATGGGACTCATAAAGACATCAGATCAAACACAATTATTTGCTCTGGAAGAGGGTGGTCCAGGCATGGTGGTGCATGCCTTTAGCCCCAGCACTCAGGAGGTGGGTATCTGTGACTCTGGTTAACATAATGATTCCCAGCACATAAACTAAAACAACGCAAAACCAAACGTCAGAATCAACCAGCCCCACACATTCTCTTCTTTGATTTTATTTTTTTTTAACGTACTTATTTTAGGAGGTGGGAGCGGGTGGCTACACACACTTGCCACAGAGTTCATATTCAGAGAATCGCTTCTCACTTTCCATCACATGGGACCAGGGATGGAACACGGGTCATCAGGCTTGGCAGAAAGCCTCTTTATCCGCTGAGCCATCCCACTAGCCACTCATACATTTTTAAAACCTGGTATAGAGACAACTTTTCCAGCTTCCTGTCCAGTGACATTTCTGTCCTGCCTCAGCCCTTCCTCTCCTAAGACTAGTGAAGAGGAAATCCTGGATGCTTATACACTGCCTGGCTCTTCTCAGACTGTCCCCTCAGCCCCACACCCTCTTCTGTGTATCAGATTGTCCCTGCCATTTGTGGCAGGCATAGCAATTCAGAGAGAAAGGCTTCCTTGTAAACAGGCACTTGGGTGGCTTTCTGGCCACGGTTAAAACCTGTAGTCAGGCTCCTGGGTTCTGGTTTGCCACTAATTTGCTATGGCACCATGGGCAACTAATTTAACCTCTCCTACAGAATCCTTATCTTTAAAATGAGGGTAATGGCAGCAACTTATTTCCCAGGATTTTTTTTTTTGAGATTCACAGCTTTTAGATTATTGGCAGACACACACTGCGTGTTATTTCACATGAAGCTTATTCTGTCAGCTGTTGTTTTTAGGACAGGCCCACTGGTAAGCAACAAACAGCCCCGAGGGTCTGAAGTTAGAATTCAGATCTTGACTCTGATGTTTTGAGGTAATGCTTTCCACCATAAGACATTGTTATTCCACTGCCAAAATGCTATTCATATTCTTCAGAGGGACTCAAGTCAATCACCTCCCCCGAGCTGGACCCAGTGCGCAGGCCTCTTATCCTTGCTACTTGAGAGACTGAGGCAGGGAGATGTAAGTAAATTCAAAGCCAGTCTGGGCTACAGAGTGAGTTCAGTCTGGGTGATTTACTGAGATGCTGTTTCAAAATAAAAGTCAAGGCTGGGGTATAGCTCGGTGGTAGAGCCTTGCTTGGTATATACTAGGCTCTAGCATCAACCCTTAAGGCCATTTTAACAAGATGGGGGAGGAACCCCCTCTTTTTTTATCATCCTTGCAGGACTTCCGTTGACCTTCAGTGTATTTAATTGATTGTAAGAGGCACCATTAGGCCTGGGGAGATGGCTCAGTCTGTAAAGTGCTTGCTGAGCAAACATGAGAGCCCCAGCACGCACATAAAAAGCTGGGCTCCTATTAGAAAAATGGGGACAGGCAGATCCTGGGAACTCACCAGCCAGTCAGCCTTGCCTAATCAGTGAGACATAGGTCCACTGAGAGATTCAAAAAAACAAAGAACAACTCAAGAAGACAGTGTCAATGCCTCTCTCTCTCTCTCTCTCTCTCTCTCTCTCTCTCTCTCACACACACACACACACACACACACACCAGAAGACCAGAGCTCAGTTCGTAGAACCCACATCATGAGTCTCACAACCTGTAACTCCAGCTCTGGGGGACCTGACGCCCTCCTCCGGCCTCCACTGCCATCCACACACAAATGGCACACACTCAAGCAGATATATATATTAAACATAATATTTTAAAACCTTAAATAATATGAAAAAACTACTTTTAGAGTTTACTGTGTTGATATTAAACAGGCATGGAGAAAACTCAGGGAAGAGGGGTGTTTGTAGAACAAACCAGCTTGCCCTAGAAGTGAGCTATAACCGGGTGGTGGTAGCACATATGTTTAATCCCAGCTATTAGGAGGCAGACACAGGCAGATCTCTTTGAGTTCAAGGACAGCCTGGTCTACAGAGTGAGTTCCAGGACAGGCTCCAAAGCTACAGAGAAACCCTGTCTCAAAAAACAAAAAACAAAAAAACAAAAAAAAAAAAGGAAGAAGGAGAAGAGAGCTATAAAAGATAGGTCCATTAGGTAGTCTAGGGTAAGAATAACGCACAACAGGAAAAGCCCAGAGTAAATGGTGAAGAGCTGCTGAGTCAGCTTTCAATTACTATAATAAACCACTGAAATTATCCCTCCTGAAGGCAAAAGGCTGCCAGGCATGATGGCGCACACCTGGGATCCCAGCTCCCAGCAGGTACAAGCAGGGACAGAGTTCAAACTGGCCTGGGCTGTGCAAAGAGACTCTTTCTTTCAGATAGGGTGGGGGAAGAGTTATTATTGCTCACAGGTCTAGAAGATGCCAGCCATGATCTGTTGGCATCATTGCCTGTGGGCCTGTGACAGCACATCATGGGGGAAGGGGGAGCGGGACACACAAGATCCCTTACCTCATGGCTACTGAACAGAGAAGAGTGAGCTGAAACACACTGGCTCAGGTGAGTCACCCTCATATAATTGGGGACGTCCTCTTGGTTGTCATTCAAGAATGGCTATATGGGGCTAGAGAGTGGGCTCAGTTGTTAAGGGTACTTGTTCTTGTAGAGAACCTGGGTTCGGTTCCCAGTACCCACCTGTTGACTCACCGCCATCCATGAGTACAGTTCCAGGGGGTCTGACACTCACTTCTGGCGTCCTCCAGCATCAGACACACGTGGTGCACTGATAATTTACATGCACACTGGTAAAACATAAAATAATTTTTTATTTATTTTATACACATAAAATAAAATAAATATTAAAAAATATGCCAGGCGATGGTGGCACACACCTTTAATCCCAGCACTCAGGAGGCAGAGGCGGGCAGATCTCTGTGAGTTCGAGACCAGCCTGGTCTACAGAGCTAGTTCCAGGACAGTCTCCAAAACCACAGAGAAACCCTGTCTTGAAAAACCAAAACTAAATAAATAAATAAAAATAAAAGAATTGCTACCTGCTGTTATCTGTCCTCCTGAAAGGCAACTGTAAAAGGCACGCATATTAATTTTGGTCACGTTTACTCAGTGCAGCAGTGAGCACGGATATCAAACCTAAGCTTGCATCAGACAGTTTATGTCTGGAGCCATTGTTAGACACTGTCCTTGAACTCTGCTCCCAGGAGGGACTGTGTCTGGCAGGACTTGTAAATTTGGAGTGAAAATGGAATTCAGACAAAGAGCAAAACTTTTAAAGCCATAACAGGTCAATTGGTCTGGCATTACCCAATCCTAATCTCAGGGTTTAAAGAATAGAGGCAGGAGAACCAGGAGTTCAAGATCATCCTTGGAGACACTTAAGGAAATGCTCAACATCCTTAGTCATCAGAGAAATGCAAATCAAAACAACTCTGAGATTCCATCTTATACCTATATGAATGGCCAAGATCAAAAACACTGATGACAACTTATACTGGAGAGGTTGTGGTAAAAAGGGAACACTTCTGCATTGCTAGTGAGAATGCAAGCTGGTACAACCCCTTTGGATATCAGTGTGGAGATTTCTCAGAAAATTAGGAAACAACCTTCCTCAAGACCCAATAATACCACTTTTAGGTATACATCCAAAGGATGCTCAATCGTGCCACAAAGACATGTGCTCAACTATGTTCATAGCAGATTTGTTTGTCATAGCCAGAATCTGGAAACAACCTAAATGTCCCTCGACCGAAGAATGAATAAGGAAAATGTGGTACATTTACATAATGGAGTACTACACAGCAGGAAAAAAATAATGACAGATTGAATTTTTCAGGAAAATGGATGGAGCTAGAAGACATTATTTTGAGTGAGGTAACCCAGACACAGAAAGACAATTATCACATGTCACTCACTCACTCATAGGTGGTTTTTAAACAAGGCAAAGAAAGCCAGCCTACAAAACACAATCCCAGAGAACTTAGACAACAGTGAGGACAATAAGAGAGACTTACATAGATCTAATCTACATGGGAAGTAGAAAGTATAAAAAGACAAGATCTCCTGAGTAAATTGGGAGCATAGGGACATTGGGGGAAGGTTGAAGGGGAGAGGGGAGAAGCAGGGAGGGGAGCAGAGAAAAAATGTAGAGCTCAATAAATATCAATAAAGGGAAAAAAGATCATCCTTGGCTACGTGGCAAGTTCAAGGCAGGTTTGAAACCTGTCAGAGTGAATTAATTAATGTGGCAGGGATGGGAAGATAGCACACTTCATAAAGTACTTACTCTACATGCTTATAATCCCAGTGCCAGGAGGTAGAGCCGGGTAAATCCTTCAGGCTTGCTCACTAGTCAAATTGGTGGACCCGAAATATCAATGAGAAGTTTTGCCTCAAAAACCAAGGTGGGAGTTCTGGCTATTTTTTATGTCAACTTGACACAACCTATAGTTATCTGAAAGAAGGGACCCTCGATTGAGAAAATGCCTTCATAAGATGGGGCTGTAAGCAGACAAGCCAGTAAGGCACTTGCTTAATTAGTGATTGATGGGGAAGGGGCCAGCCCACTGTGGGTGGGGCCAGCCCACTGGTGGTCCTGGATTCTATAAAAGCAGACATGATGAACAAGCCAGTAAGCAGCACCCCTCCATGACCTCTGCATCAGCTCCTGCCTCCAGGTAACTTCAGTTCCTGTTCTGACTGCCTTCGGTGATGACATGGAAGTGTAAGCTAAATAAATCTTTTCCCTTCCAGGTTGTTTTTGGTCATGGTGTTTCATCACAACAAAAGCAACCCAAACTAAGACAGTGTGGGAACAGCGAAATGGCTCCACAGGCAAAGGTCCCTGAATTCAGAACCCATTGTAAGAGGGAACTGACTCCTGCAAGTTGCCCTCTGATCTCTGCCTATGCACGGCAAGCACACACCCACACACACAGATTAGACTTTGATAAAAAAAAATATTTTTTAACAACTTAAAAATATCAAAGCTGTAGGAAGCACAGCCTAGAGTAAGCGTTGGAGAAACCAGAACTGTTAAGCGCGCAAATGTGCTCTCTTCAGGGAGGTCACACAGAATGCTGGAGTGACTCCGTCAAACAACTGGGGATCCGCTGCTATTCTGTTAGGAGCCAGCCTCTACCTGAATTTCCCCCAAAATCCTGGGAACTGTTTAGGCCCTAATACTGGGCTTTGTCTCTCAGTGAGTAAAACTCATCCTTGTGCCTGGCAGTGGTGGCGCACGTCTTTAATGCTAGCTAGCACTTGGGAGGCTGAGGCAGACAGATCTCTGTGAGTTCAAGGTCAGCCTGGTCTACAGAGTGAGTTCCAGGACAACCAAGGCTACACAGAGAAACCCTGTCTCAAAAAAAAAAAAAAAAAAAAAAAAACCCAACCAAACAACAACAAAAATTTCATCCTTATGAAAGAAGCCCCAGATACTTTGCATCCTTCATCAACAGAATCAATCTTATGCGTATTACCAATTCTTCTTCTCTAGGTCATTGGCCTGAGCATTGTTTACCAGTTAATAGAACTCATGATTATGATAAAGGTCTTAGGTACTTTGCTATAGTGGGTATTTTGCAAGGGAATTTTGCTGTAGCCATCCCCGAAGCTTTGTTATGAAAACTGTCATGTAAAGACATGAGTTTTACTGTGTTTAAATGTGTAAGAAAACTAAACCATAGGACCAGATCCCATAGTTTTGATCCAGTCTGACCGACCAAGTCTGGCTGGCTGGAGTTTTCATTCTCGCCTCATCACGGTTTGTTTCCTGCCGGCTGTTATTCCTGCAGGGACACCTCAGCACTAAGTGACAGCAAAGGAGGAAGACCACACAGGTACACATACTCTCACATACACATCTGTGCACCTCAACACACACCCAACACACACACATTCATCAATTAAATAAAATGAAATAAAGTACAGCCAACTAAAGTGTCAGCAGAGAGGTGGGGTCCTGGTCACAAAGACATCTTCTCCAGTTTACCTTCACTGAGACCCTAGAAGACAGCATGCCTCATGCCAGGGACTCGGACATAATTAAGGGTTCTTGATCTCAAGCAAATTACATATCTATGAAAACTTGGAACAGAAGCAAAAAGAGTGCAAGGCTACTTTTCTCTGGGCTCTGGGCTGGATTTCCCAGAGATGGTATCTGAGCAGAGACTCTAGATAAATTGTAGCTTTCCAGGTGCAAAGAGAAGGAAGGAAGCATTCCAGACAAAGGGAAAGGAGCTGGAAAGGGACCCACTGTAAGGAACAGGTAGAGGTCACACTTTTGTCAGACGGAGATAGCATGGGTCTTGTTGGAAATGTTCATCTTTGATAAGCCTTATTCTTAAACTGGATCCTTCTGTTCCTATTGCCTGTGTGATATATGCTGTCCAATATGGAGGCTGGGGGCCACACATGGCTTTGGAATCCTTAAGACGAATTTAATTGGGCTAGAGAAATAGCTCCTGGTTTAGAGCATCCAAACCATTTCTCTAGCCCCTAATTCGGTATTCCTAATGTTTGTGCCACCTGTGTGCTTTTCCCTTTTTAAAATGTGACACACTCAACCAAGTCAGGTGGTGGTAGCGCATACCTTTAATCCCAGCACTTGGGAGGCAGAGACAGGGGATCTCTCTGTGAGTTTGAGACTAACTTTGTCTACAAAGCAAGTTCCAGGACAGCCAGAGCTATACAGAGAAACTCTCCCTCACACACACACCCCAAAAGAAAAGTGACAAACAGAAGGGCCCCATGTGGTTCATCTCAGTCCTGAATACTTGTCACTTCATGCCCCAGGCTTGTGATGGCTCCCTATTTGTTCTAGGTGTCTTTCTTTGGTGTACCATCCACCACAAGGTTATCCTCTCAAAATGCTAGCTTTACCAAACTAGAGTGCAAACTCCCAAGTCGATCCCCAAGTCCTAGAACCTTCTCCCTCAGCCCCACCTTCTTGGGCCTCCTCCACTTTCTCTAGCTTCCCCTTTCAGCCAGCTGAAAAGGGCATTCATTCCCTGACCAAAATCCCAATTCCATCACCCATTTTTATCCAAGCATCTGAAAATTCAGATTTATTATGAAAATGTTTGATTTACAGAATGGTAATAAATTTCATGAGAGTGTATCCATAATGCTCATTAAATCCTTTTTCTCTATAACGTAACTCGTCTTCTAATCTAGGCAGCAAGGATCCCAGATAAAAGAATATATTTCCAGCTTCCCTTGTACCTGGGGTGGATAATAAAATATGAGGGAATGAAGTTTTATGCAAGGCTGGGTGGTTTGAATGAGAATAGCCTGCCGTAGGCTCTTAGGCTCATATGTTTGACTGCTTGGTCCCCAGTTGGTAGAACTGTTTGAAAAGGATTAGGAGATGTGGCTTTATTGGAGAAAGTGTGTCACTGGGAAAAGGTTTTGAGTTCCAAAAGCCCACACCTAGTTAGCTCTCTGTCCTGTCTCCAATTGCAGGTAAGATGTGAGCTCTCAATTACTGCTACAGCACCATGGCTTCCTGCCTGCTGCCACACTCCCCAATACGATGGTTACAGTCTTAAACGTAAAGAAGCCCCCAGTGAAATGCTATCTTCTATATAAGCCTTGGTCATGGTGTCTCCTCACACAATAGAACGGCAAATAAGTCTGGGGAGAACTGAATTTACAGTTAGAATTAACTACTGGGCAGACAATAGAACTCATCTGCTTTCAACAAATCCCTGCTCATTCCTTCCTGGTTTGTTTGCCGACTTAATTAGCTGAGGCTTTGCCCTGGTCAATATCCTTAACATTACATCTTTTATTTTTTTAGTTTTAGAAGAAGAAAATTGCCATGAATATACTACAGAGAGCTGGTGATCTGGGTGAGAAAGGAAAGCCTGATGACTGGAGCTTTGATATTCAGGACCCACTTGATGGACGGAGGGAATTGACCCCCTCACACTGTCTTCTGACTTCCACATGCACACCACAGTACACATACACACACGATAAATATAAGTAAATAAATGGAAATTTCAAACATTTTATATATGAAGAATGCACCTTAAAGTGTTATAGAGTGCTGTTATTGAAAGTTTTTAATTTTTATCTTTTTCTGTTTATAAAATATGGGTTCTCATTGTTGTCCAGGCTGGACCTGAACTCTTAAATTTTATTAAATATTACATGTGTGTGCACAAGTGTGTGTGTGTGTGTGTGTGTGTGTGTGTGTGTGCTGTGTGGTGCACAAGCATGCACAAAAGAATGGTTGCCTTCCTGTGGAGGTCAGAGGTCAGTTCTCACCTTCTCCATGTGGTCCCCAGGAATCAAACTCAGGCTATAAGGCTTTTGGGCAAGCACCTTTATCTGTTGATCCACTTTGCCAATGCATGAGCCTAAACTCTTCAAATCAAGAGATCCTCCTGCTTCAGCCTCCTGACTGGCTAAGGGGCAGATGCACAGCCATATCCCACACTGAGGTTGCCATCTGTTTCCTGGTTTAAAGCTCCTTTTTACTGAACCTGGTGGCTCATGCATGTAATTTTATATGTTCCAGAGCTGAGACAGTTAGATTGCAAATTCATAGCCAGCTCAGAAAGTTTGCATCTTCATTGTATAAAACTTATATTTAAAAATTATCGTAGCTTGGGGCTAGTGAGATGGATGGTTCAACGGGTAAAGATACTTGCTTCAAAAGCCTAAAACTAGCCGGGCGGTGGTGGCACACACCTTTAATCCCAGCACTCGGGAGGCAGAGGCAGGCGGATCTCTGTGAGTTTGAAGCCAGCCTGGTCTACAAGAGCTAGTTCCAGGACACGCTCCAAAGCCACAGAGAAACCCTGTTTCAAAAATCAAAAAAAAAAAAAAAAAAAAAAAGCCTAAAACTCAAGTTCAATCTCCAGCACCCACAGAGGGAGAGTCAACTACCAAAAGACTCTACACCCTTGCCAAGGCATGTGTGAATGCATGCACGTGCACGTGCACACACTAAAATAAAACAGAACCATTTTATATTAGCATAACTTATGTAACCTGCTTCTTGACTTTTCCAGTGTCAAGTACAATTCTTCAGGGTGACCATAAAGTTTCCCCACAACCTTTCTCCACCCTTCCCATCAAATTCCTTGTTCCTCCTGTCGCAGCACTGGGGATAAACCAAGGGCGCTGGCGCGTATGCCAGGCAAACCTCGACAGATGCTGAGCGACATTCATGCTCTCTTCTTTCCTTTTCTTCTCTCTCTCTCTCTCTCTCTCTCTCTCTCTCTCTTTCTTTCTTTCTTTCGAGATAGGATTTCTTTGTGTAACAATCCTGGCTGTCCTGGAATTTGCTGGGATTAGAGGCATGCGTCACCACAGCCTGTCTTCTTTCTTTCTTTAGAAAAGATCTTTGCTATGGAGTTCTGCCTGGTCTGGTACTTGATACATACTCCAGGCTGGCTGCGAACTCACAATCTCCTGTGTGCTGGGATCACAAGTGTAAAATACATGTCCAACTTGTCTGTATAATCTTTGATTTATTTCTATCTGTAGTTAAGAACTATTCCAGGGCTGGAGAGGCAGCTCAGTGGTGAAGTGCAATGGCTACCTTTTTAGAGGACTGGGGTTTGATCCCTAGCACCTACATGACTGCTCACACTGTAACTTCAGTCCCAGGGGATCTAAGTGCCCTCTCCTGGCCTCCTTGGGTACTGCAGATGTGTGGTGACAGTCATACAAACAAAACACTCACACTATAAATGTGAAGAACTATTCTCTTCATCTTCCATCATAAAAGCCCACTGCAGGATGGTACCAAAAAGCACTTAGTGAAGGTTGTCCTCTGAGGACATGTTAAGAAGCACAAGTGATAAAAGCAGTCATTGGTGAACTGAAGGCTTGATAAGCCAGGCAGGAAGAGTTAATAGATGGCAGATGATCCATTATTATGAAATGTGAACAAGAGGCGAAGCCATAGAGACAGAAAGTAGGCTAGTAGTTGCTAGGGGTTTGAGGGAGGGACGAATAAGAATTGACAGCTCATGGATATCAAATTTGTCGGGGATGATTAAAGCATTCTGGAACCAGGGTCAGCAAGATGGCTGAGCTGGTAAAGGAGGCTAACATTATACTTGACAACCTGATTTTGAGCTCATAGCCCTCCATAGTGAAAAGAGAGAACCAACTCTCACAAGTTGCCCTCTGACTTATATTGGCATGTGAACATATACGAGCATGCAAACACACACACACACACACACACACACACACAGAGAGAGACAGAGACAGAGACAGAGAAATAATCTTTTAAAACTCAGGGCCAGCAAGAAGGCTCAGGGAGTGAAGTGTTGTACACAAGCCTGATGACCTCAGTTCAATCCCTGTGACGCATGCAAGGATGGAAGGAGAGAAGTAACGCCTCGAAATTGTCCTCCAGCCTCCACATAAACCATAGCATGGATGCACCCCCACATACATGCTATACATACAACAATAATCAATTAACAGCAATTAAGCTGTTCTAGAATTAGGTAACACTAAGTTTAAGGCAAGCTTGGGTTATAAGAGACACTAACATAAAATTTTTAAATTTCATGCCAGGTTATGGCGGCACATGCCTTTAATCTTAGCACTCGGGCAGATCTGTGAGTTCGAGGCCAACCTGGTCTACAGAGTGAGTTCCAGGATAGCCAGGGCTTCATGGAGAAACCTTGCCTTGAAAAATAAGATAAAATGAATAATATTACATGTGTGGAATACATGTAATGTACACACATACTAAGATTGTTAAATAACAATTGAGCAGTATAGATACTTAAGCACTAAGTGAACTCATTCAACTCAAAAAACTGATTTAGATTTCAATGAAGGGAGCTGGGAAAGTGGTTTAGTAGTCAAGAGCACTGGCTGCTCTTCCAGAGGACCCAGGTTCGATTTCATCATCCACATGACAGTTCACAACCACCTGCAACTACAGTTCCAGTGGATCCGATGCCATATTGCTGGGCTCTTCAGACACCTGAAACAAATGAGAAGCACAGACATACATGCAGGCAAAACAAAATCCTCAAATGCATTAAAAATTTAATAAATAGATTCCAGAGAAGGGGGCTCTAGGAGTGGAGGTAGAGCTGTAAAGTTAAATGACTCCAATAGGAGAGAGAAGACTCTAGAGTAGGGATGAACATTTTGTGCCAGGACAAAGACCCCTGGCCACGGTGATGATGATCATCATCATGGTGTGATCATGTGGTATGATCCACAGCCAAAGGCAGAGCCTTTGTGGGTGCTAGTCCTAGTTCTTTCTGACTGGGGTTTAACAATGAGTCAGACTGAGTTTAACTCTGCCATCTCCTGACAGATCCTTGGAGATTTGCCTTTAAGTTACCAAAAGGACAAAACAGTCTCCATCATTATTACCACACTCCAGACAACAGATACTGTCCCTTTCAGATGCTCAATACAAACTCAGCAGAGCCAGGGTGAGGCTCGGGGTTTGAGCACCTGCTTAGCATGCATAAGACTCTGGATCCATCCCAAGCACCAATTTAACACACACACACACACACACACAAAGATGGAGCCATGTAGACAGTTGTCAGTGTGGCTGAGTGGCCAATAGAATGGAGTTCAAGCCTCCTTCCCTTTTTGAAAAAACATTTTTTTTAATTCTGTGTGTGAGTACGTACGTGTATGTATGCACAAACGTGTATAGGTGCCCTGGGAGGCTAAACAAGGGCATTAGATTCCCTGAAGCTGGAATTATAGGCAGCTGTGAGCTTCTTAATGTGGGCACAAAAAAACCAAACCCTGGTCCTCTGCAAGAGCAGCAAGTGCCTTTAAGGGCTGAGTCATCTCTCCATGCCTCCAGTTGCTCCCCCCATGCCCTGCCCTTTAAGTCTGACTTTGCAATGTGCTGACTGTATCATCTTGAAGTCGTTTCATATCTCAATGTTCTCATCTGTGAGATGGGACTCGTGGGGGTAACTTCCTCACAGGATACCTGTGATAAATATTAAGTGATTGGGCAGACAGTTCTGTCATCTATTAAGAGATGTTTATGTTGCTGTTATCAAGAACAGAAATTCTGGACCCGGCGGTGGTGGTGCATGCCCTTAATCCCAGCACTCATGAGTTCGAGGCCAGCCTGGTCTACAGAGCTAGTTCCAGGACAGCTAGGGCTGTTGCACAGAGAAATCCTGTCTTGAAAAACCAAAAAAAAAAAAAAAAAAAAAAATTAGAAACTCTATGGGTGGGGCTGGAGCTCAACAGTAGAACACTTGTCTAGTTGTTTCTGGGAGGCCCTAGGTTCGAGCCTCAGTGTACTTGAGCATGCATGTATGCATGTACACACGTGTGCTCAAGCCCTCACATACACATGTGCGCGTGCACACACACACACACACACACACACAAATTGAGCAAGAAAAAAAAAACATATGGACTCCAGAGCCATAAATCTGCTGAGGCCTCAGGTCTCGTTTGTAAGACGGGTGTCCTAACGACAGCCCCAATTCCACAGGCTACTGAAAGAATGAAGTGTGCTGACTGGGTGCAAAGCCCCCAGCACAGGCTGTGATGAGCCCGACAATAAGAAATCAGACTGTGCCGTTTGCTCAGTCGCGGGGCTCTTCCTCTCACTCTGCTGCTGCAGCTGGCAGGTGGCTAACACACTTCTGAATTAGGCAAGATGGTATTTATGGACTTGGTGTAGTTCTGCCACAGTCAGTTCCTCTCTGGCTTCCTTCTAAGGCGTTCTGCACTTTAAATGTTATACACTTTTGCAATTTTCAAGCAATATAAAATCAGAGAAATGATCCTAGTGACTCCCTTCTCCGGGGCTTGTCATTCGGCTTCAGTAATTGTCAGTTTGAAGCAGATGGGATTCCACCATGTGGTACCTGTTTTATGCTCCCACCCTAACTAGGTTATTTTGAAAAGAACTCAGACATAATTTCATCTATGATATTTCAGCTTTTATCTTTAACTTATCAGAAATGTGTAGGCCTGGTAGAGTGGAACATGCCAGTAATCCCAGACTTGGAGCTGACAGCGGAAGGAAGATTGGGAGTTCAAGGATATCCTGAGCTCCATTCTGCATTCTGTCCTTTAAAACACAAAATAAAACAACTTGCATGCATATGTATTATTGGAGGTCCAATGCAGCATGATAGGCCCCTACTACTGAGCTGTAAACCCTAACCTCTTGAGGTTTGTTGTTTTAGTTTTAGTTTTTCAAGACAGGGTTTCTCTGTGTAGCTTTGGAGCTTGTTCTGGAACTCGCTCTGTAGACCAGGCTGGCCTCGAACTCATGAGTGCTGGGATTAAGGGCATCCACCACCACCGTCTGGTTATTTCTTTTTTATTTTATTTTATTTTATTTTGATGTCTTTATTTTGTGAGTGATTGTCCTGACTGTATGATGTGCACCACATTTGTATCTGGTGTTCTAAGGGTCAGAGGAGGGTGTTGGATCCCCTAGAACTGGAGTGACAGATGGCTGTGAGCTGCTGTGTGGGTGCTGGAACTGGGTTCTTTGGAAGAGCAGCTAGTACTCGAAACAGCTGAGCCATCTCTCAGCTCCAGGAATATTTTTTAAAAATATTATCACATCATATTAACATCTATAGAGTAAAATTGTGGTTATTTAATATCATTGACAAGGTTGTCAAATTTCCTTGACTTTTCACATGTTAGCTTTTTACTACATTTTACTCATTTATTTAGTGTATGTGTGTATACATGTGGGAGGAGCATCCCGAGCGTCAAATGAATGAACAAAATACCAACTGCAGCCAACTGAGACACATCAAGCATGATGCTTCTCATAAGCCTTTGGAGATAAGTCCCTTGGTCACCTTGGGAGAATGCTGGGGGTGCAACTCTTTATTCCAAAAGTAAAGAGTGGAGTGTCTCTTCGACGTGTCCTGGGTGCTCCGTAACTCAGAGTAACCAAAAACTGACAGGGAAAGATCCTGATCATTAAAGAAACCTACACCTAATGAAATTAAATCCCTAAGCAATGACTCTCAATGACTGCTACACCCATGGGTGAGAAGCTGATGGACAACCTCATAAAGAGCCATACGGGTGTGGCGGGAGGGGGAGAACTGTGGTTGGAATATAAAATGAATAAAACATAATTTTTTTTTAAAAAAAAGGACTATATAGGTGGGCAGCACCTGAACCCACTGAACATCTTGGTACCATAGGAGAGCAGATAATACAGCCACTTCCTTCGTTGCTTTAGAAAGTCTACAGCCTGTGAGGTGGCTGTACTATTAAATCAGAATCCCGAGCCGGGGGATGGCTCAGCCAGTAAAAGTGCCCGCCTCCAAGACTATTTGAGTTCAGTTCCTGAGACGCGAGTGATGGGAAGAGTGAGCAGACTTCTGCACACTGTCCGCTGACTTCCACCTGTGCACCCACGCCTCATAAGAAAATGGAACAAAAACTCTAAAACTAAACTCAGAAGCGAAGCTTCCATGTAGAAGTACCAGCTTCGAAGTAGTTTGTACTGCTCCCTCAAATTATTGAATTTTAAAAAAAAAGCCATTAAAAACCAATAGGACAGTGGTGGCACACACCTTTAATTCCAGCACTTGGGAGGCAGAGGCAGGCGGACCTCTGTGAGTTCGAGGCAAGCCTGTTCTACAGAGTGGGTGCCAGGACAGGCTCCATGGCTACAGAGAAACCTTGTCTCAAAAAAGAAAAATAACAACAACAAAACCAACGGGCCTTTGTCAAACCAGTCACTTCTTAATGGTGGGTATGGCGCACGATCCCATTTAGTAAACCCAAGCCTTTATCCTCACTTTGCTAAATCGTGGAGGAGGGGTGAAAAGTCCTCTCTGTATGAAGCAACAACTGCAGTGCAGAGTGGGCTGTGGGTCTGGGGACGTGCCAGAGTTATCTCCCTTCCAGACCCTTCCATCCTGTCCTTCCGGATGCAGGGCACTGAGCGCCAGGCATAACCTGCTTAGGCAAGCTCTCTATCATTGAGCTATACACACCCCCAGCCCTGTTCTTCTTCCTCCTCTTCTTCCTCCTCCTCTTCCTCTTCCTCCTTCTCCGTTTTTTGGTTTTTCGAGACAGGTTTCTCAGCAGCTATGGGAGACAGTCCTGGAACTCGTTGTGAACCAAGTCCGGCCTCGAACTCACAGAGATCCACTTGCCTCTGCCTCCCAAGAGCTGGGATTAAAGGTGTGCATCACCACCACCCAGCTCCCCAAGTCCTGTATTAATTGGTCTTTTGTCTCATTCACAGTTCCTGACACTTTTCTTTTCCTTCTTTCATCCATCCACTGTGCCGCTGGGGGATCCCTGAGCTAGCTATACCCTCAGCCCCGGATGGGTGTAGCTCTTTTTCTATCCTCATCTGGAAGGTGAACCTGTCTTCCGCGCATGACCTGGCTTTCCAAGGCGGCAAGCAGCATCTGTCCCGGAAGCAGGCGTCACGAGTCCCTCCGGTGAGGCAAGCAGGGAGGAGGTGGCTGTGCCAGGCCCCCGCGCGCACGTGACGCGGTGTGGACGCGCGCCCGGAGCAGCCGCACGCTGGGCCCGACACAGTTGTCAAGTGGGTTGGTGCCTGGCCCCGCCTGCCGCCCTGGGCTCGCGGTTCCCAGGAAGTGCAAGGTGCGCACCTGCCTGCCTCACGATTCCCTGGGGCTCATGCGTATTTATAGTCTTATCCCTGAACGCCTAGGCCTCCTAGGCTTGCTCCTGTCTTCCCTCCAGGATACAGTTCCATGTCCCCATAAAAGGCCACACAGATCCACATAGCACTTCAACAGATAATTACATGCACCCCTAAATGCCCATCTCAGAGATTACACACCCGGTACACAGGGCCTACCTAACATACTGAACATTTTAGAGTCGCTCAGTATTGATGTTCTACTTAAGAATACTAGTGCAAGCAAGCAAGCAAGCGCGCACACACACACACACACACACACACACACTTACACACACGCGCGCATATTGGGGAGGAAACGTGCGTATTGGGGAGGAAAGAGTGCAAGACACAGCACCAATATGGAGGTCAGAGAAACTTTTTGAAGTCCCTTCTTTCCTTCTTCAGTCTCCTAGGGACTGAACTCAGGCTTCGCCACAAGCATCTTTGCCATCTGAGTTACCAGCCCCGAGGAAGATTTCAAAGTATGGTGTGTTCTTTCATTTTCTTGTTTTGTTTTTCAGCGCATAAAAGGAGTAACCAAATAGTGCTCTAATAATTTTAGGGAGAAAAACATTATTTGTTCCCAAAGAATAGAATTCACATCGTTTTCTGCTCTTCGGATTTCTAACACAACCTGACAAATTGTTAAGAAAAGATGGATCAGCCCAGTATTCTGGCCTTTGGCTTCGCTCTGCCATTCTCATGGAAATACGGAAACCACTGCTCCCTCTGAGTGGTGGGATGACTACAAAGTTCTGGCGTCCCCTGGATTGGCTCCTTTCTGTTTTCTCTTTTAGGGAGGTGGTGTGGGAGACACTGGAAACAGTGTCCAATTTCTCAGCTTTATAAGATAAATCTAAAGGGGCACTTGGTTGCGCTGGATGAAAGGTGACAGATCAATCTCCTGGGTTACCTTCAGCTCGGAGGAGAATAATTACTCGAGACCTGACATTTAATACCAACCAATGGTCACTGATACTGCCACCAAAAGCTTCCCCAACAAAGTACAAACAGTGTCATCTAACTTTAAGTCCCAAGTGAGGGGCAGAGCTGGGAAGTGTGGATAGTTAAATGATCAATAAATATTTTGAACATAGGCGTGTTCGGGGGTGGGGGTGGGGGCACAGACTACCGAACCAGCAAAGCAAAGAGAACCATGTGTATCCAGTAAGTATGAGCTCATGGGGGCGTGGGACATCCAAATACAAGAGGCTAGCTGTGAACAATTGTCCTTACATACACTACTTTACCCAGCCCTGTGGAATCTAACCTCCTGGGAATGGTTTCTATGTTGCAATCTCTAAGCAAAGAACAGACAGGATGAAGTGAAAAGACAGAATTCCTTTTGTTAAGTTGCATCCACAATTATTTCTCTATATGTCGTGGTCCTGCCCCTGTCACGCCCCTGCAGCTCTCTTTTAGAAGATAACCTGCGTGTGCTGCTCTGTTAGTGGTACTTATGGCCAAGATATTAATTACTTCAAAGGGCCCATTATCTTGTTTTTCAAAACCTGTTTTGACAGCATGGTGGTTGCCCACGCCTTTAATCCCAGCCCTTGGGAGACAGAGGCCGCTGGATCTCTTTGAGTTCAAGACCAGCCTGGTCTACAGAGTGAGTTTCAGAACAGCCAAGGCTACACAGAGAAACCCTGTCTCCAAAAAACAAACAGAAAGCTTGTTTTGACGACTACAGTGGGGTATTACTCAGGCTCTGCTTCAAACTAATACGATTCTCGAAATTTCAAGTTTTAGTTTTTAAACAACTGTTGCTAAGATGTTTCCCCCACACAGAAAGGTTTATTTAATTTTGGGGCTGGAGAGATGGCCAGCTGTTCAAGCCTGAGGACTGAGTTCAGATCTCCAGCACCCATGTTAAAGCCAGGCGTGTCTGTAACCAAGCCAGGGCGTAGGCTCCTCGGGGCTGGCCGGACAGCCAGCCTAACTATCAGTATACTCCGACTTTAGCTAGTGTCCCATTTCAAAAAAATAAGATGAAAAAAAAAAAAAGCCGGGCGGTGGTGGCACACGCCTTTAATCCCAGCACTCGGGAGGCAGAGGCAGGCGGATCTTTGTGAGTTCGAGACCAGCCTGGTCTATAAGAGCTAGTTCCAGGGCAGGCTCCAAAGCCACAGAGAAACCCTGTCTCGAAAGAAAAAAAAAAAAAAGATGGAACCAATTGTGGCTTTGTTCATTTTTAATCCCAGCATTCAGAAGGCAGGGACAGTAGACCTCTGGGTTCAAAACCAGGCTGGTCTACACAGTGAGTTCCAAATGAGGCAGAGCCACACAGTGAGAGCCTATTTCAAAGAAAGAAAGATGGAACAGCCAGAGGAAGACCCCCAGCCTCTACATGCACACATACAGATGAGCGCAACCCCACACATCCGCTCCTACATGTAAAACATCTAACATGAATGCATCCAAACTGCCTATTAAATACTGTCCCTGTCTTGACAGTGTGCTGGATACAATCCCACTTCACTTTCTCTGGTGCAATGAGGTGCCTGAGAGCTTGTCGAGGTCATGGCCACCCTCTCCTTCTTTGATGCCAATGGTACAATTACAAGAAGTGCTCAGAGATTATTTGCTGAACAGAGAAAGGTTTATGAGTCATCTTCATTCATTCTTGTTAAGACGCAAACAGCAAGGTGAGAAATTACAGAGCAATACCATGAAAACTACGTTAAGATCCCAGCTGTGTTGTACAGGTTGGAGGAGAGGCCTACTTCCCTTAAAGAGCGATGGTAAGAAAGGCATGGGATATAAGTCTGTAAACTCGGCACTTGGGAGGCAAAGAGTCAGGAGAGTCAACAGTTCAAAGACAACTTCAGCTACGTAGAGAATTGTAGCCGGGCGGTGGTGGCGCACGCCTTTAA
>JAQHUG010000006.1:2384994-2401981 GCA_028555095.1 Dicrostonyx torquatus | reverse complement strand
GTGAGTTCGAGGCCAGCCTGGTCTACAAGAGCTAGTTCCAGGACAGGCTCCAAAGCCACAGAGAAACCCTGTCTCGAAAAACAAAAAACAAAAAAAAAAACAAACAAACAAACAAAAAAAGCAGGAGAACAGCAGGTTACAAGGCCAGGCTACACACTTTGGATCTTGTCTCAGAAGAAAAGGCATAACCAGGGCTGTGGACATAACTCAGCGATAGAGTGCTTGCCTGGCAGGAGTGAAGTGATGGGTTTCATGCCTGGAATCACTGGAAAAAGAAAGGAAGGAAAGAAAAGAATCTGTCTATAATAATTTGCTTTATTTCCCTTAACATAATTTGTTTTTGCCGAGCATGTTGGTCTATAATTCCAGCACCAAGGACACTGCAGCAGGAGGGTCAAGCAAGTTGGTGGTGCATGCCTTTAGTCCCAGCACTCAAGTGGATCCTGAGTTTGAGGCTAGCCTGGTCTACAGAGTGAGTTCCATGACTGCCGAGCTACATAATTTGACCATCTTTAATAATAAAAATAGTAACAATTATTATTATCATCATTTACTTTTAATTACACATATGTAGATATTTTTCAAGCTGAATCAGTTTCAGAAGAAATTAACCTGAAGGTATACCAGTCCACAGCATTGTTCTATGTTGATAATTAACCAGCAATTTCTCATGGCTCTGAGTGAGAGCCTGCGATACTGCCCTGTGCACTAGCACATGTCCATGTTAGGTTCTTATGTAAAAATGTGAGTTTTTAGAGATGGAGCCCAAGGAAATCCTGGACTCCAACATCCTCCATTTTTCTAAGGAAGGAACAGAGACCCAGAGTACCCAAACATGATGCTCGGGCCTCCTTCTATGGGGGCAGAGCCTACGTTAATTACTAATTAATTCTACCATCTGTCAGGGAGCATGGCGGCATGCAAGCAGGCATGATGCTGGAGAAATAGCCAAGTGTTGTACATCTTGCAGGCAACAGGAAGTTGATTGACATACTGGGTGGTATTCTGAGTATATGAAACCTCAAAACCCGCCATCATAGTGACACACTTCCTCCAACAAAGCCACACCTTCTTATAGTACCACTCCCTATGAAATTATGGGATTATGAGGGCCAATTACATTCAAGATACCACACAACAACAGAAAAACAACCAAGACATTACGTATCCCAGGTTGTCCTCGAACTTGCAACAATCCTCTTGCCTCACCCTCTGAGTGTAAAAAATCTAACTCTTTGGAATATCCAAAGTACTCTTCCTCCCCAAAGACTTTGGCAGTGATCAGGAACAATGATCTATCATCACATGAAAGTTCTGAAAATAACATTGTATTACTGGAGGTAGGATATAGCTCAGTGGTATCATGTTTGCCTAGCGTGTGCTCATGGGGCCCTGGGTTCAATCCCCACCAGAAGAGAATGTGGGCATTAAAACAGTATGTTACTGAAAGCACCGAATGTTCTTGAAAGACTCCAATTGTCAGTTGGCATGTGCATTAATGATAAGAGTAGCAGAAGACAAGTTTGTCGACTGTTCATCATGCACCAACCATGCTCTCCTAGTATTCTGCGAACAGTGACTTAGATAACATCGGCAATTCCAATCCTCAGTCCTATTGGCATCCTCATACTACAAATGCAGGAATGGGGAGACAAAAGCAACCTGCTTACAATGGGAGCAAGCAAATCCACCAGAACCACTGGAATAGAGCAATTGCTAAGTGACGGAGCAGGGATGCGCCTTTCTCTTGGCATGCGCGTTACTGCTGTGCATGTTCAAAGCAGCGAGTCTCAGGTTGTGGAGTTCCTTCAGACGTGTTGCTAACCCACGGTATCATACTTCTTTGAAATGTATATCTCTGCGTTTTGTGGGCAGAGGTCACCTACTATATTAGTCAGGATTCTATAATGAAGAGAACCAATACAATGAATCTAGATGAAAGGGGACTATCGCATAGGATCACAGATACAGCCTACGTAATCTAACAATGTTCATCTTCACACTGAAGAAGCTGAGAACTCAGTAGGCTATGAGGCTGATGCCAACTCCTCCCCGTCCCCCTCTTCCTCTCTCCCATATTCAGCTCTTTCCTTTCCCTCTACTCTTTTATGTAGTAGGCATGAAACCCAGGCCAACACATGCTGGGCAAGGGAGCTCTACCACTGAGCCGTACCCACAGCACACCCAGTTGACTTTGAAAGTCTTCCTACTTGGGCCTGGTTTTGATTTCACACAGATATTACTGCCGTGATTCTTCTCTATTTCTATACTATATACTTCTTCTATACTATATACTCCAACTATACTGGCTGGTTTTGTGCATCAGCTTGACACAAACTAGTTGCTAATCCTGCCTCTCCAGCCCAGGTTAATTTTATTTAATTAATGCAAATACAACACATCTTTACATAGTTAAACAAATATTCCACAGCAACATACCATGGGAAGAAAGTCAGTAAACAGCACTCCTCCATGGCCTCTACATCCATTCCTGCCTCCAGGATCCTGCCCTGTTTGAGTGCCTGTCCTGACTTTCTTCAGTAATGAACAGAATGTGGAAGTATAAGCCAAATAAACCCTTTCCTCCTAACTTGCTTTTTGATCCTGGTCTTTCATTGCAACAACAGAAACCCTAATTGAGACACCAACCATCAGCCTAGGTATTTCCCCAAATTTCAGAAAGATGCTGGGTGTGTATCCTATGTCATTGCAGCTCAGTCGTGTTTTCCCATATGGATGGGTGCCTGGAAGGACGGAAGAGTAAACAATCTTACTCTTCATGGACAGCTCCTGAGTCAGGCATAACGTTAGTACTGTGTTGACTGGCTGTGTTATGGTTTTGTTTGAAGTGTCTTCTGCTGGCTCATGTGTTTGAACACTTGGTCCTCAGCTATGATGCTGTTTGGGAGGTGAAGCCTTTGGGACATGTGGCCTACTGTGCTGGTTAGTTTTAAATATCAACTTGCCGTAGTCAAAAATTATCTGAGAAGGAAGCCTCAGCAGAAGAATTATCTAGATCAGCTTGACCTGTTGGAGGTTGTCATGTGAAATATACCTTTACACTATGTGAATATATCTTGCCGTTTAATAAAGAAGCTGACTGGCCAATAGCTGAACAAGATAAGGTTAGGCAGTAGAGTCAAACTGAAAATGCTGGGAAGAAGAAGGGCAGAGTCTGGGGAGTTGTGAGCAGACACAGAGAAGCAAAACGAGCAGGAGAAAAGCTACCAAGCCACATGGCATGGCAAAGCATAGATAAGAAATATGGATTAATTTAAATATAAGAGCTAGTAATAAGCCTGAGCTATTGGCCAAACATTTATAATTAATATTAAGCTCTGTGCAGTTACTTGGGAGCACCTTGCAGGGAAGAAACTTCCAACTACATTGTCATGGTCGTTAGTTGATGTAAGTTGATGGGTGGCATCATTTCCTAGTTCAGGGCCCTGGATGAGAAGGCTAGCTGAGTGTAAAGATAAAACAAGCAAGGATTCATGCATTCATCCTCTCTTTGCTCTTGACTGCCCTTAAATGATAGATTGAAACTTGGAGTGGTAACTGTTCCCCTGTTGCATTTTGTCACAGCACAAAGTGAAACCAGAACATCTACCTGGCAGAGGTGGGTCACTGAGGCTGGGCCTTGGACGTTATATACACTTCTGATGCTGGGTGGGCTTCCTTGGTTCCTGATCCGACAGGGTGTGGGGAGCACGTTCCACAACGCTCTGACTGCCATGAACTACACCATGCCTATCCTGCTGCGGTGGGTTGAAGCTGCGAGCCAAAATAAAACCCTCCTCCCTTTAGTGGCTTCGGTCAAGTAGTCTGTCAACCATGGCAAGAAAAGCAACAAACAAAGCTTTCTTTGAATATGGAGGCTATGAACATTTGTGCAGGAGCTTTTTTGTATGTTTTGACTCAAGGCGTCCTCCGGTTGACTCCTGGCAACATATGGCAACTTAAGGTTCAGCTTCTGAAGAGCTGCCAAGCTGTTTCCCCAGCAGCTGCATGGTTTTGCATTCCCACAAGCACACGGGTTCTGATTACCCCACATCCTTGCCAATGCTCCTTATTTTTACCCTAGCCCCTTTACTTCAAGCCATCCCAGCGGGTGTGCAGTGGGTATCGCATGGTGCTTTTGATTTGCATTTCCCTGACTAATGATGTTGAGAATCTTTTTGTCTTTTTGGAGACTGGATCTAGATAGGTAGTCCTAGCTGAGCCACATCCTCAGCCCAACCATAGTTTTTCGTATGAGTATCTTTTGTTTGTTTGTTTGCTTATTTGTTTATATATTTGATTGGTTTTAGGGAGTTTTTTTTTAAAAAAAAAAAAAAAAAACAAAAAAACAAAAAACCAGGGTCTCCTGTGACTTAGGCTGCCCTCAAACTCTTTTGGGTTTTGTTTGTTTTGTTTTGAGACAGGGTCTCTCTGTGTAGCCCTGGCTGTACAGGAACTCACTAGACCAGATTGGCCTCAAACTCAGTGATCCACCTGGCCCTGCTTCTCAAGTTCTGGGATTAAAGATATGAGTCACCACCCAGATGGCCTCAAACTCTTGATCCCCCTGCCTCCACCTCCTAAGTGCCAGAATTACAAGTGTGTGTCACCACACCTATGATTTTTTCACATAAATACACTAAAATTTTAGGCAAGCAAATGCTTGTCAGAAGTAAATAACTACACATAAGCAATTTTGAGACTCTCTGAAGTCTGGGTGTCCCTTTCAGGCCAAGACTTTTTATACTTAACAGACACCTGGTAGCTCTGAGCAACTTTTGATGGTCATTTCAGGAAATGGTTTCCACAGTGAGTGGAGGCTGGGAACACTAGGAAGCAGTTACCTAGTATGCTCAAAACCCAGCTGCCATCTTTAGCACCATTTAAAAAAATTCACATCTGCTGGGTGTGGTGGCACACATCTTTAATCCCAGCACCTGGGAGGCAGAGGCAGGTGGGTCTCTGAGTTTGAAATCAGTGAGGGCTACATAGTTGAGACCTGGTCTCAAAAATAAATAAGTAAGTTAATAAATACATAAAGAATAGATATATCACCTCTAATATTTGTAACAAAACTTTTCTAACTGGAACCAAATTTTTCACAACAAAAGTCTGGAGTCTGTATCATGACTGAAGGACAGAGTCAAGATAGAGGCCCAGGAAGATCTGCTCCAAGGAGAACTCATTCTTTGGACATTAGGTGATAAATTCTTCAGGTTTTATAACATGGGTAATAAAAATCTAGAGACAGATATTGGAGTTCAAACTGAAGATCAGAAAAGCAGAATGGAGCCGGACTGTGGTGGCTCACGCCTCTAATCCCAGCACTCGGGAGGCAAAGGCAGACGAGTTCAAGGCCAGCATGGTCTACAGAACTAGTTCCAGGACAGACTCCCAAAGCTACAGAGAAACCCTATCTCAAAAAACAAACAAACAAACAAACAAAAAAGCAAGTTACTAGTAACAGTCAGGCTACTAGAGAAGTCTTAACCTCTAACCAAGGTCTAGGTGACTGTAGACTGAGCCCCAAGCCTCTGTCTCCTCCCGTTTTATATTACCCTTTAGTGCTGGGGTTAAATATGTGTGACTCCCTAGTGATGGGATTAAAGGCATTTTACTCCCTAGTGCTGGGATTAAATCTGTGTGACTCCATAGCATTTGGGATTAAGGGTGTAAGCCGCTACCACCACCTGGATCTGTTTCTGCATTGATCTTGTGTAGCCCAGGGTGGCCTTGAATCTGCCTTTGTCTCCTAAATTCTGATATTAAAGATGTAGGACACCACTGCCTGGCCTGTAATGCTTTAGTTTTACCCTTGATCTTCAGGCAAGCTTTATTTATTAAAAAAATAAATAAAATATCACTATATTACATTTATTCTTTCTTAAGACCTCCATGGGGCTACCCAAAGGTTCAAATTCATTGCCAAGAGGGTTAACTGGAGTTAACATCCAAACTTCTATGACCATAGGTATAGGTAACTTCTTTCCTTTCTTTCTTCCCCCTTACTCTCCCTCCTTCCTCTCTTTCTCCTCCCTCCATCCCTCCCCCCACCCCATTGTGTGATGTTTTACCCTTTTGGCTTTATGGGGGGCCCACCACCCATCTCCAAAATAAGTCACACATGGAGGCTTAGTCTTCGTTGTAAATGCTTGGCCTTAGCTTGGCTTGTTTCTTGCCAGCTTTTCTTAAATTATCCTGACTGCCCTTTGCCTCTGGGCTTTTATCTCTATTTCTGTCCCTGTCTTTCCTTCTTACTCCGTGACTGGCGGGGTGGCTGCCCCTGATGTCCTTCACTCTTATCCTCAGTTCTCCTTTATCCTCTCTGCCTGCTAGCCCTGCCTATCCTTGCTCCTACCTCATTATTGGCCATTTAGCCTTTTTTTTCTTTTTCTTTTTTTGGTTTTTCAAGACAGAGTTTCTCTGTAGCTTTGGAGTCAGTCCTGGAACTAGCTCTTGTAGGCCAGGCTGAGTCTCAAACTCACAGAGATCCGCCTGCCTCTGCCTCCCGAGTGCTGGGATTAAAGGCGTGCACCACCACTGCCCGCCCCATTCAGCTCTTTATTAGGACCATTAGGTGATTTAGACAGGCACAGTAACACAATTTCACAGAGTTAAATGAATGCAGCATAAACAAAAGTCACACACCTGAAAATAATATTCCCCAATATCCTTCTTTCCTTTTGACAGGATTTGATGGAGCCTGAAATAATCTTAAACTCACTATGTAGCAGAGGCTGACCTTGAACTCCTGATCTTTCTGCCTGTGCCTCCCAGGTGCTGGGTTTATGGGTGTGCACTACCATTCCAGGCTGATTGGTGTTTTTTCTTAAGAACATTTCATGGGCTGGAGAGATGGCTCAGTGGATAAGAGCATTGCCTGCTCTTCCAAAGGTCCTGAGTTCAATTCCCAGCAGCCACATGGTGGCTCACAACCATCTCTAATGAGGTCTGGTGCCCTCTTCTGGCCTGCAGGCATACACACAGACAGATATTGTATACATAATAAATAAATATTTTTTTAAAAAAGAACATTCCATGAATCCCAGGCATAGAGACACACTGGTTGCAGCACTCAGGAAGCAGAGAAGACAGGTCTCTTTGGCTTTAAGGACAGCCTGGTCTACATAGCAAGTTCCAGGCCAGCCAGGGCTGAAGGGACTATTTTGGACACACTCTTGGAGAGCGCACAGGAGAATCATTCAAGGTCATTGATAACGTGGTTTTCTCAGCTCAGGTTTTACCTCAGTCCCTGGCCTCCTTAGGCATAGGCTCCCCGCTTATTTGTTTATGGATCTGCCGGTTCCACCTTCAGTGCTGCCATCTTCATGCTTCCTGGAATTCCGAGAGCTACGCTCACTGAAGGGTGTCCCTTGGCAAGCCCGTCACTGGTGGCTAAGGTGCTTCCCTCTGCCCTTCAGTCACTTGTTCGCTGCCACATGAATAAGGCAAGTGTGGAAGTGGAAGTGTGCACAGCCACTTCCAAAGCTCTGTGCAAATCTTGCTCTCTCTGCAAACAGAAGAACTGGCTTTTATCTTCTTCCTATTGTAGAGCAAACACAAGACCTTTATCATGGTCTTGGGTACATTTTCTAAGCAAGCTTCCCAAAGCCTGTCTCCTGACTCTCCTGTCCTTGTCTTACAGGCAAGGGAGTTCCTATGTTTTTGTGAGTGGGTGGGCCTGTGCTATTCTGGGTCTCTCTTTCCCGGCTGCCAACAGAACATGTGTTGTGCACGGAACACTGGTGCTGCCAGGATCCACGCTGCCTCTCCTTTGTATTTAGCACTGTGTCTGGGCTGTCTGGTGCTGCCGGGCTGACGTTTTATCTCTTTTCTCACCGCATAAGAAAATGAAGACTCTCGGGGCTGGCAAGATGGTGAAGGAGATCAAGGTTCTTGTCGCCAAGCCAGAGACCTGAGTATGAGCCGTAGAACACTCGTGGTGGAAGGAAAACTGACCTCTACAAGTTGTCTTCTGACCTCCTTGTTCATCCCATATACATACACACCAAAGAACCTTTCTAAAGGAGAAGATGAAGAATCTGCTGGAAAGAAATTCTATTTTCTTCTTGGACTTTACAGAGGAGAAAGACTCCCTGGTCTTTTGTTTTCTTCATAGAGAGTCAGACAGCGGGACACATGCCTCTGGTCCCAGATACTTGGGAGGCTGAGGCAGGAGACTAGCATGAGCCCAGTACTTTGTGACCAATCTGGGTAGCATACTGAGCCCATCATAAAAGAAAGAGGAAAGGAGGGGCTGGAGAGATGGCTCTTCTAGAGGACCCGGGGTTCAATTCCCAGCACCCCACATGGTGGCTCACAACTGTCTGTAACTCCAGTTCCAGAGGACCCGACACCCATGACCAAATACCAATGCACACAAAATAAAAGTAAATAGATAAATAGAAAGGGGGAAAAAGGAAAAGAGAGGTGGAGAGAACAAGAGTAAAGTCACAACAGAGAACTCTACCCAGGAATCTCAGGAATCAGATAGTTACGTGGCTCTTGTACAGTCCTTCCGGGTCAGCAGAGCACTTTAGCTTCATATAACGTAAGTAGGAAGATGGCCCAAGTAGGGGCCTGTATGATGGCTCAGTAGGCAAAGGTCCTTGCCACCAAGCCTGGTGAACTGAGTTTAATCCCCAGTGTATTAGTCAAGGTTTTCTAGGGTAACCAAATTTATAGGATGAACACACACACACACACACATACACACACACACACACACACACACACGGAATTTTTTTTTTTAGAATGGCTTACAGGCTGTAGTTCAGCTTGTACAGCAATGGCTGCTATGAACAGAAGGTCTAAGAATCCAGTAGTTCTTCAGTCCATGAAACTGGGTGCCTCATCTGGTCTTCAGTGTAAGCCAGGATCCTGAAGAAAGAGGTTCTAATGCCAGTGAAGGAATGGACTTGTTAGTGAAGGTACAACCAAACGGGCAAAGAGCAAAAGCTTCCTCCTTTCTTACCTTTTTTTGGGGGGGAGGGGGAGCTTTCAAGACAGGGTTTCTCTGTAGCTTTGGAGCCTGTCCTGGAACTAGCTCTGTAGACCAGGCTGGTCTTGAGCTCACAGAGATCCACCTGCCTCTGCCTTCCGAGTGCTGGGATTAAAGGTGTGCACACCACTGCCCGGCTCCTTTTACATAGGCTGCCAGCAAAAGGTGTGGTCCAGATTAGAGGTGGGTCTTCCCATTTCAAAGATCTGGATTAGAAGTGGGTCTTTCCATTTTAAATGATTTAACTAAGCAATTAAGCCATTTTTGGGTTTTAGTTAATTCCAAATGTAAAGTTAACAGCCAAAATACCCATCACACCCAGGTTTCAGGAAAGAATGGACCTCTGCAAGTTGTACTCTGACCTCAACACATGTGCCATGACATACACGCATAAACATATACTCATACACAATAAATTTTTTAATCCTTTTTTTAGATGACCAAGTGGGTTGAAAGTATAGCTCAGTAATAGAGTGCTTGCTTAGCATACAGGCAATGTAGGTTTCATCTCCAGTGTAGGTTGGAGAACAAGTAGTTCTGTGGCTTGGGCATGAGGACAGGAGTTCAAGGCCAGTCTCTGCTCCTTTGCAAGTTTGAGACCAGCTTGAGAAACATGAGGCAGATCACTGTAAACTGGAGTCAGTCTGCTCTACATAGTGAGATTCAGGATAGCCAGGGCTATGTAGAGAAACCCTGTCCCAGAGAGAGAGAGAGAGAGAGAGAGAGAGAGAGAGAGAGAGAGAGAGAGAGAGGAGGAATAAGGAGGAGGAGGAGGAAAGACAGACAGATACAACTGACTAAGGTTGTACAGCGTTTATCTAACACTCACAGACCAGACGTCCATCCCTAGAACTTCACACATGAGCCAGGGTGTCACATGCCTGTAAACCCACCACCCAGAAAGAGGAGGATCCAGGTCTCATCCTCAGGTACTTAGAGAGTTTGCGGCCAGCTTGAGCTACTGCATGGGACATTGTGTCAAACAAGATATGGCAGAGTCAAAGTCAAGCATGTGTTTCCTTCAGTGGGCTTCCTGGAGTTCTGCCCAAGTAACAACAACAGAAGTGAATCTAAATGTGTGGGGTCCAAGAAAGCAAAAAAGAGCACACCGATGAAGAATAATACATTTTAAAAGCTGGGTGGTGGTGGCGCACACCTTTAATCCCAGCACTTGGGAGGCAGAGGCAGATGGATCTCTGTGAGTTCAAGGCCAGACTGGTCTACAAGAGCTACTTCCAAGACAGGCTTGATAGCTACAACAAAACCCTGTCTCAAAAAAAAAAAAAAAAAAAAAGGAATTAGGGGGAAGCATGGGAGGGGTGAATATATCAAAATACAATGTATGCATATGTGAAATTATCAAAGAATTAAAAAGCAAAACACCTTTTAAAAAAGAACAAAATAGTAAGACTAAAGCTGTATGGTTTGTGACAGTGGAATCACATGAAGTTTAGTTTAGCAGAATAGAAGATGCTACCAGTGAGTTCCATGAAAATGCTCAGAGACGGGAGGAACCAGCTTCTGCTGAGTGTGGCAGGAAACGAGCTGGACTGAAACATGCCTTAGAATCCCCACCATTGACCTTTCTCTTGTCCACACAGACAGATGAAAATGCCTATCCCAGCCCTTGCCCCAAGAATCCAGAAGTTGATTTCTGGAGCATGTGACTGACGAGGTCAAGACTCAGGCATATGTGCTGGGAGGGTGACTTACTCTGCAAGCATGGATACCTGACTTCCGGTCCTATGGCTCACAAAGAGCTGAGTGAGGTGGAACCTGCTTGTGCTCCCAGTGCCAGGGATACAGAGACAGGAGGATCCCTGGAGTTTGCTGGCTAGTCATTCTAGCTGATTTGTTGAGCTCTGGGTTCAGGGAGGGACCTTCTCTCAAAAAATAAGGTGGAAGAGGATGGACAGGTGTCTCAGCAATTAAGAACATTGGCTGTTCCTCTAGAGACCGTGGGTTCGATTCTCAGCTCCCAAATAGTGACTCACAACCTTATGTAAGTCCAGTTACAAGGGAACTGACTCTATGTCCCCTTCTGGCTTCCTCAGGCACCAGGTATGCCTGTGGTACACAGATACACATGAAGGCAAACACTCATACACATAAAATAACTTTTTAAAAGGGTGGAAAGCAAGACACCCAGTGTCGTCATTCCCCTCTACCCCTCCCCCCCCACAATAATGACGGTGATGATTATGATGACGATAAGACTCAGGCATAGGTGACATTCTGGAAGGCTGATAATAAGAAAAAAAATGCATCTCTACCCATGACCGTGCTCCCAAAGTACTGACATTAAGTATTGAATTGTCCTATCTGTCCAGTCAATAGAAGAATGAGCCTTCCTTGAAGGAATTGGTCCATTAAAATTCTGAATAGCTGGCTGGGGCACAGTGGCCCTATCGTCCTAGCTTGAAGCTGACATTACCAAGCCTTGCTATGTTTTCTTCAGTGGTTCTGTGAGTCATCACCGTCCAGTGTGAATGACCATGGAAGGAGGCCTCCCGCTCGAAAGGCAGAAACTTAACACACAAGGAGAAAAATGGAGATGCCAAAGACATCGTATGAAATGGACAGAATGTTTCAGCAGTAAGTGAAATCGGACAGTCTCCTTAAGAAGATCAAACAACAGCAAAAACATTTTCATGACAAAATTTCCATAATAGAGAAAAATGGACAGCAGAAAGAGTTTTAAAAATGAAGGCTAAATTCTGGCATTCTCATCGACAAGCAATAGGAATTTAAGAAGCAAAACACCAGGAGGAAAAAAGTATCAAAGACATAATAGGGGGAAGTCCCTGGAATATGAAGCCAGAGTTTCAGATTCGAGGGAAATGCATAAACACATTTGGCTAATTTGATTATATTCCAAAAACAGTTCAGAACAGTAGACGTAAAGAGAAATATAATCAGAGGTTCTTTGAAGGGGGCCTAAGGTCCATGTACATAGCCATTTTTTGGTAGCAACGGGAGTTGGTTCTGGGACCTCCGATGAAACCAAATCCATAAGGTCAAATCCCTCATATCAAATGAAGTGGTATAATGTCTACACACTCTCACTATACTTTATGTCTAGTTTTCTTACAATATGTGCTTTATCAACTACTTTTATACTATACTTCTGAGGGAATAATGACCAAAACCAAGTCTGTATGAGTTCAGAACACATGCCATAAATTTTTGTTGAACCTGCAGGTGACCCCAAGGTCGCAGAGGACCAAGCATACAGGTTCTGGAATCATCTGACCGGTGTGGTTCTCAAGAACATTAGAGAGGCCAGAGAGATGGCTCAGTGGTTAAAAAAGCATTTACCGTTCTTGCAGAGGACTTGAGTTCCCAGCATCCACACCAGGGGGCTCACAACACAGGCAAGTCCAACTCCATGGGACTCACCACCAGATTCTGACCTCTCCAGCTATGCTTTCTCTCTCTGCCTCTCTCTCTTCCCCTCTCTCCCTTCCTCCCTCTCTGTCTTCATCTCTCTGTCTCTTCCTCTCTCTCTCTCTATCACACACACACACACACACACACACACACACACACACACACACACACACGAGACAGAGAGAGAAACTTAAAAGAATATTAAAATGGCACAAAGCCTTCATCAAGAACCGTGCTCTTCCCGGATGAGGGATTAATCCCAGAAAGAGTGGGGTGGACAGAGTCAGGAGAGAGAACTGGACATAAGGGGCAGGGCGGGATAGGGGAACACCACAGGTCAGGGCTTCACTAGGCAGAATCAGTTCAGAAAGAAACGGGGCCAGGATACTCGTGCAGGGAGCAGAAGAATCAGGTAGTAGCTTTTTGGTGTTTGCCCATGTAGAAAATCTCCTGCAGAGAGTTCTTCGATCCAGCTGGAGACTATGGAAATAAATAGCAACAATGACACAGGAAACTGAGCAAATGAGAAAGAAATTCAGAAGAATAAGAAAGAGAATGTGGGGCGGTGGAGCTGAGGACAGCGTAGCATGCATGAAGTCCTGGGGCAATGTGCAGTACTGCATTAATCTAAAACGCTGCTGCGAGTCTGTAATCTCAACACTTGGACAACGCGGGGAGGATGGTCAGAAATTCAAGGTCATCTTTGGCAACACCGGAAGCTTTGACCAGTCAGCATTCTAAATGAAGACAGGAGCTGTGGAACTGGGGAAGCTTGGATCTTTCCAGAGATGTTCAGAATTAGAAGCAGAAGAACTAGGTGACCAAGGGAAGGTGAGGGGACAGGGAAAAGTCAAGCTTCCTAGTATAGGGACTTACTCATTTTTATTACAGAAAAATTTGGCTTTCCAATGCTGCTGTAACAAATGGACCACAATGTAGTATTTGGGTACAAATCTGATAACTGACAGCCCCAGGGGTCAGAAATCTGGTATCACTCTTCTGGGTTATATCCAAGCCATGGATATTGTGTATGCAGTTTGTTTCTGTTTTGTTTTGTTGTTGTTTTGGTGGTCATTTTGTTTTGTTTTTGGCCCTTTTTTTTTGAGACAGTTTCTCTGTGTAGCCCTGGCTGTCCTGAAATTCACTCTGTAGATCCAGAGTGACTTTGAACTCACAGAGATCCGCCTGCCTCTGCCTCCCTAGCTCTGGGATGGAAGGTGTGCGCACCACCGCCCAGTTTGTTGGCAGTTCTTGTTTATGCTTTCTGCAGTGCCAGAGACTGTCACCATGCTCTACCACTGAGTGACATCTCCAGCCCCAGAACTGGGTCTTTCTGAAATAACCTACGGACTCTACGGGATAACCTGCTTTCCCGCTTTTTCTAGCTTTTACCTGACCACCTCCCTTGGCTCACGGCCCCCTCCTCCACATTCCGAGGCGGCAGCGACCTATTGAGCTTTCTCACTTTGCTCCCTTGTTTCTTCTACTTCTCATGTGACCCTCTGACCATAGACAGGAAAGTTTCCCTGCTCTTTGGGATTTGGTCTAGTGTTGGTTTTTAGACATCTTCATGGTTCTCCATGTTAAAGGACTCAGGCTTAGGCTCACAGAGAATCATCCCATTTCAAGGACAGTGACATTCATTGTACCAGCAAAGTCCCCTTTGCCACAAAGGACATTAGTACCCACAGGTTCTGGGGAATTTGAGCACAGACGTCTTAGGGAACTTTCTTCCTATCTATCAAAAGTATCTCAGAACAGGGCTGTAAAAATGATCTCAATGGGTTTCAATGCTTTTCTTTAAAAGGGAAATGGAAAGTAAAGGAGTGGATGCTGGAGAAAATCTAATTTCTTTTTAAGATTTATGTTTTATTATTTTTAATTATGTGTATATGTCTGTGGTGTATGTGAGGGTAGGTGCTGATGAGGTAAGAAGGCTTCAGAGACCCCAGAGTTAGAGTCGCAAGCAATTGTGAGCTCCCAGGTAGGTGCTAGGAATTGAACCTGGGTCCTCTGCAAGAGCAGCCAGTGCTCTTAACCACTGAGCCATCCCTCCAGCTCCTACATTTGCTTTTTCGTGCATGTGTGTGCTGGACCGTGATATAAAATGTATTACTGATCAAAAATGTTTGAAGGTTAACTGGGTGGTGGTGGCGGCTCATGCTTTTGATCCCCACACTTGGGAGGTAGAGGCAGGCAGAGCTCAGTGAGTTCGAGGCCAGCCTGGTCTGCAAAGTCAGTTCTAGGACAGCCAGGACTATTTCACAGAGAAACCCTGTCTCAAAAAACAAAAACAAAACAAAGTGTTTGAAGGGGCCAGGTGTGGTAGTACATGCCTTTAATCCCAGCACTTGAGAGGCAGTCAGCCAGATTTCTACATAGAGAGTTTCAGGCCAGCCAGCCAGGGTTACATAGAAAATCTGTCTCAATAAATAAATATTAAAAAAAATAAAAGTTGGCCGGGCAGTGGTGGCACACGTCTTTAATCCCAGCACTCGGGAGGCAGAGGCAGGCAGATCTTTATGAGTTCAAGACCAGCCTGGTCTACAAGAGCTAGTTCCAGCACAGGCTCCAAAGCCACAGAGAAATCCTGTCTCAAAAAACCAAAAAAAAAAAAAAAAAGTTGTTAATTTATAGGATTATAGGAGAGGATGATGGGGGTGTTCTGCAGAGTAGAATATAATGCTAACATTTTATCTTTTTATCTCTTTCTTCCTTCTTCCAGTTTTATTTTTGCAGTACTATGGATTGAATCCAAAGCCTGGTACAGGCTAGGCAACCATCCTACAATTTGCTTCAACACCGGGTCTTTTGTTTTCAAACAGGATTTCACTAAGTTGCCCAGATAGGCCTTGAACTTATGATCCTCCTGCCTCAGCCCATGGAAGCCAAAAGACATCTCCTGCTTCTTGTCCAGAGATTGTCCTTTCTGTCCCTTTCCTCCTTGCCTAGCACTGGGAACCAGGATTCTGGGCTCGGCAGTCAAAGCGGCTCTTAGCACACACACACATCATAACTAACTCCAGCTCCGAGGGATCTGACACACCCTTTTGGTCTCCTTGGGCACCGCACTCATGTGCACACAAAACCCAGCACACACACACAGAGACAGAAACAGCAAATGTTCTACCAATGACCAAAACCACAGCTAGGTTCTCTGAATAAGAGCAGGGTGTGGTGACACAGGCCTGTAATCTTTTTTACATTTGAAATTCAGGTCGGGCCAGTCATGGTGGCACATGCATGATGCATTAATGCCAGCTTTCAGGAGGCAGAGGCAGGCAGATCTCTGAGTTTGAGGCCAGTCTGGTCTACAGAGTGAGTTCCAGGACAGCCAAGGCTCCTACATTGAGAAACCCTGTCTCACAAACAAACCGAAATTTCAGTTCCAGGAATTCAAACTTAATTCTTTCTCTTTTTCTTTTCGTTTCTTCCTGTCTCTCTCTGTCTCTGTCACTCTCCCTCTCTTGCATTTTTGAAACTGTGTCACATACAGAGTTCAAGGGTGCCCTTGAATACTTTGTGTACTGGGGCTGATCTTGAATTTCTGATGTTTCTGCCTCTATCTGTCAAGGGCTAGCTACCGTTATAGGCTCATTTCACCATGCCCACCCATGTTTCTTTAAGAAAATAGTATCACCAGATGTTGAAGACATGATAAAGAAAAAAAGAAAAAAAGAGAAATGAGTCCCACTTTACAGCCCATCAGATCTCTCCCAGGAAAGGAAGCTGTTACAGCTGGTCTTGGGTAGACTCAAGTCTATGCTTAAACCTTAACTGGCCTCCATCTCTCAACTTGTTACTTCTTGTCCTCCCTGGAGGCAAGAAGATAAATTCCCTCTGCTCCTCCCAGGCAGGCAGGAATGAAGATTCTGTTTACAAAGTACCTAATTAGCTAGTGATATTACTCATCTTAATTTGAGAGAATTAGCTTCAAACTCGTCCTCTGCAGGACTACTGGTCTACCCTTGTTATGTAATCAGAGTTCAGTTTCTGATAGGAAAGACAAGATCAACTAAACTCTTCCAAAGTGAAATTGTACTCTATGTCCGCACATACGGCCTTTTTGTTGGTTATTTTACCATCCAGGCTGGAGTGGACAACCATGCCAATTCATCCCCGTTACCAGAAAGAAACTGTCTTATTTGATGGACAGCTAGTGATGTTATCTTCATACTTTACAGCATTACATTAATGCTAGGAGAGATGGCTCAATGGTTAAGAGAGTACACTGTTCTTCCAAAGGACTCATCATCCACCTTGGACAGTTCAAAGCTGCCTTCAACTCCAGCTTCAGGGGAATTTGACACCTCTGTTCTCCACAGGCATTTCCATTTACATGCACACATGCAATTGAAAATAAACTCAGGAGGTGGGCTGGGGAGGGAAGAGGAGTGGGAGGAAAAACTGTGGTTGGAATGTAAAATGAAATTTTAAAAAATAAATTAAAAAAAGAAAAGAAAATCAGTCTTTTTTTTTCTTTTTTTTTTTTTTGTTTTTCGAGACAGGGTTTCTCTGTAGCTTTGGAGCCTGCGCTGGAACTAGCTCTTGTAGACCAGGCTGGTCTCAAACTCACAAAGATCCGCCTGCCTCTGC
>JAQHUG010000006.1:2323165-2374604 GCA_028555095.1 Dicrostonyx torquatus | reverse complement strand
AAATAAATAAATAAATAAATAAATAAATAAATAAATTTTTAGCACATGTCTTGGTGTATATGTTTCTCTACGTGGTGAAGTGCATGTTGCCACTGCATATGTGTGGAAGCCAGAAAACAGTTTTCAGAAGTTACTTCTTTCCTTCCATCTAGTATGTCCTGGGGATTGAACTCGGGTTGTTGGACTTGGTGGCAAGCACCTTTACGCACTGAGACATTTTGCTGGCCCTAGTTTTAATTTTTTTTACAATAATTACAGTGCTTCTGCAGAAGTAACATGAATAAGTAACCCCGCTCTCTGTTTTCTTTAGAAAAAAAAAAGTGCTTAAATCCTATGTAATAGATAAACACCCAAGAGTTACAAACTTCTAGCTGAGCTCAGTGACACAAGCTTTGATCCCACCACTCAGAAAGCAGGTACAGGAAGATCTTTGAGTTCATGCTAGCCTCAAATACAGAGCAAGTTCCAGGACAGCCAGGACTACACAGATACACAGTCTTCAGAGCAGAGATGAATGGGGTTGGTGTTGCCTCTCAATTAAAGAAGGGTCATTTACTAAAGAGCAAATATTGATATCTTCCTCCTAGAGTTATTGCAGTGAAGTTGCAAAGCTTTTTATTAGCTACTATGCTACCACTCAACCTCAGGAAGCAAACAAACAAACAAATCCGTTTCCATCTCCTTTCCCTCCCAAAGTCTAGGTTTGGTAAATAGATGATTATTGGATGAATGGCATTCATTTCAGTACCATTTTATAATTTAGGATTTTCCTGTTTGTGACTTTTAACATTCTGGAGTAGTTAGGACCAAAGAGGTTGTCATTTGATAGGTTAAAAGACAGAGGGGGAGCCGGGCGGTGGTGGCGCACGCCTTTAATCCCAGCACTCGGGAGGCAGAGACAGGCGGATCTTTGTGAGTTCGAGGCCAGCCTGATCTACAAGCGCTAGTTCCAGGACAGGCTCCAAAGCTACAGAGAAACCCTGTCTGGAAAAACCAAAAGAAAAAAAAAAAGGCTGAGGGGATTAGTGGGAAGTGGGAGAAGGGAAAGGGAGGGAGTTTGGAGGAGGTGAGCTCTAGGAGCACAATTTAGTAATGCCCTTACATAACAATAGACACAATTGCCGGGCGGTGGTGGTGCACGCCTTTAATCCCAGCACTTGGGAGGCAGAGGCAGGCGGATCTCTGTGAGTTTGAGACCAGCCTGGTCTACAAGAGCTAGTNTGTAGACCAGGCTGGTCTCGAACTCACAGAGATCCGCCTGCCTCTGCCTCCCGAGTGCTGGGATTAAAGGCGTGCGCCACCACCGCCCGGCTCAAAAACATATTTTTAATTACAGAAAAAAAGAGTAACACTTCTCTTTGATATGGGGTCTGTCTGGCTATGTAGCTCGAGGTGGCCTGGACTTTACTATGTAGCCCCGGCTGGCTTTCAACTCTTGGTAGTTCTGCCTCACTTGGCCAACTGATAGACTATAGTAAGTGTATTCTTCTTACTAACTCCCAATCTTTTATTTTTACAAGTCTGTAGGCAATTCAGCATGATTAAGTTTAGAGTGTGTGTGAAAAAACGGAGAGCATCAAGGTGCATAATCCAGCTGGTGTCCCTGTCATTTTTACCTAAGGGATCGTCAAACTGGAGGACCAGATCCATCTAAACAGTCAGGCGTCTAGGGGAAACTTCCATGCAATTCTGAGGGTTACTCCAGGGTCACTAGTAAATGCGGTGAGTGGTGCACAAGGCCCCATTCCGTGTGCCATGCGGCACGGAGCAGTACAGCACGCCTGCTCACCAGGCCTTTGCACCACTGGGTATGGAAGAGACAAAAGAAACGCTCTGGCCTCGCCCTTGAGAAACTTAGAAGTCCGATTGGCAAGGCAGGACTTGTACAATTTAAACCGCAATCAAGTGACGGAAAAACAAGGAATCCACTTCAGTATAACAATCGCTTATTTGTGCTCTACAGAGCAGCAGTGTTAACTTGAAGGAGTTTTAAACCAAGAGCCGGAGGGACAAAAAAAAAAAAAAAGCCAAACTAATATGGAAGAAAGGAGGGTGTCCTCGAATAGGAAATGCCAAGAAAGGGCCTAAGGCGGGCGGAGGAGAGCCTTCTCCAGGTGACGGGGGCAGACCGCTAGAGGAGAGAGGCCACCGAAAAGCTGGAAAGGCCAGTAGCCACTGAGGCCGGTCGGTTTAACCGAAAGGTGACTTCCTGAGCATCCATTTGCGCGGCGGGGCCCAGCGAGGAGGTCGGCCCGTGGGGGCGGGGCGTGCGCGCGCAGGCGCGCTAGCGTGCCTCGCCTCGGCAGGGGGCGGGGCGCCTATATTACGTGCGCGGCGCCGCCCCTGCGAGAGGACGTTGCGTGCTCGCTCGCGCCAGGCGAGTCTCCGCGTCTTGCCTCGCGAACTCGGTGAAAGGAATTGGCGCCGTTCGACACCAGGCGGGTCCGCTCTGCAGCACTCAGCCATCTCCAGCCGCAGCCGCCGCCCGGGCCGACCAGCAGCCGCCGCCACAGGCCGAGGGAGCCAGCAGTCAGCGGTGAACCGGGGCCCTCACCATGAGTTCATCTCCGGTTAATGTCAAGAAGCTGAAGGTGTCGGAGCTGAAGGAGGAGCTCAAGAAGCGGCGCCTCTCCGACAAGGGCCTCAAGGCCGATCTCATGGATCGACTCCAGGCCGCGCTGGATAACGAAGCCGGCGGCCGCCCCGCCATGGAACCCGGGAACGGCAGCCTCGACCTGGGTGGCGATGCGGCCGGGCGCTCGGAAACAGGCCTCGAACAGGAGGCCGCGACCGGCGCCGAAGACGACGAGGAGGAGGAGGGTATCGCCGCTCTGGACGGCGACCAGATGGAGCTGGGCGAGGAGAACGGGGCGGCGGGGGCGGCTGACGCGGGAGCGATGGAAGAGGAGGAGGCGGCGTCGGAAGACGAGAACGGCGACGATCAGGGCTTCCAGGAGGGGGAGGACGAGCTCGGCGACGAGGAGGAGGGCGCGGGCGACGAGAACGGCCACGGGGAGCAGCAGTCCCAACCGCCGGCGGCGGCGCAGCAGACCCCCCAGCAGCGCGGGGCGGGCAAGGAGGCCGCGGGCAAGAGCAGCGGCCCCACCTCGCTCTTCGCGGTGACGGTGGCGCCGCCCGGGGCGAGGCAGGGCCAACAACAGGCGGGAGGTAAGAAGGCGGAAGGCCGCGAATGTGTGTTGCGTTGTAGGTGCGCGCGGCGGGAGGCCCGCGTGGGGACCGTGCCCCAGGCCTGCCGGGGCCCCAAGGGGCGGCCGCCGCGGAAGGGGGGGCGGGGAAGCCCGGGGCAGCCGAGAGAATCTGCTTGCCATGCCGGAGGCGCCTCCATTATGTATGTCGGGCGCCGGGGAGGGGGGGGAAAGTTGCAGCTGCCGCTATGGGGGGGGTAGTGGAGGCGGGCGGGAACGCCGGCCGCTGGAGCGCTGCGTGCGCGCGGTTCGGGCACATGTCTGGGTGGGGGGAGGGGGAAGGTCCCGGGGCGGGCGGGCTTTGGCGGCTGAGCGCCGCGGTATTGTGCAAGGAGCGCAGGGGCTCGGTGTGACGTCACTTCCGGCGGGAGGCGCCGGGCTCGGGGAGCGGGGCGGAAGCTCAGTACAATGCGGCGGCGGGGCACGCGGGCTCGTGATGGGGGAGGGGAGGTGGACCCACGCTACCCCTCCCCCGCTTGCGCGGGGCGCGGCGCACGTGGGGCGGGACGGCAGCGTCGCCCGGTTCTCTCCCCTAAATGCTTTCTGGAAGGTTACCTTAGGCTGGCAAAAATTAGCAGCGCCTTTGAACTGCGTTACTGTCTCTAGGCCAATTTCGTAGGTTTTCTTACATATATATTTTTAACTCGCTTTCGTTTCTTGGGTTAAAGTCGCAAATCCAGTGTGGAGGAAAAATTAACAGCTTTTGAGTGTCGAAACAGAAAGAAGTATTTTTCTCCATTAGTCTGGGGCCTGATTCTTAAGGCGATGATCTGTGTCGTTGTAGGAGACGGCAAAACAGAACAGAAAGGAGGAGATAAAAAGAGAGGTGTTAAAAGACCTCGAGAAGATCATGGCCGAGGATATTTTGAGTACATTGAAGAAAACAAGTACAGCAGGTAGAGGACCCTAACCTAGTTTCCGTTTGAACCCCATTCGTTATGCACGGTGGGAAAAAGCTTTATCAGGAGACAATTGTGTCTTTCAGAGCCAAGTCTCCTCAGCCACCTGTTGAAGAAGAAGACGAGCACTTCGATGACACAGTGGTTTGTCTTGATACTTGTAAGTGAAGCGGGCTTTCCCGCTCTTTTCTCAGCTTTAAGTGCAGTGTTATTTCGGGTTTTAAGTGATAGGAAAGGTGGTGAACCCCGTTAGAGATTTAAAACAGGAAGGTAATAGTCATTCAGGATACAGTAGTTTAATATTTAGCACCACTTAGGTCGTTTTGCTAATTTTACAAACTATTAACTGGTAATGTTTTTATGACTTGAAATTTCCAGTACTTAGGAATGTAAAACTAATACCGAATTTTGTTTAGCTTTTAGAAACTTTTTTCTAAAAACCTGCCTTTAACTTGTCCTTAGATAGGTAATATTTTTTTAGTTTTGTGGAGCTATATTAAGTGAGCTATTTGGGCTAGTTGAATACTTACTAATGATTTTCCCATTAGCACACAAGTATATTCCCTATTCTAAGGATTGTAATATTACCTTTTCAATAACTGCTCTTTTGTTCTCAATTCCAGTTCAGTAGCTGCTGCTTTAACATAAGTTGATTTCTTCCAAAGACCTGGGGCAGCAGCAGTGGGCTATCTGAGCCACTAGCTTTCTTCAGCAGCGAATGGTATCAATGGCAGCGCTGTAAATCTGCTACTTTACCCAGTTGGGTTGCAATTGAGTATGAAGAAGTATTGCAAACCATGAAATGGGCTTTAGCTGTCAGATTTGTATTTTGATCCTTTAAAGAAGTTCGTTAGTTTAGTATTTGAAAAGGATGTCTAGACGTTTTGTTGTGAGCAGAACAAAAAAAATAAGTGCTTCAGTGAAGAGTTAAAAGTTTCACGTGGTGGAAGGGGTTAAAACTTGGATTCTCATTTTCCTTTATACAAATTGTGTTCAGAGTCCTAAGAGTTAATTCAGTGTGAAGCTTGGGCTGGTTTCTAACTACATACCTTTTACAGTCAGTTAAGTCTTGAAAGGAAGGAAAAAAGAGCTGATTTGGAAGTTTTGTTTACTGAAGTGTAGAAGAATTCACAGGGTGCTTAAACCGTGATTGAAGAGAACATTGCTACTTAGGAAGAAGAGTTTTAGATCCAGTCAGCCAGGATTATTTTTTTTAAACATAAATAATTGTCAGCAATCAGGAATTTTATGAACAAAGCTTGAATTCCAAACTGCAGTTGAATTCAATAAAAACCAGAAGCTTTCTGATATAACATCAGTTGTCAAGGGTGAATTCTAAGAAAGCTGCATGATGAGCTCTAGTGACCCAGAGACAAATAGGTTCAAGACTGGATTTGTATAATCCAGGCAGCAGTTAATTCCTAATTGTGGTATGTTACCAGGAAGAGTAAAGCAGACCTAAAAGGCTACACATTAACACTTTAGACCGCCAGGATTCTTGGTTGAACTGGCTTACAAGTTTTAAGAAATGAGTTGATTTTTAGAACCCTGGTGTCAGTCTACCAAGTACAGAATGAACAGCTCTCTTAAAATATTTGGTGGTGGCTTCCCTTCAGTTTTTATTGTCACTGGTAAATTCTACCTGGTTCTGGCATACTTCACTTTGATTTCGTGCTGTCCTCTACTGCTTGCCTCTAAATCAAGGTAAAGAGCAGAGCAGGTATGTATTGATGTTGCATTCTCAATTATTTTACATGCTTAGAGCACTTGAAACATCGGCATTAATTGGCAGTTGACTTTTTAGTGTATGATTAAGGCTGCCTTGGTGGGAGTGGGGCTCAAAGTGAGAGTAGAAACAAGAGCATGATATAAAAACAGTTCAGTAATAAATGAACATCTGAATTTTTTCTACATAGCTGAGATACATTGGATGTCAAAAATAATTTGGCATTTGATATACTTTCAGATAACTGTGATCTGCATTTTAAAATATCAAGAGACCGCCTCAGTGCTTCTTCCCTTACAATGGAGAGTTTTGCTTTTCTTTGGGCTGGAGGAAGAGCATCTTATGGTGTGTCAAAGGGCAAAGTCTGTTTTGAGATGAAGGTAAATCGAATTTTGTGACTTCCCAGCAATTTTGTATTGATTGATGGAACTGGTCAGAGGGATCTCTTAAGTTACCTCTGAAGTAAGCGGGGGTCTTAGGAGACTTTTCCATTACATTTTTAAATATAAGAATATACAGAGCTAGTTCACTTAAGGTATTTCTGTAAGTTTACATTAATTCAGACCTTTTTTAGTTCCATGTATCAGCTTTATTAGTTCTGAGAGGGGAATGTGATTGGCTAAAGATTGAATTCTTTCTCTTTGTTTTTCCTAACAAGGGAAGAAGTTGGCCCATAGCCCAAATGAAATAAACTAGAGTTCGAGGAATTGCCTTTTGTTTTTCAGGTTAATCATGTAGCTATTTGATTTTCAGGTAACAGAGAAGATCCCAGTCAGGCATTTATACACAAAAGATATTGACATACATGAAGTCCGCATTGGCTGGTCACTAACTACAAGTGGAATGTTGCTTGGTAAATTTATATTTAAGTACTGTGGAAGCGGGAATGTTTAGGATCTGGTTACAATATTAAGTGAGACCTAGAAGGTTTTGTAAGCCTTGGCCTGATTTTATCCATTCAGTGTTACTGTTTTACAGTTAAAAAGTACAAGCAAAGATACTTACACTTTTGTTTTCCTCTTGTCCTTCTGTAGTCTTAAAGATGGTTAAAACAGACTACCTTTGACATGTAAAGTATCAGTTTACTGTATATATCATAACAGGCTGTAAGTCAGTAAGCATTTGGTAAAGAGGCAGAGCTGTCAGATTCTCATGTTATGTGCTCATTAGTGCTTTTTTTTTTAGCATTCATTTTAAATAGGTTAGGTGGGTCTGAACTGCCTAGGCCATAATTTTAAGTTTTTGGATTTTTTTTTTTTTAGGTGAAGAAGAATTTTCTTATGGATATTCTCTGAAAGGAATAAAAACATGCAACTGTGAGACAGAAGATTATGGAGAGAAGTTTGATGAAAACGATGTGATTACATGTTTTGCTGTAAGTTAAATTCTCTGTAAATGTCAGTAGCTTTGTATATAAATTAAAGAAATTCTACCAGTGTGATTATTATATCCTAGATATAGGTTAAAAGGAGGGGGCTAGGAAAGGAGGCTCAGTGGGTAAAGTAGTAACTGAGTTTGGATACCTTACACCTATGTAACATCTTAGTACAGCAGTATCTGAGTTGGGTGGGAAAGGAAAAGAAACAGCCAGTATAGCTGGAGCCTTCAGCTCTAGGTTTAGTGATAGGAATAGCCCTGACAGGGAGCCCTGGCCATGAAAAGCAGATGAATTGGTGGAGAAAGACACACGTTTCAAGGATCACTAACAACACAATTTGACATAAAAATAGGAATGGTCTGAAAAATTCTCTAAGTCCTGAATCATGTCTTGTATTTATGAACATTAGTTTGCATTTAGCTTAAACATCTTAACTGTGGGGTGAATGTACTTGTGTACCTTGACAAGTTTAGAAATATATCAAAATAGATTCAAGCTGATTATAAAAATTCTGTTAAACAGAACTTTGAGACTGATGAAGTTGAACTCTCCTATGCGAAGAATGGACAAGATCTTGGTGTTGCCTTCAAGATCAGTAAGGAAGTTCTTGCTGACCGGCCACTGTTCCCACATGTTCTCTGCCATAACTGTGCAGTTGAATTTAATTTTGGTCAGAAGGAAAAGCCATATTTTCCAATACCTGAAGACTGTACTTTTATCCAAAATGTCCCCTTAGAGGACCGAGTTAGAGGACCAAAGGGACCCGAAGAGAAGAAGGATTGTGAAGTGAGTTGTTAATGTGGTATCTGCAAAATATTTATAATATTGAGCAAGACATTGCATACATCAAACAAGGATAAATGCTGGGGAGGTTATAATATTGTTAATACTTATTGATGAATGATGAAGTTGTAAAAGAGTGTTGTCTTGTCTCTCTACCCCTCTCTAGGTTGTAATGATGATTGGCCTGCCAGGAGCTGGAAAAACTACCTGGGTTACTAAGCATGCAGCTGAGAACCCTGGTAAATATAACATTCTTGGAACAAATACCATTATGGATAAAATGATGGTAAGTAAAATTGAAGTTAAGTGTCTAGCAGAGTGGTGGATAATTCTAAGGGAGGGCACTTAATTGCCTAGTACACATTACACCCTAGCTAGCATTAATCTTGGCACTATAGCAAATAGGGTCAAAGGTATCCTAGGTTTAACTTTGGCTTGTGTTTCCATTATTAATATTTTAGACAGAATTTCAGCTAAAAATGATATACCCAATCTATCTTCAAAAAAATGTCTTCAGTGACTGCTTCCATTAATCCTTAAAAGTAATTTAAAGTCATAAAAGCTACTTTTTTTGTAGTAATGAAAGGATGCAATTGAATTATGTTTTAAATGGTACCCGGTGTCCTGTGTATTTCAAAGCTTTTACTAACAATAACTTGAAGTGTACAAATTAACATTTTTTGATAGGTGGCAGGTTTTAAGAAGCAAATGGCAGATACTGGGAAACTGAACACGCTGTTGCAGAGAGCCCCACAGTGTCTTGGAAAGTTTATTGAGATTGCTGCCCGCAAGAAGCGGAATTTTATTCTGGATCAGGTAAGCAGTAGCTGTGTAACTTTTAAGAAAACGTTAATTAATGAGGTGGAGGATTGTCTTAACTCTTCTCTTTATCTTTTAAGACAAATGTGTCTGCTGCTGCCCAGCGGAGGAAAATGTGCCTGTTTGCAGGCTTCCAGCGGAAAGCTGTTGTTGTTTGCCCAAAAGATGAAGACTATAAGCAGAGGACACAGAAGAAAGCAGAAGTAGAGGGGAAAGACCTCCCAGAACATGCTGTTCTTAAAATGAAAGGCATGGAATTTTTTTTTTTTAAAAAAATTGTTAATGTCTTTGTGATTTATGCCTGAAATACTGTCTTACCACTATTATGTTTAAAGATTATATTAGAGTAAATAGAATAGTGTTTGTTTGGCTTACTCTTCAAAGGATGTCACTAAGCCATCACCAGGTACTCTTAACAGGTTGAAAGAATTAAATTATTCAGAGATAATTAAAAGTTATAGGATTTACAGTAGTTTTGCAAATTTAACTTAATCTGACTTTATTCTCTGTAGGAAACTTCACCCTGCCAGAGGTGGCTGAATGCTTTGATGAAATAACCTATGTTGAACTTCAGAAGGAAGAAGCCCAAAAGCTTTTGGAGCAATATAAAGAAGAAAGCAAAAAGGCACTCCCACCAGAAAAGAAGCAAAACACTGGCTCAAAGAAGAGCAATAAAAATAAGAGTGGCAAGAACCAGTTCAACAGAGGTGGTGGCCATAGAGGCCGTGGAGGATTCAATATGCGAGGTGGCAATTTCAGAGGCGGAGGCAAGTTAATTTTAGTGTTTTGCTTAATTGAAATTTAGAAACGACTGAGGGTTTTACAGTTTGTGAAGTAGCCAAGAAGAAAGTTAGCTTCTTAGCTAATTCTATGCTGCCATGTTTAACTAGTATGTAATTTAAAATTTACACTAGGTATACAAGTGTTAAAATGGGGTGTTACTTTTTTTCACTAATGCTATAACTTGACTGTAGGAACTGGCACTTGGGTACAGCATAACTAAACTGAACTCTGCTTGTGTTTAGCTCCTGGGAATCGTGGCGGATATAATAGGAGAGGCAATATGCCACAGAGAGGTGGCGGTGGTGGAAGTGGTGGAATTGGCTATCCATATCCCCGTGGCCCTGTTTTTCCTGGCCGAGGTGGTTACTCAAACAGAGGGAATTACAACAGAGGTGGAATGCCCAATAGGGGGAACTATAATCAGGTAATGACTCCAAGAGGTACTGACACCTATAATTTGGTGTAGAAAGTTGATGTATTTTGCAATGGTGGCATTGACATAATTGCAAGACAATATTGATCTTTGAATTTCAGATACCCTGACAGTAACAACAATGAGCATGGGTGGGGCTTTATAAGTTGTTTCTAAATGCCCTTAAAATTAGTCTAGCCTTTGCTTCTTCAGAGTTATTTATTTACAGATATTTTTTTCTTTCTTAGAACTTCAGAGGACGAGGAAACAATCGTGGCTACAAAAACCAATCTCAGGGCTACAACCAGTGGCAGCAGGGTGTAAGTAGTTTCTTAAGTGATTAATAAATTATAGTGTTACTATGTTTACAAGAATCAGGTGGAAGAGGACAAGTTGTCTATTGTTACCGTGTTATAAATTATAACCATGGTTAGGCTGGAGTTTAAAAGTTTTTTGTAGATAAAGTAATATTTATTATATATGGTTTTATTATGGCTCTTTAATAGTTTTAATTACATAACTAACCCAAGTCTTATGTTTCTTTTTGTAATGTGTATTGGTAAATAATATGGGTAATTGGTAAATTAAAACTTAAGTCTCTGGTCTTATGTAGAAATTAAGTGTGACAAGTATAAATTTGTTTTCAGCAATTACTCTGAATTAGATCATTGTCATTTCCTAAAAGCAATTTGAGTGGCTTATTGATGTTTTTTTCTTTAAAAACAAAATTTTCTCTTACAGCAATTCTGGGGTCAGAAGCCATGGAGTCAGCATTATCACCAAGGATATTATTGAATACCCAAATAAAACGAACTGATACATATTTCTCCAAAACCTTCACAAGAAGTCGACTGTTTTCTTTAGTAGGCTAACTTTTTAAACATTCCACAAGAGGAAGTGCCTGCGGGTTCCTTTTTTAGAAGCTTTGTGGGTTGATTTTTTTTTTCTTTTCTTTTTTGTACATTTTTAATTGCAGTTTTAAAGTGAATCGTAAGAGAACCTCAGCATTGTGCACGATAAGAGAATGTGTCAGTATTTCAGGGTTCTACATTTTATCTGTAAAATGTGACTTTTTTTTATCACAACAAAAGTAAAATGTTGCTTTGTACCTGGTGTCTTTTATTAAGCATTTACTCCCCCATTTCTCACAGAGAATAACAGTCGGGAGTCATTGTCACAATAAAATAGCAATGTTAGCAACCAGATTCATGGAAGGACTAAGTGTCCTCATGAATTGCACAAGATTCTGTACTGCTCATGATACACTCCATCCTCTCTGTGAACTGGTGGGTAATAGTGAAAGAAATTTCTGACAAACCGGGAAGGCTATTGTTGTTGTTTTTTTTTCTGTTCAGCAATGGAATTTGGAACAATTGGGAATGAAGATAAAATTTGGAACCAAGATTTGAGAAGATGGAGTGTATGTAGAAGGGCTTTTAAAAATGTAAACTTGGTTGCATTATATATGTGGAGGCTCAAACTTGTGAAGGTTAAATACCATAAATTTTCCATTTGTTCTGCATTTTGATTCTGAAAAGAAAGCTGGCTTTGCCCATTTCTTATTAAAAAAAAACTTGTTGTAAATCCAGTTGTCTAATGGGATCTATATGAAGTTAGCTATGTCTGTATGCCCTTCTCCCACAAAATACTGTATAACTAGTGTGCTTGTAGTAGTTAACTCCACCATCTTTGTAAGCTAATGAAATTGTGAGTCACCCATTTATATCTTTTAATCATGTCAGTTCTCGAATGGGTATCTCCTTAGCCTGCTGATTTCTTTTCTTTCTAAAGAAAGTGGGTGGAGAAATTAATTTAGACGTTTGTTTGCAATAAAAGAATTCATTTTACTCTTGTTTGGGATTCTCGCCATCAAGGTTCAAAATCCCTTTATACTACAACTCCCAAGAGGAGAAATGTGTGCTCTCTGGACAGCTTATTCTTTTACTTTGTACTTTGGAACATTTAGGTTTTAAAAACTTAAATGTACACTGACAATTTACAATATAAAGCTGAATTCTTCCCTTCCCCTCCCCCCCAAGACAACTTTTAACATTTATGAGGGGCAAAGGTACTGGCTGGGAGAAGTTAATGCTCAGTTGATCATGTTTACAAAATGCAAATGGCTGTCCTCACATGATTATATACATATATGATACATGAAACGTTGGGAACAGATGCTTTTAGAAGCCATCATGCAAGCCAGTCATTGATTTCACTACTACACAATGCTGCTAACTTAACTAGCTATGAGATAACATTAGATCCCCAAATTGTAATTTTATGGGTTTGCACAGAACACTTAAATCTTTTAAAGGAGCCTCACTATGAAGTGAGGAATCAGGAGTCAAACTGTAGAACTAAAATTAGAATTTAGTCTAGCATGCCAGTGTTTTTAACCTGCTTCTGGTACGTTCAGGTTTCCTGTATTGGTTGCTGTAGGATTTTGTTCAGGTTATTTTAAATCTTGTTTTTTGGTTTTTTTTGATGTGAGTTTTGTTATACTTTGCTCCTGGAAGTTGCTACAAGCTAGTTAGATGAAACAGGTGGCCATAGAAATAATCTAAAAGGTTTTGCTTGGCATTTGGCTTCAGCAGTAAATAAACTTACTGCTAGTGATCCCTGGTGTGAGTAACTGCTGTATAGATACATTGTTAGGACTATACTCCTAACCTGGGGAACAATTCAAACTTTAGATCAGTCAGTCAGTGTTGATCCCAGTCTTATAGTTGGTGCCTTTCAAGTCTTATATAGACCTACAGATTCCAACAGGAAAGGGTCAACTGATAAGTAGGACATGATGTATATATGGTCCAAAAAATAGGGAAAACAAAATGCTTTCAAAGGGAGTAATCTACACTAATAATTGCATCTATACTTTATAAATTCTCTTTAATAAGAGCAAATGCATTCAAAAGCAGATCTGAAGGAAAGAATTAAAGCCCAGTGGTGAACAAGTTTAAAATAGTGGTTTGAGATAATTGTTGTTTAGAAGAAAACAGGAGATTGTTTTTGGTTCAAGACATGCTTTCAATCAAGCTGAGCATGGTATCACAGGCTCATCTACAGAGGGGCAGAAAAATTACAGGGAAGGGCTACATATTTCATAGTGAGGACCCTTTAAAGGTCTTCACACACACACCCCCGAAAAAAGTCCAGTGCCTCCTGAGTAAAAGCGGGGGAACAGCTATTGTAGAGAATTTGCTTAGCAGTACTTGAAGGCAATGAATTTGTCAACACTGGTATTTAGGGAGATCATGTATGTAAGACAGAACAAATTGGCATAGTCTCAAGGACCGCAGTACGTATTGAGGGCCTTGACTAAGAAGGCTTATAAGTCTTTAGCATAAAAACAATTTTTAGATTTATTACAGAAAACAAAACCAGTATTTTTAATATTTGGTTAGAACATGTTTTGTATTTAAAGATTTCCTATTAATGGAAATTGACTTTTTTAAAAAATGCTCATAAATGTAATTGCAAGTCTAATAGACTATCCTGCACAAAAATACTTTAATGCCTTCTTAGGTAGTGTACAGTTGGTTATAAAAGCCTAGTTGTCTGTACATCAGTGTGAATATTTTAATATAGAATAAGCTTTAAACTCCTAATTTTTATATGAATGTAATATTTTTTATTAAAATGAACAGAATTTATAGCAGATTGCACTCCAGTAATTGATTCAGTTTCCTCTAGAAAGATAAGAACATGAAATTTGATTTAAGTTTTTTCTGTATTAAACATTCTTGGACTTTGGTATTGGAAGTATCATTTGAAAACTGCTAAGTTGTAACTTTAAAATAGTTGAGCCAAGATGCAGTTATTGATACCTATCCATTAAGGGCATAGTTAGGCCAAGATTACTTGAAACCACAAATCTTGGAATAATTACCTTCATGGCTTTCTACTTAAGACACTCAGTAACGCTCTCTGGGGAAACTTCCTTGTATGATTTGTAGCTTGGCATTTGAGCAGAGGGGCAGATAACGACTCTTGCCTCAACTAATCAAGATGGGAAAGCATAGCCAGTTAGTGCTCCCTAGGTTTTATTTTTGTTTTTCTTATTTGGTATGGGTACATGCTTGTAAGAGACAAGTTTTCAAAGAACTTTGGCTAACTCATGTTGGACTGGCCTTTGTCTCATCATTAATATCCTTTCATTAACCTCCCCCCCTCCCCAAGCCCTTGGAAGTAAATTTTTTTTTATGGTGCTGATTGAAGGAGTATGCACCCTTTGAATATTGGTGTAGAATAGTGGTTAAAACCAGAGGTCAAGTATACTGTGTATGCTAGTTTCATTGTTAAACACAAGAGTCAGTCTCATGCCAAACAGTGGGTTGAAAGTAAGAACTTGGCTAGGAATGATCTCATCTTTCCCCTTTGAGGAAAAAATATTTAGAAAATGTAATAAATTTATAATTACAAACCCTGTGCCAGTAGACTAACGGGTACTGAAGAAAAGTGATGGGCCAGTAACTGTTAACAGGACATCGATTTGTAGTCACCTATCTAAACACAATCTTGAGAAATTTCTGTGCCAAAATTTAGTATATACTTGACAAGAGAAGGAAGTCAATGGGGGAGGGGGAACTGAGCCTGCATATGTATTCAGAGTCATTAATGACAGTTTAGGCTACTGCTTATTCTGAACAACCGTCCTCTAGGAAGGTTCCAGGCATTTCTTTGGGACAATTGAATACCTGTGTGGCAGTGACATAATGCCATACTCAACTTATGTAATTTCTGGAATTTACTTGGGTTTGAGTGAGCTAACAGCTCAACACTGAATTGTTCACCTGTTTTCCTTAAACCATCCCATTGGGTGAAACTAGAAAATAGTTTACTCACTAGAAAAAAAATCTTAGCACTTAGAGGACACCTAAAAGTTGATACCAAAAATTGAAGTCACCAAAATTTGGTGTAAATTCAAATTATTAAAAGCATACCTAGATAAAAATAGAGTTTGTCAACTAAGCCAGTTGAGATGGGGAGAATCATGGACAAGTGACGACAAGAAAGAGTTCCAGCATACTTGGTTTTTTTGTAGCTTAGTAATAAAAGCAATGTGTTGATTTAAATTTCATCTCCTTTTTCTTAGTCTGTCCATGTGACTGCTGTGTTGAAGAGTAAAAGGGGCCCAACTAAATGTGTTCCAGTGATTCTAATAGGTATTCAAATTAATTGCTGCTTGTATATTAACCAGTTATGTTAGGTTTTCAGGATCACCTTACACAAAGCTATTGGCAACCAAGGACGACAGTTTCTAATTTCCTAATTGAGCCTTTTGTAGACATGAAATGTTTGGCAATTGACAACTATTTCATAGGTTTGCAGGAATACATTTAAAGACTTGACTCAAGTCTTAAGGTTTTAAGACATTACCCTCAGGCCTATTTATTGCCAAACGGCAACCTTTTTTGCCCTTGATTATTACCTTTTTTTTTTTCTGCACTGACACCAATAACAGCTTTAAAATAATTGGGAAATGGGCTGTGTGGTCTTTTTGGAGTAAGGAAGTGATACATTGAAGTCTAAGATTAGAAGTAAGCTGAAACCTAGAAGATGCTAAAAGTGAGAAAGTGTGATGTGAACTTTGAGCCATCCCTGGGGCTACTGTAATAAACAAAGTACAATGTCACCTAGACATTTCCGCTTTCATGTGGGTTTATACAGTGAAAATAGCTGTACCCCCAAAAGGCAGCCAAGGGTTTCAACTAAGGTTAGGGGAAAAAAGGTGCAGAAAAACTTAAAGTGGGCTTTTAAGTTTGTCTGGCAATGCATGTTTTCACATCATGGTATGGAAGCATTTGCTTGAACATCTTTACAGTGCATGCAGATTAGTCTTCCATAAACAGGTGGTTTAGAGATTCAAGTACTTAAGAGTTGACCTTGTTCTGCACTAAAATTGAACAGTAGAAATATTTGTCTAACCAGGTGTTAGCCTTAACATTTTTGTTGATGTTTTCATTTGAAATTGGAAGGGTGTAGTGAATACAGTTGAAAAAACAATTTCAGCCAAATATGCTTATCCAGTAGTTGGGCGGCTGAGACAGGATTATATAACTTTTAATCTAGTGGTGCTTACACTTAACTGTAAACTGTAACACGTTGAAAAGTACTTTTCTAATTTCTTTCTTGTTGCAACAGCTTTGCTTTCTCAAAAGTCGAAAATACTTAAAGTTGGATTTATAAAATGTACAAAAATACCAGTATTTGGGTGGTAGTAATGGACACTGGCTATTATATTAACCTGATATAATTTCTAGACCATTAAGCTGCTTCAAAATTGATTCTAGAGGACCGTTATAAGTCAGAATTATAGAAATTGTTTAATTTTCCTACTTATTAAGGTCTGCGTACCCAGAGAATAGTGTATATTAACATGACTTTTAAAGGGGTGCTTTGACACCTGTCACAGATTTTTATCTAGGAATAGAAGGATTCAAACCCTATTTGATCTTTAGCTCTTTGCTGAAAAGTGCATAAACAGGAATCCTGAATTTATTATATAGACCTCCGCATTATATAATCGAAGCAAAGGGAAACCACCGATGGAGTTAGAGGTACGTAGACTAAAAAGATGCTTGCAAATCAAATACTGGTTTTAGCATAGTTGAGATTTATTGTTGCCAAATTCAGTCAAGTCACAAGTCCAGAAAAAGCTGTTCTATTAAATTTCCCTGAGGTCCTTTTACTGAGATGGAGAAGCCAGGAATCAAAGAGGGAGGGGTTATGGGAGGAGGGAAAGGAATACAGCCTAGGATGTTAGACAAAACTATCAAAAGAAACTTCAAAACCACTAACACTGCAATTCTATTTTAATCAGCTATTTAGCTGGTACCAACTGCTATATCGCCTAGTATGAAATTCGGGATTATCGGAACTGTGAAGGAAGCAGTGTGCACAAGCGGGCGTTGAAGGTAGGTTGAGCTTAAAATATGCAATATAAGTTTTGGTTGGGGTGGACATGGTGGTATCTTAGACCTAGTAAATACATAGCACTGTAACTCAAAATTAAGCCTGACCTTTTGGGAACCGATGCAAAATCACCTACTATAAGAGATGGCACACCCAGTCTGAGGGAAATGGAAGGTTAGCAAAGGTTTGGCGAGCATGAAGATTCTGGTGTACAGGAAGCTCGGGTGTCGTTTGGGTTGGGATGACGGTAGGTTGAACTAAGCTGGTCCATAGTAATTATACCTATAATACCAGCACTGGGATGCTTGCAGTGAGATGAATAAAAGACTAAAAACATTAGTGCGTGTAGAAATAACAAAACAATGCAGGGAAGCCAAGAAAACTTAATGCTTTGTGGCTCTTTTTATTCAGTTGTGCTGCTGTGAAACTGAACTTTGTAAGTAGTGAAGACACTGGAAATGTTACTGACCAAGAAAGGTTTCTCTTTCACGGTAAGAATTAATAACTGAAGTATGATAAAGCTAAAACTTAAATCAACAACCCTATAAATCTGGGAGCATAATACTCACTGTCCACAGCTTGTTAGAGTAATAGATTGACCATTTCACCATTGACAAATACTGCAAATTCTCTTTTATCAATGGCTAAGTCCTGAGGTGGTTACTGACTGAAAACTTGACGGGGTAGTTATGCAAGTCTGTGCCCCACCCTTCATGGTGATCAAAAGGAAAACAGTCTTTTGTTGAAGGATAGATAGATGGACAACAGAATAATTTCAGACATTGTCCTTTGGGTCATCCTGACAGCAGTAGGACCGACCAGTAATGGATAATATCTTTGAAGTGCAGTTTTTCCTTCAGTCTGGGTTTAGTGCATTTAACACACAGGAAGGTTTCACACTCCCGTGTTTTTTGGCATGACAATTGTGCAGTGTATAACAGGCATACTGTACTGGCTCCCAAGACCAGAAAGGTTTTCATGCAAGTGACACAATACATTCACACACAATGAACTACTTTTTTATTGTACACAAGTATATACATTTGTGGTTCTCCAGAGGAGTAAGTAGTTCACTTTGGGTTCTCTATGCTCAGGGTTGCTCAGCTGCTGTCACTGCTGTTGAGTTTTCTTTGAGGATCAAGGTGGGTGCTTTCATATAAAATCTTATTTTTAATTCCTTCTCTGGCGATTCTCTCCTGGATTCTTTGCTTAGCAAAATTATACCTACAATGGAACCTTAGAGAAAATATGAATAAATTAAATTAATAGTTTCTATATGACCCAAGGGATTTTAATTTCACAGATTTCCAAAATGACTACTCCCAAATATATTTAAGGTGTTAGAATGATTGTATCTGGGTTCTGTTTGGCTCACTATTTAAATCAATTTCAATAATGGAATCCTCTACCATTCATCTGTTCAAATCTACAATGAGTGCATTGCCATAGTCTTAGGACAGATTTTGATTTTAAATGATTCCTTATCTGAGTGTTGTGGCTTTAATCCCAGTAGCACTCAGAGGAGGAGGCAGAAGTTAGCCAGGAGAAAAGTCCCTCCCCCAGTGTTTTTTGAAGGTGGTGGCATGCATACACCTTTAAACCTAGCACTTGGTGGGGAGGGGCAGAGTTCAAGACCAGCCTGGTTCCAGGACACAACCCGTGTCTCAAGAAATCTGAATTTTCTGGAATATCTAGCAAACATACCAGCATCCTAAAGTCACCAGGATAAATCCTCCTACTCCAACGTCACATGATCTTCTAATTCTACCTGTCCAAAACAAGTATAATTATGTTTGATGTAAGAAATCACCACCGAAAATGTTTAATACTTAGGAGAAATACTTACTGGTCATCAAGAAATGTCCAAGTCCAGCCACAACAGATCCTAGTGAGCCATATAGAATAGATTCTCGTGCACATGGAGTGTTCTCAACATCTAAAATTCCTAGGAGCTTAAAGGGCTAGGATAAAATGGAAAAAGATCCTAAACAAGAAAATAGAGTTACAGTGCCATACACATTACCACTTAGTGTGTCCTACCTAATTTACCACTCTGGTGAATATAGTGCCACTTAATTCACTGGGTGAACGTAGTAATTGCAGGAAGAAATAATTCATAAGGTCATTTTTGTATTTCAACAAATAGTTTTATAGTCTGTCCAAGGATATCTGTTGCTCACATGGGATGAAACGGAAACAGATTTGACATTCTTAGACACTGGTAGCTTGTGGTTGCAATCCTAGCAATCAGAAATTTAAAACAAGAAGGTTGCTGTGAATGGAGGTTGGTTGGTCTGAGCTCTAGGATTAAAAGTCTCAAAAGCAAGACTGGAACTTGATAATGTAGCATGTGTGAAAGAAGCACTGGATTCCAGCACTGGAAGAAAAACAGGTCTGGATAACTGAATTTCTTCTACAGTGCCATTTCATGCAGCTAGAGGATTGCATAAGAGATGGCACCTACAATGGAAGTGAAGGAGGTGGGGAAAGGGTCGAGAGCAAAGTAAAAGGCAAGGCAGGTCCTTTAAAGATGGAGGCAGAGCTGAACCTCGCCTATATCTTACTGTTCCTTTGGCTCAAGGATCTGCTTGAAGATAAAATGTGACTTGATTCTCATTAAAGTAAAACTATGCTTTTCCAGATGACTTGTTTCTGGCTTGTGTTTTGCTTGAATCACACACCCAACTTTCAGGTGTCTTCATGAGTATAGCAGGCCTTTGTAGTTACAACCTTTATGGGCTAGGCTCACATAAAATAGGTCATGGTATTCCTAAACTTTAGAGCCTGAACACCCTCACCCTGAGAAATAAGACGGGGTAGTGGGTACATTTAGCTTAGGTTTCCATCCAGGACATGGAGTGGATACAATGCTACAAAATGGGAACCTAGTCAAGATAAAGTGTACCATTGCATCCTAATTCTAACCACCTCGGATTCTCTACTGTTTGGACAGATCAAAGTATAAATACTGCCAAAGCTTTCAATGCATCTGGGTTGACCCAGCAGTTCTTGGAACATGTTAACCCTAGCACCTATGGTGGCTCTGTAACTCCAGTTCCAAAGGGACACTTGGGCACCGCACCAGGCATACCAACAGGTGAAACATCCTTTTGATCAGAACACCTTAACTGTCTATTGTACAGTATCACACTTAGCCTTAAAACTTTATATTGATAGGCAAGTCCTCCAACCAGTGTTCCCAAGCTTTTTTTTCCTTTTGAGTTCTGATGCTATTTGGACAGGTGCTTATTGGGGTGAGAACTATCTGATGGCAGTCCTGTACAAGGGTTCTAGGGATTGAGTTTGCCAGTCTCACTAGCCCCAATCAAACTGCCACTTTTCTGGTCCCTTTTTATGGCATTACTGCTAATACTACATAGATACTTTACACCTTTGTTTCAAGTAACCCTTGAATGGCTATAAATAATCAGTCAAAGCCAGTTAATCCACTGGCCTGGATTTGCCCTTGTTTCCCAGTTAAAAGTATTTTCAAAAAAATCTGTCAAATCATATTTAACCTTTGTTGTACTACTTTAGACCTCTCATTTTATCATGGCTTTTTGTATTTAGAGTGCACTCCTAACCATTGCTACTAAAGGCCCCCTATGCTCGGAGAGGAGCTTTGTATTACATTCTCCACTCTGGACACATTAACCTGCCGGCGGTAGCCATTCTGTCTAGCTCTTCATTGCCTAGCAGGGCGGTTATTTCCGGTCTGGCTTAATTGAAATTCGACCGTTTACCCCAGTAGGATGTCGGTTTCATAAAGAGCAAGCAAGGGCTGTCTCTTTGATTACAGCCCAATAAACGGAATACTCAATGCATTAGCCAATCTACCTAACCTGTGCGCGAGGACTAGTATGTTACAAGCTAGCCCTGGCTGGCCAGAACTCAGCTGTCCACGTGCCTCAGCCTCCTAGGTGCTGAGATTACTGACACACGTCACCTCGCCCAGCTCAGGAATTTTCATGGCACCTTTACTAGCCCTTACTACCGAAGTACAATGCATTGGCTAAGTTAGTCGCCGTTTTCGTTCCGATCCTGTGGGTTTGCTGTTGTGTTTACATCAGCTGGCAATTTGGACACTCACATCAGGATGTGAGGATTAGACTGCTGGAGTCGCTCGCGATCATGGGTACCGGGCTAGAAAACCGGGGCGTCCTCCTCTGCGCCCACCCCCGCGGTCCCCCCGGCGTGCTTTACCTTCCTCTCCGGCTCCTGGGGCTCTCGCGCGGCAGCCATGGGTGCCAGTCGTCACCTCCGGCCCGCGACGGAAGCTGAGGGCCCGCCCACCCTCCCGCGCGGCGGCGGCCATCTTAGGGAGCGTCCCTGTGGCTGCGCCCACGCCCGCCGTGGCCCCCTCCTTTGTTCCGTGGGCCCCGCCACAGTTTTTCCAGTCCCGAAACCGGCCATCAAGAATGGGACGAGAGAGGAGGCAGCCTGGAGAAGCGCCACCGCCCGGCTCCTGCCTCGCCGGCGGGGTGATCCGAACCAGGGAGCGCCGAGAAAGTTCGCTTTCGCCAGCCCCTCCTCCACCTTAACCGCCATTTCCAGCCGTTGTGCGCGTTCCAGTGCCGGGCGTCTGGGCGCGCGCCCAGGGCGGGGCCGGGGCCGCGCGTCGCGCTCCGCTTTGTCCTCGGAGAGGGGTGGATGGCCCGCGCTGCCGGAAGTCGCCTAGCCCTGTTCCCGTAGGCCCCGTCCCCTACGTGTCCTTTGTCCCAGCTTCGGTGACCTTGCCGGCCGCCCGCGTCCCCTGCCTCGGTCCCTCGCGGCGGCCTCCTGGCGCCCGGCATACTCGAGCCCCTCCTCTCCCTCCCCAGGTTTAGAAGGTTAAAAATAGCAGCGCGCCGCTGGCATGGAGGAGACCCGGGACAAGATGGAGGCGGCCGCTAGCTGGGGACATGCGCCAGGTGCGCGCGTCTTCCGCCGGGAGGGAGGCCTTGGGGTGATGCCACGGCGACATAGCGGGGTTGAGCCCCGAACGTGTGTGTCGTTGGGCTGAGTGACAGCCGGTTCAGCAGGCGGTAGCGGCTCGGTTCCGGGTTAATGCCTTGGATCCAGCCTTGGGCCTCTTTCTTTGTTTACCTCTCTTTTTCCCCGATCTGGCCTCTTCCGTTCCAAACGGTCCTCCCCGGAAAACGTTCAAGCCTGGCATTGTGCAGAGTCATTCTGTCTCTAGGGTCGTGCACAGTTGTGCCCCACAGCGTTCCTACCCACCATGCCAGCTCCTTTCTGTCTCTCATGCTCATTAACCGCTCTCCGACAATCCAGGATGGAAAAATGATTTATATTTCTGTGTTTATACGTGGTAGATTTGATATATTTAAGGTTTTTTTTTTTTTTTTTTTTGGGTTTTCGAGACAGGGTTTCTCTTCTCTGTAGCTTTGGAGCCTGTCCTGGAACTAGCTCTTGTAGACCAGGCTGGTCTTGAACTCACAAAGATCTGCCTGCCTCTGCCTCCCGAGTGCTGGGATTAAAGGCGTGTGTCACCACCGCCCGGCTTTTTTTTTTTTTTAATTTAAAAAACTGAACCGCTAGAGAGTGTAAAAGGCTCTAATATTACTAGGGAATAGAAAAGGAACTGCTGAGCCGGGCAGTGGTGGCGCACGCCTTTAATCCCAGCACTTGGGAGGCAGAGGCAGGCGGATCTCTGTGAGTTTGAGACCAGCCTGGTCTACAAAAGCTAGTTCCAGGACAGGTTCCAAAGCCACAGAGAAACCCTGTCTCGAAAAACCAAAAAAAAAGAAAAGGAACTGCTGTTTTGACAGTTTGGGGTGCTCTGGTCTGATGAAATTCTTGGCTAGCCAGTCTTTGAATTCTTATCTAGAATTAATATTTAAGGTAGTATTTATTTAAATATTTAGTATAATATTCCATAAAGGATAGAGGAATTCTTTTGAATTCCTGATTGAGGTATGAATGACGTAACTGGGAAAATACCAAGGAAATAAATAACATCATTTTGTGACTTGAGTTGGAGTCTATTTCACTTGTCTTTAAAAAACGTTGTATGGATTCGTTATATTAAAGGTTCTTAATTTAACAAAATGGGATAAGCTTCAGTTTCTTTGTTGTTAACAGTGGATAGTGAGAAGTAACTCGCTCAGCTGTCACCCCTTTTCCCTGAAGATGGTGTTTATTCTGGAGCCAAATATAAGTGAGTGACCATGGCCCAGGAACATGGACTCAGCCTGTCCCCAAACCACACTCAACATAGTAATAGTTTTATGAAGTTTATATGGTAACAAAAGTTTTTTTTTTTAAATATTTATTTATTTATATTTTATGTACATTGGTGTTTTGCAATGAGTGTTGGGTCCTAGGATTACAGACAGTTGTGAGTTGCCATGTGGGTGCTGGGAACTGAACCCAGGTCCTCTGGAAGAACAGTCTTAACAGCTCTTAACCACTGAGCCATCTCTTCAGCCCCTGGTAACAAAAGTTATAAAACAATTTTCAAACACACTGATGGAAACATCCGGTTAGGGATTCCTCTGGCTATAGGCTTTTGATTTTATATGGGGACGGTCTTTGGGATTGGTGCAAACCAGTGTTCTGTTTGTACATTCTGGAAGGATAGGTACAAGGGTAGATGTTTTAGGCTAAACATAGAAGTGGGAGGCGAATGGCTGTTGAGGAGGCTAAGGATAGCCTCAGATAATTTGGCTCCAGGCCTGCAGCATTCCAGGTCTCTACTGTCACACTTGAATCAACTGACCTTGCAGAAGTTTTAACTTAGGAGGGAAATGAGTGTGCATGTGTGACTTTTTCCCTTGGGAACTACAGTTCCAAAGCAAAAGAGCAGTTATGTTTTTCCAAACTCTTTCCTTTTCCTTAATTAAGTTACTACATGAATACATAAATTTTCAGTCCTTTAAAATAACACTGAATGCAGGTATATTGACTGTCACCTGGAATCCCATCACTCAGGTTGAGAGAATTGTGATTTCGAGGCCAGGTACAGAGTGAGACTGTCTCACGAAACAAATTGGTAACTCACTGGAGGGTTGGAAGGTATGATTCAGTGGGAGAATATTTGCTGAGCATATCCAAGGTCTTGTTTTGATACCCAGGACTGTTAATACACACACACACACACACACACACACACACACACACACACACACACTTTAAAACCCACATAACCTGCCAGAATCCATGTGGCATCTTTTTTACGTCATCTCTGGCCATATCTGTATGACTGTAGTCGGCCTGCCCTGTCAGCTGCACTTTCTTTTCTATCTTTGTTCTTTCTTGAGAATTTTTATGAAATGAATACAGTTGTGGTATTTGCCGAAAGCAATTGTTTACAGAAGCAGAGAGCAGTTAAATGGTCAGGCAGCCTTTATTTAGCTCAGGGTCATATTGTTCAGGAATTTGGGGCAGGTTCAGAGACCAGTTTACCTTAGGAATTTATATGGCTGTTCCAGAGACCAGTTTACCCAAGACAGCACTCACAGTATTCTTAGGATTTTTTTTTTTTTTTTTGTAGGGTTTCTCTGTAGGTTCAGAGCCTGTCCTGGAACTAACTCTTGTATACCAGGTTGGCCTCGAACTCACAAAGCGTCAACCTCTCGAGTACTGGGATTAAAGGCATGCACCACCACCGCCCGGCTCTTAGGAAGTTTTTTGATGGGATGGTCTAACTATAGTTCAGTAGTAGCCTGCTACACTTCTGCCATGTGGGTCGTAGGGACCGAACTCAGGTTTTCAGGCTCGGCAGCAAGCTGCTGCACTGTCTTGCCAACTCCTGCTTTCCATAGCTTTTGTGCACTTACATAAAGTTGGCTGTAGCTCAGTGGTAAGAGCATGTGCTTACCATGAGGGAAGTGTTGGGCTTCATCTGCAGTGTCCTACAGATCAGTCATGATGGTCTCAGTTCACAGCTGCTCTAGCCACACTCTGTGCGGCTAGTTTCTTCTACTTCAGTTGCTTTGTTAATCTTGTTTATGGAATTTTTCAGTTTTCAGATATTTAACTTTTCAATGTAGGGTCACATCTACCAATGCATTCTTTCATAGACCTTTTTAAGATCTATTTCTTGCAGGCATGTGTGCTTTGTGTGTGTTAGTGCATGCACTATAGTGTGCATGAGGAAGTCAGAGGACAGCTTGTGGGAGTCAGTTCTCTCCTTGCACTACCTGTGCTCTGAGATTGAACCCAGAATATCAGGCTTGGTAGCAAGCTCCCTTACCAGCTGAGCAATCTGCTCCCCACTCCCACCCCTTGTATAGTTATAAATAGTGCTGCTAGATGTAGCACTCTGGGCCAGCAGTTATTTATTTAGAGGGCTTGAAATATATCTTCTGTCTTCTCTTGGATTTGAGTCACTAATAAGAGATTTGATGTTAACTGTGTTTTTTAGCTGATTTACTGTATCACCTTCCCCTGCCCCCATTTCCTCATTACTGTTTCTTTGCTTTGTATTCTTTTTGTTTTGTTTTGGTCTTTGGTTTTTCCAGACAGGGTTTCTCTGTGTAACAGCATTGACTGTCCTGCAACTAGTTCTTATAGACCAGGTTGTCCTTGAACTTGCAGAGATTTGCCTGCCTCTGCCTCCCAAGTGCTTGGATTAAAGGCATGCGCCACCACCGCCCGGCTTCTTTACCTTTTATTCTTGATGTCTTGATGGTAAAGTGTTGTGGAGAGCTCTTCTCTGGTCATGTTTATTTAGGGTCCTAAGTGTTCTTGTGCGTGAACGTCTACTTCTAGAGAAATAGACGTTCACACACAAGAAATTTTGTTAAAATTTCATTGAATAAATTCTCTATGCCTGGGGCTGGAGAGGGCTCAGTGGTTAAGAGCACTGACTGCTCTTCCAGAAGACCTGGGTTCAATTCCCAGCACCCACATGGCAGCTCACAACTCTCTGCAACTCCAGAGTCTAACACCCTCACACAAAATGTACATGTAGGCAAAACACTGATATGAATAATAAATCATTAACAAATTTCTGTATGCCTTTAGTGTGCGTGCATGAGTTCCTAGCTGCATAGTCTTAGATTTGATGTCTTTTTTTTTGTTTAGTTTTGTTTTAGGTTTTTGTTGTTGTTGTTGTTGTTGTTTTTTGTTTTTTGAGATGGTCTCTCTGTGTAGCCCTGGATGTCCTGAAATTCTTTGTAGACTAGGCTGGCTTCGAACTCAGAGATCCTACTGCCTCTGCCTCATGAGTGCTGATATTCAAGGTGTGTGCCACCACTTCCCAGCTTTTAGATCTCATGGTCATAGCCTGGAATGCTTGAACCTTGTGGTCATGCTCACTATTTTTCCGTGTTGATATTGAGTGCAGTATTTCATCAACATTGTTCTTCACCCCCTGATATTCTTATGCTTGGCTGAATCTATGGATTATGCTTCCTACTGTGTTTACTGTCTATTGTTTTTTAGAGACGGTCTCACTATGTAGTTTTGGTAAATGAGACTGGCCTTAAGCTTCTAGAGATGCACAGATTTCAAGTTGTATACTACCACAGACAGCTATTTCTGTCTATTGAAGAGGCCGTCTTACCTCCAGTGTAAACATAAGGTGACTGACTGAGGCTAGAGAGATGGATGACCTAGCCGTTAGGAACACTTGCTGTTCTGGGGTGTGACAACCTCTTCTGGCCTCCACAAACACATAATAAAGATAAAGGGAAACCTGAAAACTGACTGTAGCTGTATGGGTTTATTTCTGATCCTTTATTCTATTCTGTTTTTGTCTGCTTATTCTTTGTTCTGTGTTAGCATATGTTTGTGTAGCTCAGACAGGGTTGGATAGCCCTGTAATAGCAACACATTGAGGCAGGAGGATTATTGAGATTGAGGCAAGTCTGGGTTACAGAATGAGTTTTAGGCCCATCTGGGCTGTATAGAGAGTCTGTTTTCAAAAGAAGAAGAAAAGAAAACAAAAATAAAAGGTTTGAATATAGCTTTAAGTACAGAAGTTTTGAGGGGCATAGTTATTAGGAAAAGTAGGATTAAGCAGAGAGAATGGGCATGGTAATGCAGCATTTAAGCATCTGATCAAAGATGTACATGATTTTGGTGACTTGAAGTTATATTGTCCATATCACTTAGAAGACTGAATAAAATGTTTTAGTATGTTTTCATTTATCTCAGAAATCTTTTTTTAGTAAATAAAAACCATAGAATAGTTTACGAAGTGCACTGTACAGATTTATAGGCTGGCAACATCAAAACATTTCAAATAAAGGCACAGGGTCACAAGGAGGCCAAGACACATATTTTGCTGGAAACATGGTTTATAATCTTGCTTGTGAGATTCTCAGGAAAGCATTTCCAGATGAGAAAGGCAGAAGGTCACACTCTACACCTTAAGCATTGTTCATTAATATGCTTATTTGAAATCTCTCTCAGAAAGGAATGGTTTAGCTGGGCGTGGTAGCACGCACTTTTAATCCCAGCTCTCAGGAGGGAGGCAAAGGCAGGCAGATCTCTGTGAGGTCGAAGCCACACTACAAAGCAAGTTTCAGGACAGCCAGGGCTGTTACACAGAGAAACCCTGTCTTGAAAAAGAGAGAGAAACATGCTAAGAAAATGTCAAGTCATCTTCATAGCAATTTTTGTTAGCTTATGTATAAACTTGGCTCTCTGCACAATTTAAACTAGATTCTGGGATGAGGGGTTGTTTTCCTTTCCTATACCTTTAATGTCATGGTGGGTGGGGCCCACATGTGGTTCCCTGAGATGGCCGAGTAAGCCAGTGTCTGAATAGATAACATATAGTACCTTGGTACCTGTTCTTAACTATTGGGTCTACAGAGCACTAGCTGTGATGGACAATGCAAGCAGTGTTACTTAAGATCTGAACACACGCTGGGCAGTGGTGGCGCAACCTTTAATCCCAGCACTTGGGAGGCAGAGGCAGGTGGATCTCTGTGAGTTCAAGAACAGCCTGGTCTACAGAGTGAGTTCCAGGACAGCCAGGGTGCTTACACAGAGAAACCCTGTCTTCAAAAAACAAAACGAAAATAAAAATCCCTAAGAATGCCCAAACAAAAACCTAGAAGGAACTGTAGTGGCGCACACCTTTAATCCCAGCACTTGGCAGGCAGATCTCTGAGTTAGAGGCCAGCCTGGCCTACAAGAGCTAGTTCTAGGACAGGCTCCAAAGCTACAGAGAAACCCTGTCTCGAAAAACAAAACAACAACAAAATATAAGGATCTGGGGTGGTGTGGGGCAATCGTCTATATTCTGTCAATTATATTTTAAAAAATACTGATTGGCTGGTAGCCAGGCAGGAAGTATAGGCAGGAAAACCAGACAGGAAGTAGAGGTGGGACAATGAAAACAGGAGTATTCTGGGAAGAAGGAAGCTCTTTCTGTAGACCTGCCCAGACCACCGAAGAAGCATGATGTGATCTGCCCCACTGAAAAAGGTACTGAGCCATGTGGCTAATGTAGATAAGAACAATGGGTTAATATAAGCTACAAGAGCTAATAAGAAGCCTGAGCTAATGGGCCAATCAGTTTATAATCTTCTGGAGACCTCTGTGTGATTTTCTTTGGGATCTAAAGACTGTGGGAACTGGGCAGGACAGAAACTCCAACCAGCAAACCCTTCACGTAGCACTGGGGAAGGATCTAGTGTGGTCTCTGCCACACAGAGAGTACAAAGGTCACCAGGTAACAGGTTATGCATCCCTTCCCTTGAAGGAGCACTCTGTGTGTTTAATATTCCAGGTTTCTTCAGTGCTTATCTGTGAACACAAAGACTTGAGTGCTTCCTACATGTGTGCATGTGCATATGGAGTCCTAAGGTTTGCATGGAGTCTTCATTGATCGCTCTCCACCTTACTCCCTGAGCAGTTGTGTAGCGATTGTCTCTGTATTGAAACAGTCCATTCTGGAAGGATCAGCCTGAAGACCTGGGAAATAACTGACTCAGAAGTGTCTGAAAGGCCACTAAACTAACCTGAATCACAAGACTCTTCCCTTCCTAAGCAGTAAGGAGCCTTGAGCAGAGGAGGCTCTCCACCTGTCTGCCTGTACATCATGCAGAACCCCAGGGTTCCAGCTGTCATGAATTGTCACCTGTGTTGGGGTGGGCTTTCAGTGATGCAGCCATCCCTGTTCCTGTAACAACCCCGGGAAACTCACTGGTTTCCCAGGCTGGACTTGGTGGGATCGTTACATTGGTCTGCTGTCAGTTCCCTATCTGGGTAAAGGGACAGTTCACACCTCTCCCAGAATGGTGTCACACAACACAGCTTGCTGACAGCTGGTTTGTCCAGCCAACTTGCCTTGGGAATCCCATCTCTACCTTCTGAGTGCTGGAATTACAGGTGGACCAGCCACATGTGCACCTGACATTTCTGTGGGTTATGTGGGTGCCCAAACTCCAGTCCTGATGTCTGTGAAAGAAGGGATTTAACTTTATTCTCAGTTCCCCATTTAATTTAATTTTTGTTTTTTTGTTTTTTGAGACAGGGTTTCTCTGTAGCTTTGGGGCCTGTTCTGGAACTAGCTCTTGTAGACCAGGCTGGCCTCAGACTCACAGAGATCCTTCTGCGCCACCAGTGCCTGGCTCCTGAGACAGGGTCTTTCTCAGTAGCTTAGGCTGGCTTGGAACTCATTGTCTAGCCCAGACTGACCTCCTCCTGGCTCCGCCTTCTAGGCACTAGGGCTGTAGATGTGGCCATCGTGCTCGGTTCTTGCTAGATGGTAGAGTGTTACAAGGAAACAGATAGCTTCAGTGGATTATTCCAGCTAATAAATTGCCAGCACTATCAGCTGGACCAGTTGGCATTCGCCCTTGGCCTCTGAGCAAAGAATTCTTTGTTCGAATCATGGCCCAGAGGATATTTTGCCGCCCCTCTTGCCCGCCATTTCCCACTAGCCATCTATTCGAAGAGGAAGGCGGACTATTTTCCTGTATCATTTCCTCTCTGTTGGAGCTGGCTGACTGACTCCAACTTGTTCCTTTATCTTTCTTATTCCTGTGAGGCCGCAGCGTTGGAGGCTTCTCTGGGTTCAGGTTTATCTGTGTTGGTGAGACTGTTCCAGAATGGTGCCATGGGTTTCTTGTCTTTCACTTTCAAAGATGGGGGGTAGGGGTAGGGCTGTAGCCTCTGAAGACCCCTGGGGTCAGCATGACCCTCTCAGTACCTGTATTCCCAGAAGCTGTTGATCACTTCAGTTTAAACTGTGACTTCACTTGTAGCTTCCTCCATTCCTCCCAGATATATTAACTGGAGTCGGAACGGAGGAGTGTGGTTACTATGAAACTAGCAAGTAGCGAGGCTTTGGGATGATGGAGCAAGGTTATCCAGCATGAACGTATGCGCATGCCGCGCAAGAGCTGTTCCCTCAGCCCCTAGTTTGCTTTTCTTAAAAGTTGCATTTATTTGTTTGTTTGTTTATTCCCTAAGCCTTTTTCCTCCCAGTCTCCACTTGTTCAGTCCTGAGGTTCGGTTGGGAAGGCTTAGGAGGTTTTGCTGTAATAACGTATTCAATGATCTACAACCCAGGCTGGAGATGGAACTCACTGGGTAGGTAGAGTGCCTGCACAGCCTGCAGGAGGCCATGGTTTCAGCTCCAGCACCAATAAACGGGGCATGCTAGTGCCTGCCTGAAATCCCAGCACTTGAGAGCAGAGGCGAGAGATTCAGAAATCCAAGGTCATCCTCCTCAGCTGCACAGCAAGTCTGAGGCCAGCCTGGACTACATGACACCCTTTCTTTTCTTTTCTTTTCTTTTCTTTTCTTTTCTTTTTTCTTTCTTTCTTTTTTTCTTTTTTCTTTTTTTTTTGACAGGGTTTCTCTGTAGCTTTGAAGCCTGTCCTGGAACTAGCTCTTGTAGACCAGGCTGGCCTCGAACTCACAAAGATCTGCCTGCCTCTGCCTCCCAAGTGCTGGGATTAAAGGCGTGCGCCACCACCACCCGGCTATGACACCCTTTCTAAAAAACAAATACCAGTCTGTTTTATTCTTTGTCTTTCGGGGCAGAGGATCAAACCCAGGTGATCACATGCCCTCTCAGCTACAACCACAGACTCCAAGCTTGAAGGAGGAGAAAGCTACAGAATTTTTGTTCCCTTTGCCAGCATCTCCTCTGACTTCCGTAGATTATTAAAGGGTCATACACAACCTTAACCTTGTCTTTTCCTGATACGCAAAGGGATCCTCAAGCATTGAAAAATCCCCCTTACTTGAGAGAACAGACGCAATGGGTGGCAAATTGCGCAGCCTAGTGGCCAATGTTTTTTATTACAGTTACATTGTTAATTGGGAAAGAAATGCAAAACCAGTTACAAAAGCTCCACTGAGCATGTGTTACCAAAAGAGTCTACAATTAAAGGTTTTTTGGTGTGTGTGTGTGTGTGTGTGTGTATTGTGTGTGTGTGCATGCGCATGTGTGTGTGTAGTGCCAGGGCACTAAGGTGGAGGTCAGAACAATTTGAGTCAGTTCTCTCCCTCCTTGTGGATCCCAAGGATAGAACTCAAACTGTCAGGTGTGGCAGCCAGTTTCTTTGCTGACTTAGATAGCTCACTGACTCTGTAAAGTTTTGTCGAATATGGTTTTTAAGTTTTTTTTTTAAATAAAATAAAACACAGGTGCAGAAAATTACACAAAACCAAATGTATAGCTCAATGGATCCTCCTCTTAAGGAAAACATCCTTGTAATTACCACCTGGGCCAAGAAATGCAGTTCGCCAGCCTCAGTCTAAGAGGACATGCGCCCCATCCAAGCACAGGTAGGCGGCCGTGCAGCTAATGAATGTCTTGAGACTGGACACTGCACACTGCGAGCATCCCCTGGGGACTCAGGACTAGATGTCCCCAACAGCTTTGAGATGGTGGGACTCTAGCAGGACACGGGCTGGGGGCTGGGGTGTGGAAGAGGAGGAGGGCTGTGAGAACACCTCCCTCTGAACTGCTGTCAAACCTCAGCCAAGGGCACGGCTAGAGAGCGGGGGAGCAACAGACGCGGTGATCACCCCGCTCCGTGGAGAGAACTTTGTGAATGTTGCCTGAGACGCTGGGAAGAGCTGTACAGCAGGGAATATTTCTCCTGCCCATTCTCCCCCCCACCCCTCCCCGGGCTTCTGAGAGTCTGGGAGGTTTGGAGGGAATGCCTTGAGTTTGGTGAGTGTCTGTCAGACCTCAGATCTCACCCAGATAAGACTGTTTGCCTTGGCTAAGCATTTTCAGCTCTTTCCATGTACAGAAAGAACTGGCTTGTAAATGAGCCAGGCCTTCACCACATTATTGTAGCTTTCCATGTCACAGGAGCCTCTAAGCCTGGAGGACCTGCAGCTTTCGAAATCCATTGTCAATAATGCAGTGCAGAATGGCAATGTTGCTGCCAAACCTGAGTGCTTTGTGTTTTCTGATTCGCCTTGAAGGCCTCGATAAGCTGCTGCTTCAGATGGGACAGGCTGCACCTCACCCGGTGCCACAGCGCTATTGCAGAGCAGAGAGAACATCTCACAGCTGAGTCTCAGTGGCCACCGAAAGCATAGCCAGAATTCAGATGCCTCGGCCTTACTTAGAGGATGCCCCAACTTTGTCCATCTCAACTTAAATGATAAGGTCATGCTAAGGAGGCTGACTGTGCGGTGGTTTGCCCGGGACACCTATAAGCACTTGGTCCCGGGTTGGGAGCCACGTTTAGGGAGGCGGTACAGTCTTGCCGGAGGAAGTACATCATTTCCGGCAGGCTTTGAGAGTTCATGGCCTTGTCCCACCTCCAGTTCACTCTCTCTGCTTCCTACTTGAGGTTGAAGATGTGATCTCTCAGCTTCCTGATCCGTATACCTGCTGTCCTGCTGTCCCCACCATTATGGATCTAACCCCATTCCAGAACTGTATAGCAAAATAAACTTTTCTCTAAGTTGGTCATGGCGTTATCATAGCAACAGAATGGTAACTAATACAGACTGCTTTCAGGAATTACCCAAGCCCAACTACCTGCAACACTCAGCATTCAAGAAATGCTATAACACAATGCCCAAACTCTGCTTGAATTTGGAGAAATTTACACACTGAGAAGGCTACCGATTTTGAGTTCATACCAGATGCCCCACTGCTCATGTTAAGCCATCCATGCCCAGGCCAACTTTGGCACCAAGAAGAACAAGGAGCTTTGTGGGTATCAAGTGCAGATTGTGCAAAAGCCTGTTATCTAGGAAGTCTTGTACAGGGTGTGGCTTCCTCTTCCTCTGGAGCAAACATAGGAAGGGTTACAACTGAGAAAGCACTTGCCTACTTTTATTACTTGCTTTCCCTTAGCCTTTGTCTTGTAGGTTACTAGGGAACCATCTGTGTGTATGCATGTGTGTGTCATACATTTGCATGTGTGTGTGAGCTTCTCACTGGACCTGGACCTCACCAAATTGGCTAAGCTGGCTGGCCAGCAAGCCTGCATCTTATTATCTGCCTCCTCAGGACTGGATTACAGGCTTGGTGCTGCTGCCCCACTTGAGGGTGGAACCGAGATCTTCATCCTTCATCATTCAGGCAAGCACCCTACTGCCTGAGCCATCTCCCTGGTCCCCAGATGTTCCTTCCTAAAAAATATAACTGTTCCTGTCAGTGTTGTGTTCTTAAGAGCCCCAAGTTTTAGGTCTTGGGAAATTTTAGGCGAGCTTAAATTTCAAAATAAGATTTAAACCAGGGGTGGTGGCACATGCCTTTAATCCCAGAGCTGGGGGAAGGAGAAAGGAAGGGGAAGGGAGGGCATAAATCAGAGGTACAGAATTGGTATAGGATTTGAAGGTTCAAGATGCTGTTTTCTAAACCATGTTTATCTGAAGCCACCTTTGAAAATTTAGGTCCCAGAATTCTGCATGAGGCAAGGAAATTTAGTTGCGCTTTTCTAGTGTGTGTGTGTGTGTGTGTGTGTGTGTGTGTCCACAGAGCCAGAAGAGGGAGGGCATCAGATTCTCTGGGACTGGAGTCATAGATGATTGTGAACTTCCGTGGGAGCTGGGAATCAAACCTGGGTCCTCTGCAAAAGTAGCCAGTTGGCTTAATTGCTGAGCCAGCTCTCCAAATCCCCAGGGATTTCTTTTGATAGCATGAGTTACTTTAAAAATAAAACAAAACCACCAAAGAAATGGTACATAGAAACGATCACTTTTCTTTTTTCTTTCTTTTTTTAGTTTTTCAAGACAGTTTGGGATTTCATCATGTGATGAAACACCATGACCAAGTTTCTGTGTTCTTTGCCTCTGGGCCTGTCCTGGAACTAGCTCATGTAGATGCAAGTGTGCAATCTTGAGTCCACAGCTGGGCTGGCCATGGGATTGCAGGACTCTGCCTGGTGACCAGACTTGGCCAATGGTTTCCTGGGACTTTGTTTAGTACTACAACGTGCAGGTGGGAGGAGTGAGGCTGGCATTTTGTTCCAAGGTGGGCAGGAGAAGTAGGAGGATGTGCACATGTGCGTGTGTGTGTGCGCATGCGCATGTTACAAAGGGGCAGTGATGCTAACTCCAACCCCACCTCATCATCTGAGAATGGGTTCTGTGTCCACTGGAATCCTTAATTTGCTCGCCAAGGGTATCCCTCCCTAGAGACCTGCTCACCTCGCACCTCTAGCTCCCCACTGCCTGGGTGTTGGCTGAGCTATCACCCTGCATGATGCAAGTTCTTGCAAGTTTCTGTGTTCTTTGCCTCTGTGCCTGTCCCGGAACTAGCTCTTGTAGACCAGGCTGACCTCGAACTCACAGAGATCCGCCTGCCTCTGCCTCCCGAGTGCTGGGATTAAAGGCGTGCGCCACCACCGCCCGGCCTCACTTTTCTTAAAAATTGCACACGCTGGGTTAGAGAGATGGCTCAGAGGTTAAGGAGTTCAATTCCCAGCACCCACGAGGCAGCTCACACCTGTCTGTAACTCCGGTTCTGAAGGACCTGGTACCCTCACTCAGACATGCATGCAGGAAAACAAAACAAAGCAACAAACAACACCAACAGCAAAAAACTGCACACACTACGCTTAAGTCAGTGATTTCCTATTAAAAATCAATTTAAAAAGTGCACACCCATAATTCCTATCACTGTGGTTTGAATGAGAACGCCTTCTATGGGCTCAGTGTAATCTGAATGCTTTGTCCCCAGTCAGTGGTGGTGTTCAGGGAGGCTGAGGCTTGTGTTGCCTTTTTGGAGGAAGTTTGTCCCTGGAGGTGGCCTCTCCCTGCTCTTCATTTGCTTTCCCTGCTTGAGGCTTAGTGTGCTCCAGCGTGTCTGCTTCCTCCCACCGTTCAGGTGAGCAGCTCTGGTTCCTCTGGAACCGTAAGACCAAATCAACCCTTCCTCCTATAGGCTGCCTTGGCCATGGTGTCTATCACAACAGCAGAAAAGTAACTGGATTATGTTAATTTTTTGTTTGTTTTTTGTTTTGCGAGGCAGGGTTTCTCAGCCTGTCCTAGAACTTTTTAAAAAAGATAGATAGATTTATTTATTATGTGTACAGTGTTCTACCTGCACTCCAGAAGAGGGCACCAGATCTCACTATAGATGGTTCTGAGCCACCATGTGGTTGCTGGGAATTGAACTCAGGACCTCTGGAAGAGCAGCCAGTGCTCTTAACCTCTGAGCCATCTCTTCAGCCGTGGAACTAACTCTTTTCTTTTAAATTATTCATTTATTATGTGTACAATATTCTGTCTACATGTATGTCTGCAGGCCACAAGAGGGCACCAGACCTCATTACAGATGGTTGTGAGCCACCATGTGGTTGCGGGGAATTGAACTCAGGCCCTTTGGAAGAGCAGGCAATGCTCTTAACCACGGAGACATCTCTCCAGCCCCTGAAACTAACTTTTGTAGACCAAATTGGCCTCAAACTCACAGAGGTCTGCCTGCCTTTTCCTCCTGAGTGCTGGAATTAAAGGTATGTGCCACCACTGCCCAGCTTCTGTTAACTTTTTTTTTTTATAATTTATTTTTATTTTATTTGCACTGGTGTTTTGCCTGCATGCACATCTGTGGGACGGTGTCAGGTCTTGTAGTTACAGACAGTTGTGAGCTGTCATGTGGGTACTGGGAATTGAACCCAGGTCCTCTGGAAGAGCAGTGAGTGCTCTTAACCACTGAGCCATCTCCGAGCCCAACTTTTTTTTCTTTTTTTTTTTTTTAATAATCAAAAATTTTCATGTTGGCTGGTGAGATGTCTCAGCAGGTGAAGGCCCTCACTGCCAAACCTGATGACTGAGTTCACTCCCCAGGACCCACAGGGTGGAAAAGGAGAACCCAGAAAGTTGCCCTCTGACCTGCACACATGGGTTATTTAATACTTAATATTTTTAAAAGCAAAGCTCTTATTTATTCTTTGATAATTTCATACATGCAAAAGATGCTTTAATTATGTGCACCTCTAACTCCCTCCTCCCAACCCTGCCTGGGACCCTCACCTCCTCCATGTCTCCCAAATACCCCCAATAGCTCCTTCCCCCTTCTTGTCCTCTCTTTTTAAACTTTTTAAAAATAATAGCCCACTGAGTCCAGTTAGTGCAGGCAGTTGGAATGTCGAATGCTCTTTTCACTTTGTTTTGTGTGGGTGACAGTTACAGGAAGTCTGTAAGTGCAATAGCTACGCCATGTCTGGAAGAAAGCACTCCTACCCTTTCTCCGGCTCTTAGACGCTTCTGTCCCCTTTTCAGAGAAGTTTCATGTCTGTGGGTGGGGAGGGCATGTGTTTTGATATAGATGTCTCATTAGGGATGAGCGCTCAATAGACTTTTCTTAACTTCGACCACTTATGAGTCTGGCAGTCACTACTGACTACTGGCCAAAGCTGAGGAGAGCACTAGTCTATATGAGGCAATTTGACAACACGCCATTTAGTAAACAATAGTAGGAGGTTCCTCCCCAGGGCCCGGACCTTGCTAGCCAAATTCCTTATACTTTTAAAGTTATATATTTAAATTATTTTACAAAGTAATAGGATTTCATAGGGCTTTCCCTTGGAGTTGGTTGCTATTGTCTTGTTTTATTTTTGTTTTGGTATAGGTCTCTGTAACCCTGGCTGGCCTCACACTCCCAGGAATCTACCTGCCTCTGTCTCCCAGGCGCATAGGGACATTTTATTCATCCTTAGGTTTTATTTACTCACTCTGCTCCATCCTCTACTTTTTATATTATTTAATTTTATTACAGGAAAAAAATACCGTAAAAGAAATCACTTCTGTTACAGGAGGCGCCTCGGTGTTGTCTACTTCACCACCAGGTGTCGCCACAGCACACTCGCCCATGCTTCTTCCATTGGCGAGTTACTGATTTACTAAATGTTGCAAACAAGCAAATAAAAAACTTGGTATTTAGTTGTGTCATGCATCCAAAATATCCCAGAGACTATAAACAAGATGAAAAGAAAATAAATAAAAACATTAACCAGGTGCAGAGGGAGGCCTAAGAAAACCCCTGAAATAGGAACCCCAGGGAGGGGATTCTCTGCTGCCTTGTGTGGCTCCTTGAGTGTGTCAGGAAGATGTGTAGTTTTCTTTACCACAACCTTTCTGCCAGAGGCTACATCCTGATTTTCAAATGTTATTGGTCTGAAATTTTAAGGCCAAGTGTAATGGCACATGACTTTAATCCCAACACTAAGGAGGAAGAGGCAGGAGGATCGCTACGAGTTCAGGCAAGGTCAGCCTGGTCTACTGCAGAGAGTTCCAAGCCAGCCAGGACTACACAGTGAGACGCCAGTCTCAAAAAACAAAAGTTAAGACCTGTTAGACAGTGCGTGTGTTTAATTCTGAAGAGAGTCCTGAGATAGAGGTACACACAGGTTCTGCTAGTCTTCTGTGTAGATTAAAACAAAAACAAAACAAAAACCCTTGTGTGAACAGGTCTACAGAGCATTTTAGGGTCATGGATCAAATGAGGTTTGAGGCTGTGAGTGCCACGCTCTGGGCTCTGGGATGGATGTTGAACTTCAGGGCTTAAGGAACATCCCTGGGGTCCCCAGCTACGGAAGCCAAGCTGTGGTACAAGCAAGTGACAGCTTTGGCAGAGCCCCAAAGGCTGATTTGAACCCTTCATTTCCAGGGGGCCTCCAGTGAGCATCATGATAATTGGGTACAGGCCCAGCAGCTTTGCTGTGGAGTGGCCCATGGGAGCGCGGAGGACATGCAGCACAGATCCGAGTGGAGAAAAGGGAAAAGTTTTCACCATGAGCGCGAGGCTTGTGGTCTTTAGCTGCTTGCCTGTGTCTCCCACTGGGTAAGCACCAGCAACAGGTGGACGACTTGAGAGACTGGATGATCCCCAGGATGGGCCTGCCATGGAATACTCACCGCTGATGCAGGTGTGCAATCTTGAGTCCACAGCTGTGCTGGCCATGGGATTGCAGGACTCTGCCTGGTGACCAGACTTGGCCAACGGTTTCCTGGGACTTTGTTTAGTACTACAACGTGCAGGTGGGAGGAGTGAGGCTGGCATTTTGTTCCAAGGTGGGCAGGAGAGGTAGGAGGATGTGCACATGTGCGTGTGTGTGTGCGCGCGTGCGTGCATGTTACAAAGGGGCAGCGATGCTAACTCCAACCCCACCTCATCATCTGAGAATGGGTTCTGTGTCCACTGGAATCCTTAATTTGCTCGCCAAGGGTATCCCTCCCTAGAGACCTGCTCACCTCGCACCTCTAGCACCCCACTGCCTGGGTGTTGGCTGAGCTATCACCCTGCATGATGCAAGTTCTTGCAAGTTTCTGTGTTCTTTGCCTCTGTGCGGTCCTTGTGTCTGTTACCATTTTTTCATCTGTCACTCCACTTTCCAGTGTGACACTCCTGCAGGCCAGTGCTACCCAACAAGCCAAGGTGGAATTTGCTGTCCTTGACCTGTGTGGTAGTTGAGCTTGGTTACCAACCTGACAGCATTTAGATACCGGGAAAACCTGCCTCTGGGCATGCCCATGAGAGCATTTCTAGCAGGGTTTAACTGAGGAGGGAAGACCCACTCTACAGAGTGGGCAGTATCAACCAGGCATGATGGCATATGCCTTTAATCCTAGCACTTAGGAGGCAGAGATAGGCAGATCTCTGAGTTCAAGGTCAGCCTGGTTTCCAGAGTGAGTTCCAGGACAGCTAGGGCTGTTACACAGAGAAACTCTGTCTCAACCCCTCCCAAATTATGTATATGCATATGTGCCTGTGTGCACATGAATGCAACTGTTCTTGAAGGCCAGAGGAAGGCATTGGATGCCTGCAGCTGCCTGATGTGCGTGCTGGGAACCGAACTCAGGTCCTCTGCCAGAGCGGCATGTGCTCTCCGCCTCTGCAACATCTATGTAGCATATATATTATACATCATATTTTTAGATAAATGATTGATTCTCATTCCATAACAAGACTAGACCGTGGGTATACTATGACTACGGACAGCCTCGGGGAGTGATGCGGCAGTTGAAGCAGCCACCATGCCATGCGGAAGCAGCTGTGGTGGGGTGGTGAGGTGGCTCAGTGAGCTGCTGTGCAACCATGAGGACCCGAGTTCAAGACCCAGAACCGTGTCTTAAAAAGCCAGCCATGGTGGTGCGTGTTTGTAACCACAAAACCGAGACGACGGAGCAAAGTGATCTTTGGGGCTTGCTGGCTAAAAAAAAAAAAAAAAATGTGGCTACCCACATTCTTGTACATGTGCAGAGAGTGGATAGGTGGATAGGCATTTATTGGTGACAAAATCACCGGGCCTGACTTTGCCACTGTGGGGTGTGGCCTCACAGCAGAAAGATGTTCAGGTTTAGTCGGACGTTTGTAAATTTCCTATCAAAACTCACAACCGGCCTGCACTTCTTCCAGTTTTAGAATCCCATCCTCAAGCCGGGCGGTGGTGGCGCACGCCTTTAATCCCAGCACTCGGGAGGCAGAGGCAGGTGGATCTCTGTGAGTTTGAGGCCAGCCAGGTCTACAAGAGCTAGTTCCAGGAAGGTTCCAAAGCCACAGAGAAATCCTGTCTCGAAAAACAAAACAAAACAAAAAAACAAAAAACAAAAACAAACAAACAAAAAAAGAATCCCATCCTCAGTTGTGGTCCAGGCTCTCAGGATGCTGAGAGGAACGGTTTATGTCCATGAGGTCAAGGCCAGCCAGGGCAACTCAGCAAGACCGTGTTCCCTGCTCCCGGCAGTTTAAACTGAAGAGAATTGTGTCACTTCTCAGCCCACTTCATCTCATCTTAAAAGAATTGCTATTAGCGAGGCCTTGGTAAGGGTCCGTAAGTGTGCGTCACAGCTCAGGAATCCTAGCAGCACATCCAAAGGCTCGTATGGGGGAGGCTGAGTTACAGTCCTCGCCCTTGTGAGCCTGTGCGTGCACCCCCTGGCCCCGTCGCGCCCCCCCCCCCCGCACAATACAAAACACATGGGTTTCCAGCGGTGAACTTGAACCTTCTTTCTTTATCTCTCTCGTCTCAGCTCGGTTTTTATGGGCATCTGCTCCAGGAAAGCGGCCTGCTTAAAGAATGGCATGGATTATTTAGTCTCCCATTCAGGACACAATTCATTTTCTTCTTGCTGGCGCCTCTGCTATCTCTGCAACGTTAAAGCAGGGCCATGCTGTAGAGCTTGACAGTTTACAAAGCACCTTCGTAAACATCTTGTTTGAGCGCTTTGGTAATCTGATAGAAATAATGCTTATTTCTACAGACCAGTGATCCTAAATCCGAGAGAGGCTAGGTCACCTCCCGGGAGCTAACATTTCTTTATACCAAGTCGGGTATTTTTCTCATCACTGTACAAAACACCTGAGAAAACAAATCAGGAAGGGAGGGAAGGAGGAAGAAAGGGTTGACTTTGGGGGGAAGTTTACGGGCACAGTCCACCATGGTGGCAGGGCCGCAGCTGGGCACACTCCATCTCCAGTCAGGTGCTAGAGCTCAGGTGATCAACTTACCTGCCTTCTTTTTATTATTTATCCCAGGCCGTGGGATGATACTGCCTACTCTTTTTATTTATTTTATTTATTTATGGCTTTTTGAGACAGGGCTTCTCTGTGTAGCCCTGTGTGGGGAGCCGCGCCCGCTATTCGCCATTATAAGATGGCGCTCATATCCTGTGTTCCCGAATAATAAACAGGTGCATTGCGCATATGCGAAGGGTTTTTCCACCTCGTCCCATCCCGCCTATCCCGTGGCATCATCTCGTGCGATGGGTTGCAGCCAACCAGGGGCTGACACGTCCTAGGCGAGGAGAAGCCTCTATTTAAGGGAAGGGTTTCCCCGACCTCTGGGTCTCCGCTCTGGAAGCTTATGCTTCTCCCTCTCAAGAAGCATTAAAGCTTACTGCAGAAGGATCCTTGTGTGCCGCGTCGTTCTTGCTGGCGAGGCGGTTGCGTGGGACAGCCCTGGCTGTTCTGGAACTCACTCTGGAGACCAGGCTGGCCTTGAACTCAGAGATCCGCCTGCCTCTGCCTCCCAAGTGCTGAGTTAATGGCGTGCACCACCACTGTCCGGCGCATATACATGATTTCAGAAACATAGTCTAGAGAGATGACAAGGTTAGCAGCTGGTACTGCTCTCGCAGAGAACCTGAGTTGGTCCCAAGCACCCAGGTCCAGTGGTTCACAACCACTTGTAACTCCAGCGAGCTATTTAGAGGCTGGAGCAGGAGGATCACTTGAGCCCAGGATCCTAGCAACATCAGGCAATCCTGTTAGAAAACAAATAGATCCGAAGACATCACCAGTCTGCCAAGTAATGTTAAGCTAGGCACTAAGATACCGTTGATTCGTTCCAAAGCTGCATTTCTTTGCAGGAAGTTTTTACAGTACACCGTTAATATGACTCACACATCAAAGGAGTGTCAAAACACTGGAGACTCAATGGAACATGGTTGCTGGGAAACGAAAGCCCAATGTCACGGTTACTTCTTTTAAAACAAGGAAAGAAGGGTGGAGATGGCTGACTTGCTCTTATTAATACCTTAAAAAGATCTAGGACTAGAGAGAAGGCTCAGCATCAAGAACACATACTGCTCTTGCAGAGGACCAGAGTTCAGTTCCCAATGTTTCACAACCTGTTGTAACTCCAGTTCCAGGGAATCTGGTGCCCTCATGACTCCATGGGCACCTGCAATCACCTACACATAGTACCACCATCACAACCACTGCAACCCCCAAGACCACCACCTCCACTACCTCCATCACCATCACCTCTATCATCACCTCCACCATCTCCATCATCACCTCTACCACCACCACTACCACCACCTCCATCACCACCTTCTCTAACACCATCACCACCACCACCATCACCACCACCACAACCCCCATGACATGGGCACCACCTCCACTACCACCACCATCATCACCTCCACCATCTCCATCATTACCTCCACCACCACCACCTCCTCCACCACCACCACTACCTCCACTACTTCCTCTACCACCATTACCACCACCACCACCACAACCCCATGACCACCACCTCCTTCAGCACCACAACTCCCACGACCACCACCTCCACCATCTCTACCACGACCACTACCTCCACCACCTCCTCCACCACCATCACCACCCCCACCTGTGACCACCACTTCCACTCCCACAACCACCACTACCACCTCCACCATCACCACCACCACCATCACCACCACCACCATCACCACTACCTCCATGACCACCACCACCTTCACCATCTCTATCACCATCACCTCCTCCTCCACCACCACCACTACCGCCATATACATGTAATTAGAAATTTAGAGTTTTTGCAATGCTGAGGATCAAACCTAGGGCCTTCTGCATACGAAGTAAACCGCTGTCACCTAGCCATATTCCCAGCCCTCTCCCTACAGAAACTAGAGGGAGGGAGGGGAACAACACCTTCTGGAACGATTGTACTCACCTCTTGATCCTCAAATGCTTGCTAAGTACTTCCTGCACGATGCCTGTCTGCTGGACACTAAAATGTCACAGTGTCACACAGTGTGATGGAACACCATGACCAAACAACTTGGGCAGAAAGGGGTTTATTTGGCTCACACTCCATCCACATCACTATTTATCATTGAAGGAAGCCAGAACAGGAACTCAAGCAGGGCAGGAACCTGGAGGCAGGAGCTGATGCAGAGGCCATGGAGGGGTGCTGCTTACTGGCTTGCTCCTCATGGTTTGCTCAGACTGTTTTCTTCTAGAATCTAGGACATTACCCACAATGGACTGGGCCCTCACCCATAGAGCACTAATTAAGAAAATGCCCCACAGGCTGGATCTCATGGAGGCATTTTCTCAATTAAGGTTTTCTCCTCTCTGATGACTCTAGCTTGGTCAAGTTGACCTAAGGCTAGCCAGGACAGCAGGGCTCCTCCAAACTCACTACCATCTCACTTTTCATGGCACCCACCAAGTTCTTTCCTACTTCCCATTTAATTTCTGTGCTTTGAAGCTGGTGTAATAATAATCCCAGTTTTATAACCAAAGAGACTGAAGGCTCAGAAAGGGAGGGATCTTGCCCTTGGCTCATGGGTCACAGTAACTTATAATTCACAGTGCATGAGGGCTTGAAGATACTACTTCTGAGGCTGTTTCTGTGAACCTGTGTGGCGCTCTGGAGGAGGGGGGCTCCTCCCCACTGCTTCTCTGACCTGTGCCCCCTGTGACCAGCGGCAGACCTGCTGAAGTAGTCAGGAGACCTGATGGAGCGGTCAGGAGCTGGGGATCACCTGTGTCCTTCTCGCCCTGAGGAGGCAGCCCTGGTCTCCAGAAAGGTACCTTATAGTGGAAGACACACATTTCTAGTTCCTGTCAAGAGAAAACATGTCATATGAGTGTTGTAGTTTGAATTTTGAATGTCCTCCAAAGACCTGTGCATTAAAATCTTGGTCCCTAGGGTGGCCCGACAGGGAGATGGAGGAACTGTTAGGAGGTGGGGTTAGTGACAAGTCTTAGGTCACTGGAGGGTGTGTCTTTGAAGGAGATTATGAACCTGGTGTATTTTTTCATTTTTTGGGGGGATGGGGTGGGGGTTTCATGACAGGGTTTCTCTGTAGCTTTGGAGCCTGTCCTGGAATTACGGTTCTTCCTGGCCACAAGGCCAATTTACTCCTTATGCTCCCACCACAGGCCCAAAGCAACAGGACCAATTGATGGTAGATATTATAATAATCCCAATTTTTAAATAAATATTATTTATTTGGGATCCCTAAAACTATGAGTCAAAATAGACCTTTCCTGTTTGTAAGGTGATTTTTCCTTGGGTATTTTGTTATAGTATAAGAAGCTGACTTAACTCCCTCCCTCAATTCCTTTTGCTTCACATTTAACCTTCTAAGTTGGGTTTTCATTTTCCTAAATCTTGACACCTCACTGACTGACTTTTGTAGATGGAATGTCTGTGCTGATATTGCAGAAGGGAGCTTGAGCCGTGTTGAGTATGAGAGGACTCACAGGCGACCTGTTTCCTTTAAAAATGGAGCCTATCACTTACATGGAAGTCTGAATGTAAATGGGGTGCTTGCCCTGTAGAAAGCCGAGCTGCCAACTTGATACTTTGTTGCGAACTTGATCCTCCTATGCTTTTTAAATTTGGATGTCTAGGAAACCCAAATCCTATTATTTTCAGCATCTCAACAACTTCATGCTTGGAAAAAAAGACTAAGTGTTAATAACTTAACTCTAAGGAAGTGAAGCCTAGGGCAGGAATGTGTCTAAATACACAGAGTGCTGGCCTGGCACACAGGTAGCCCTGGGTTCAATATCCAACACCTTGTAGACCAGACATGGTGGTGCACTCCTATAATCCCAGCACTCAGGAGGTGGAGGTAGCAGATCTTGTAAATTCAAGGTCTTGTTCAAGGTCAGTTTGGGGCTACAGGAGACCCCTATCTCAAAATAAGTGAATAAATAATTTAAAAATCCATTTAGATTGATTGCTTCCCAGAAATTCTATATTTAAAAAGGAGCAATCTGAGAAATTATACTGTTTTATCTCTAACATGTCAGGTGAGTAGGTCAAGCTTAATAGATTCCAAGACAATATGTTTTTCTGTTCTTGCAAATGCTTTTGAAGGAATGTAATGCTAAAAATAGAGATGGAAATAACATTCATCAGGTAAAATATGGTAATTTAGAAGGTAAGTTGGGTACTGTGAGTTCTAGGAAGGGCAACTTTCTGCTGAGCCACTAGGTCTTTCTGGTGCATGAATGTTTATCACTTAGCGCCATCAGGCAGTTTAACTCACATGAGCTCAGTAATTAACACTGGACACAATTGTCCCTCAGTATCCATGGGGAAATTGGTTCCAGGACCCCTTTTCATATGACTCAGAGTCTGTGAATCTAAAGTCACATATAAAATGTTCTTATTTGCCTTCAATCTATTCACTTCTCCCATGTATTTTAAATCACCTTTGGGTTACTTATGATACCAGTAAAGTCTTTGCTACCCAAGTCATTATAATGATTTGTTTAGGGAAGAATGTTTTTTTTAAAGCTGTGCATATTTAGCATAGACAACAAATACACACATACACACACACATTTTTCAGTCTAGAGTTGGTTGACTTCATAGCAAGGACACCATAAGGAGTTGATTGTCACCGGGCACAGTGGCACACGTCTTTAATCCCAGACTCAGGAGGCAGAGGCAGACATGTTGTTAGAGGGACTCCACTTATTTCCTTCCTGGCTGCTCAGCCCTAAAATAATCACACAGAAACTATATTATTTAAAACCACTACTTGGCCATTAGCTCTAGCTTCTTATTGGCTAACGCATACATCTTAATTTAACCCATCTCCATTAATCTGTACATCACCATGAGGTCATGGCCTACCAGCAAAGTTTCAGCATATCTGTCTCTGGTGGAGACTCCCTGGCTTCTCCCTAACTCCTCTTTCTTTCTCCCAGCATTTGTTTAGTTTTCTCTGCCTACCTCTATTCTCTGTGCAGGCCCAAGATGGTTTCTTTATTAACGAATGGTATTCACAGCATACAGAGGGAAATTCCACATCACCTCCCTTTTTCTGTTTAAATAAAAAGGAAGGTTTTAACTTTAGCATAGTAAAATTATGTATAACAAAACAGGTATCAAGCAAGAATTAGTTACAATATTTCTATCTATTTTATTTTTTTATTATAACTAAGGAAAACTATAATATAACTATCTATTCTTCAACTCCATCAAAGACTCCAGAAGGATATAACATTACCTAAGTAAACAGGAAGTACATTGTAAGCAACTTCCAAAACTCTAGAATTGACAGAGACATCTCATTGCCTAGACAGTCATCCAAAGTTCTTCTGTACCATTGGGGCATCCATCTTTAGCCTACAGGCCCATAGTATCCAGCAGACATTTCCACGAAGCAGGAAATTTCAAAGACAGTCTGCCTATATCGGCAATTTGTCAGTCACTTTCTTCTGTGTCCTGCAAGAATGTCTGACAGTCTCTTTCATTAAGCAGGAACCCCGAAGGACGGTATCACCTTTAGGCAAGTTCAGCAGTCATTTCTCTGCAGGTCCTGCATGTTCAGTTCATCAAGAAGTCTAGGCAAGAGCAGTTTCTTGCCCAAATGGCTAACAAACTCCATAATTCTTCAATGCCCATCTTCCTCTTGAATTAATTGGTGCTGCCAGGAGCAGATGTGTCATGAAAAGTCCTAACTTCTTAAAACATTTAAATGCCATATTGCATAGACCTTTGAAAGGTTTGAAGAATGCCTATTCATCTGAAATACATCTCTGTATATCTAGAAAATCTAACATGACTAGAAGCTTGATTGTTATAGATGATTATCTATTAACCCATATTTCTTAACTATACATTACATTTTTTTAAATGAACTACACAAACACAATGCCGTAACCAAGAGCAGAAATATAACAAAATTGACTTTAAATTTGTATCCATAAAGCAAGATCCATACCAATGCAAATGTCTATAGTACAGACAAATCTCTGTGAGTTCAAGGCCAACCTGGTCTACAGAGTGAGTTTCAGGACCACCAAAAATACACAAACGCTGTCTTGAAAAACAAAAAAACAAACAAACAAAAAAAGAGCTTACTGTCTATGTAGCATACCAAAGAGAGTGTTTTTCTTTCATTCATAGGCATAAGCTATATGCTGACTTTGATTCCAGTCTCATTCAATTCACTACAAGCCAATCAGATTTCATATCCTGAATCACCGCCCAGCTCTTTCCTCTCCCTTTCTTTTTTTTCTTAATAACCAATATCAATGTGGTAGGAACCCAAAGAAGATGAACACCCTCCTTCCTTAAGCCCTGAACAGAAGCAGGATTCTCATCCTACCTTGTTGTAACTCAACAGTAGCATTTGTGGTGATCTTTTTTTGTTGACTTGATGGGATTGAGAGGCACCATAGAAAATAAATGCAGCTCTGCAAGAAACCTAATGGAGCACCAGAGACCAGAGCCTCCAAAGCCAAAAAGAGCCCATGCTGCAGCATTATGGATGGTGGTGAAGGTGAGGCATGGCGAAGAGTCCTTCAATCCCAGCACTGGGGAGGTAGAGGCAGGTGAAGTCACACCAAGGTGAGGGATAAACAAGGACAGCTAGCATGTGCTCAGTGGAGGCTAGAACTGAAACGGTGTGGCTCAAATGACCACAGATGAAACACGCCACTCCTAAATATGACTCTTGCATAAGGATTAGCTTGAACTGTTTATTTTGGGAAAACCAGCACAGGAGAAGCTCTAGAAACAGGAATATACAGTGTAGCTGGGCAGTGGTGGCACATGTTTTTAATCCCAGTACTCACAAGGTAGAGGTAGATGGATCTCTATGAATCTGAGGCTAGCCTGGTCTTAAGAGCAAGTTCTAGGACATTCAGGACTACACAGAGGAATCCTGACACCCAACAACAACAAAAGCAATGAGAGAAAGAGAGAGGAGAGGGGGGGGGAGAGAAGATATATACTGTTTTCTTAAAGGAAATGTGCAGGGCTCCTATTGTTGTTGGACATTTATACCCCCTGTAAGGACTGGTTCATTGCTGTGATTAGTTTAATAAAGAACTGGCCAATAGCTAGGCAGTAGGTATAGGCAGGACTTCTGGGAACAGAGGGGACTCAATGAGACATGGAGGGATTCAGACATACAAAATACAAGGTAAAAAGCCACATGGTAAAACATAGATTAATAAAAGCAGGCTAATTGAAGTTATAAGAGTTACTGGGACAAGCCTAAGCTAAGGCTGAGCTTTCATCATTAAAAATAAGTTTCTGTGTCATGTTTTGGGAGCTGGCTGTTGGTACAGAGAAAGACCAGTTACACCTATGGTTTGGATGCTCCCCACCCCCACCCTCAATGGTAGTATGGGGAGGTGGTGGGACCTGGTGGGAGGTGTTGGGCTTGCTGTTGAAAAGGACAAAGAACTACAGCTTCTTCCTATTGTCTTAGTTTGCTTTTGGAGCATGAGATGGCTTCCAGCATGGTGTGCTATGAGCATCTAGGGGAAACAGGTACACTAGAAAACATGGGAAGGCCGAGGGAGCAGCTGACACAAAGGCAAGCACAGTTCTGTCCTGGGGTTCAAAGAATATGGGGTCATATCTCCTTCATGCGGAAGAGAAATCACTTTCTAGCCTTGGGGTTTGTAGTTGCTTTAAGTTAAATTGACATAAGACAGATTAACAGGAGAAAAACTATTTTAATTACAGTTGTACCTGGTGTCACACAGAAATATACGACTACAGCAGGGGCTCTTGGTTGTGGATATGGCATGTGTACCACACGTCTCCATCCAGAAGGTGTTCTCACGTTTTCTTCTCTTTGGGAAGGGTCTTGCTGTGTAGTTCTGAGTGTTCGTGGGCTCATGATTCTCCTGCCTTAGCTTCAGCAGTGTGGGGATTAGAGATGTGTATCGCCATACACAATCACCTTTTCACTTTTACAACCTTAAATTGCTTTCAGTTTGCACTCTGAGCTAGGTGGTGTTTGTTTTGGTAATTACAACAGAGTGCGGTGGGGAGCGAGTCTCTAGAAGGAGGCTTTACCTTCCTTAGAGAAAGTGGCCTAAATGGTACCTTACACCACAGAATAAGAGGCTCATTCTTCACCTTGGGCAACTGAGGCAAAGTTAGAGGCTTTACCAAGTAGCTGTTCTTTTAGTTCTAAATGTTCAACTCGCCCAAGAGGGAAAATTTGAGGATGACACATTCTGAACCCCTTTGCCTGTTATGCCCAGTCCACGGGGACCCCAAAAGATCACCAGGGAGACTGACTCACCCAAATGCAAATGTTTATTGTGTGCACATTACAAGCCGGCAGGGATCTTGTCAGCACAGCAGCGGCAAGAGGAGGTACCCAGCTCTTCTTGAGGGCATAATTTAAAGGCAAAACCCAGAAAAGTTACATTAGCAGAGTGTGGGGTGATGGGTTCAGTCCTGATTGCCCGTAGCTAGGGACTTTTCAGAAATTTTATTTTGGAACCTCACCTGTTGCTTGTCAAGTTTTCTTATCGGACTTCGGGTGGGGACATTCTGCGGTTAACTGTACTTTCCAGTCAGCTACCCTGTTACTTTTGCCCCTAGCCATTTCTGAGGACCTGAATGTTTTGCGGAAAATAGCTTACACAAGACTCAAGATGGAGGCGGAGTACAAAATGGAGGCACTTCGGTTCTTCATCACCTACATGCCATATTATCCCAAAGCGATGATTTATCCTCTTCTTTCCGTCTAATCCACCAGGAAAAACAACTCTTACTTCACCCGGGAATCATTTCCTGTCAGGATTATGTAGTAATCTATTCACAGAACATTTGCCTTTGTCAAGCATATGCTAAATTATAAATATATTCTACAATATATTGACAAATCCATAAGGCTTAAATCTCCAGACCATTGCAGCCAGAGACCCAGGGCCCTGTCTAATGTTGCTTAATAGTGAGGCAGAGCAGGACCTCAGGATCCTTTCTCATTATGTCTGAAGTCACTCCGTAAGGAATGAGCTCAGTTCCTGCACTCCTCCTACTTCTCTTGGTTGAGATAGAGGCCCATGATATCCTAGGCTGACCTTGAACCCCTGAGTGCTGGGATTACACACGATGCCACCGCGCCTGGCTTTTGGCGCACTGACTGCTGGACCTCAGGATGCTTAGCGGGTCTCTGGATCCTAGGGTTCTCCAGAGCTAGACTGGCATTGTGGAGTCACCCTTCACGTTTCCTTGGCAACCAAACCGGAGGGGGCGGCTGAGGGCACACAGCCTCTGAAGGCCGCGGAGGGACACCGGTCCTTTAGGTGTCTTGGGGGCCACCGCAGAGCTGAGTGGCCACTGACTCCCTGAATCGTCGGTTCCGGGCCAGCCCATGGCGGAGGCGCGGGGGCCGCGGCGCGGTGGCGTGAAGCACGAGCTGCTGGAGAAGGTGGCGCGCCTGCGGCAGGGCGCGCAGCGCCGGGAGCCCGAGGTGGCGGCGCGCAGAGCGGCGGGCGACAACGGCTCGGGCTTGGGCTTCTGGTGCTGGCGGCGGCTGTTCGCGCGCGGAGCCCGGGGGACGCGCCGGAGTAAGAGCAAGTTCCCACGGCCCGGCGCGGCCGCCCCGGAGCGCGGCGTGTGGGGACCACCCGGCCTGCAGAGGCTGCTACAGAGGCTGGCAAGGTGGCGGCGCCGCTACCTGCGGCGAGGGGAACGGCCCGAGGGCCTGGAGGAGATCCCGCTGCTCGTGCTGGACCGCACGCGGGCCGCCGACTAGGGACGTGCGTGCCGGCCTCGCCCGCACACGCACCGGCCTCCGGTCGGTTAGGTTTTGTAAACGAAGGCAAGAAATGAAAATAAACCCCTCACGGTATAGATGAAAGAACGTGGATTTGGGGGTGACTCTCGCATCCCAGGTGCAGGAGGGAGGCATAAGCTTTTTGAGCGCATCGATGATGTTTTTAGGAGCCTCCTGGCCGGTCCCCGCCCCCACGCTGGGCAGCGGGTGTAATGTTGCCTCCTTGACAACCCCCTACCACTGCCCCTGCCCCTGGGTGGTGTGGAATTGCATCGCCACCCTTGATTTCATTTGTTTATAATGCAGATATTGAACCGACTCTGCTTTTTAAAAATGTGTTATTTAGGTGGGTAAACCTGGGATTCGAGTTCGATTCCCTGAACCCATGTAAAGGTAGAGAGGCAACTCCACAGAGTTGTCCTCTGACCACCACATGCACAATAGTAATAATAGGTAAAATTCATCAGTCGTTCACAATTTCATATACACGCGCACACACACATACATATATGCATGTATACTTACCTCTGCGTTGAACATATCCCTACCCTATGTCCTCATTCTCCCTCCCACTGTCCGGTATCCTTTTCCTTAAGATTCTTACAGTAAAAAGGAAAAAAGAAAGAAAGAAAAAAGACTCTTACAGTACTTTAGTCTTTACAGTTTCTTATGAGCCCATAAGTCAACATTAGAAGTAAGACTTGGGGGTGGGTGGGGTGCTTGGGACTGAGAAATGCCGCTAGAGATAAAAGCAAGGGAGCCGCCACTAGATTTCCTGGGGTGGGGTGGGGTGTGGGGTGACCGTTGGTTCTTCCTCCTCAATAAAAAAACTTTCTTTCTTTCTTTCTTTCTTTCTTTCTTTCTTTCTTTCTTTCTTTCTTTCTTTCTTTCTTTCTT
>JAQHUG010000006.1:2262799-2315615 GCA_028555095.1 Dicrostonyx torquatus | reverse complement strand
CAGGCAGAATTTAAATTAATATAATTGTCATGTGGTTATTTCGGGCATAAGATAGCTAGCGGCCTAGAGCTGGGCGGGAAGGAACAAAAGGGTCCACGTTCCTCTCAGGTGCTGGGAACAGCAGCTGCACCTCTTGCAACACCAGCATCCACAGTCCCTCTGAAGGAGCAGCTCCACTCTACCTTCGCCGCTTGCCTTACCCTTCGGGAATGAGGCTCATCTATTAAAGGCCTTAAGGCCAGGATCAGGTCTTGAGCTGGGACATCAGAAAAGAATAAGGAGCCAGGGTGGTGGTGGTGGCCCATGCCTTTAATCCCAGCACTTGGGAGGCAGAGGCAGGTGGATCTCTATGAGTTCGAGGCCAGCCTGGTCTACAAAGTGAGTCCAGGACAGCCAGGGCTAAACAGAAAAATCCTGTAGAAATATATCAAAACCAGCATGAAGGGAATGAATGGCTTCACTTGAAGACACGGACAGATACTTCACAGAGAGTGAGACTGAGAGAGCCAGGGAGGGCTCAGAGGAGCCTTGGGGGAGAATCCTCCAAACAGAGGAAATAGCTGACTCTCTTAAGTTTTGGGGTGCTGGTAGGAAGTTTTGTGTCATGTGATTTAGTCTGGGATAGTATGCCTGACAAACCGCGTGGAAGAGCCAGGAATAAATCCCACAGCACAGAACAGCTTTGAAAAAAAGATTTGCTGGGTGATGGTTGCGCACACCTTTGATCTCGAGGAAAAGGCAGGTGGATCTCTGTGAGTTCAAGGTCAGCCTGATCTACAGAGTGAGTGATTCCAGGACAGTCAGAGCTACATGGAGAAACCCTGTCTTGAAAAACTATAAGAAAAAGATCTGTAATGTTTCACATGTGTGCACACACACACACAAACATGAGGGATGTCCATGCATGCACACGAGTGCAGGTGTCTGCCAAGTCCAGAAGAGGGTGTTGTATCCCTGGAGCTGGAGTTACAGGCAGACACTGTCCACCGTGCGCATTAGGAACCAAACTCAAGACCTGCGGAAGAGCAGTCAGTACATACTCTTTAGTAGAGCCCTCTCTCCAGCTCCCAGAATACCTTCTTAATTCTCTGCCCCAGGGTGAGAGCTGAAGGGGGTGCGGCCTAATTTCCTCAGGCTGGGAGATCTAGCCTCCTAAGAGTGGCTGACTTCTAAATGGGGCCATTCACGTTCTAACAAACACAATTGTCAATAACATAATGGATCTGTGCTGTACACTGTGGAGGAGACAAGCGGTCAAGTTCTCTTTGAACTGACTTGAGTTGTGACACAGGGCTGGAAAATTAACATACCCTTGAGGAAGGACAGCAAAGGCATTCTGCTGGACCAGCCAGCTGAGAGCAAATTGCTTCTGGTAGGCGTTCGACTATTATGGAGAAAAAGCATTTGCAGTATCAGTTGACAATACCAGAGGCCAGGAGCTGGGACACTACACAGCCCCACATCTGGTGCAGCAGCTGCACCAGAATTGCCACTTGATTAAACTTAGGATATCTGGCTGTCTTTCTCCAGATCCATCCATCTTCTGCACAGGCCAAATAGGAGACAGAGTTAGGTAGAGATATGGAGGCAACCCCCAAGCCTTCATCTTTCAAGTCTCTTGGCGCTGGTCTCTTCTATTCCTGCAGGGATTCCACACTGACCAGTTCACTGTTTTACAGGGCAGAGCAGCTTTAATGGATTCCTTTTAGCCTTTTCAATAATAAGAGTCCCCACTCCCTCCACAGATAGGGGAACCAATGTGAGGATTCTGCCAACTCTTAAGTATATTTGTCCCTATTATGCATTTCAGGACTGAGGAAGCAACCACCTCAGGATGAATTCAGGGACCCATGGAGTAAGGGAGAGTGGCCCTGCAGAATCAGTACAGGACACACTCAGACACCAACGTCTCAGAACAAAGGATATTTATTACCCTGGGAGGGCAAGTAGGGTGGGGTAGAGTTGTGTGTGTGGGCTGTTGCAAAGGCAGACAGCAGCAGGAGACTGCAGCAGACAGCAGACAGCAGCAGACAGCAGACAGCAGCAGACAGCAGCATACAGCAGCATACAGCAGACAGCAGCAGACAGCAGCAGACAGCAGATAGCAGCATACAGCATACAGCAGACAGCAGCAGACAGCAGCAGACAGCAGACAGCAGCAGACAGCAGACAGCAGCAGACAGCAGCATACAGCAGACAGCAGCAGACAGCAGCAGACAGCAGATAGCAGCATACAGCAGACAGCAGACAGCAGCATACAGCAGACAGCAGCAGACAGCAGCATACAGCAGACAGCAGCAGACAGCAGCATACAGCAGACAGCAGACAACAGACAGCAGCAGACAGCAGCCAGCAGCAGCAGACAGCAGACAGCAGACAGCAGCAGCAGACAGCGGACAGCAGCAGCATACAGCAGCAGCCAGCAGCATACAGCAGCCAGCAGCAGCAGACAGCAGACAGCAGCAGACAGCAGTGTCTGCCATGTTTGCCATGCTCGGGCCTGTGGTTGTCATACGTGGGCCTGCTAGCTTATGAAAAGAGATAAATGTTAGCATTGCCACTGTTTGTTATTTATATTGAAATCTATATGTTTTGGAACTATTGTAAAAGTTTGGAATCCCAACAATAGCCTAGAGGGAAAGAAAGAAATCTGGAACAACTTGCCAGCCCACATGTTCCCTCCGAATGTGTGATCCAGGCAGCCCCAAAGTGGCTAGCTCAAGACAGACCAGCTGCACTCACTGCCTCAATGCTGCCTGTACTTGCTTAGCCCCAGATGGTCCCCCAAAATATGGACATCAACTGACACAGCCTGCTCTTCCTTGACCAATAATCCAGCTCCCTGAGTCCCTAACAAGGACACCCCAGTATCAGCAGGAAGAAGCCAGAGAAAACGATGCCCACTTAGCTAACACCCAGCAATCCAACAGCAAAACACAGAAAGATGGGAATGATAGGTTTTAGCAGGCCTGAGCCTGGCAAACATGGCACCAACAGGATTTGTCTTTCTTCACCCTTCTTCCGCTTGCTAAAAACCATTAGATTGCATTCCTAAAGCTAGTCCCCAGGGTCCATTCCTTTATTTGGTCACTGACTCATTCCTGACACAAAACAATCCAAATTCATTATTTGGCTAACATGTCTATACTGGGTGATTTTGTGTGTCAACTTGACACAAGCTAGAGTCATCAGAGAGGAAGGAGCTGCAGCTGAGGAAATGCTGCCTTAAGCTCCAGCTGTAAGGCATTTTCTTGTTTAGTGATCAATGGGGGAGGGCCCAGCCCATGATGGGTGGTGCTGTCCCTCGGCTGCTGGTCCTGGGATCTATAAAAATGTGGGTTGAGCAAGTCACGGGAAGCGAGCCAGTAAGCAGCACTCCCCTTGTAGCCTCTGCATCAGATCCTGTCTCCGGAATCCTGCCCTGTTCGAATTCCTGTCCTGACTTCCTTCAGTGATGAACAGCAATATGAAGTGTCGGCCAAATAAACCCTTTCCTCCCCAACTTGCGTTTTGGCCATGGTGTTTCTTTGTAGCAATAGAAACCCTAACTAAGACAATGTCCAATCAGGATTTACCAACTCACCCTAGCACAGAGTTTCCTTTTTCTCCTTAAAACCCACCCCTGCAAAAACGACCTGATTGCTTGCTTGCTATCTGCCTTGGCAGCACCCCCACTGCCCCTCCAGGGTGATAAAGTCTCCTTTGGGCTGAGAATTTGGTGTCTGGGTGTGTCCTGCACCACCTCTGAGGGGGCTGCACTTTCTTATAGTATCCACCATGAGTTGGATTTTGGTTGAAACTAAGTTGATCTCTTAACTTCCATAAGGTCCACCTTGATTAGAAGGCCGTGATACTTTTGGGGCTCCCTTGGAATCAACATCAATTCAGAGCCAGAATCTAGTAGGTGCCCAATAATCTGATCATTTTCTTTCCACTAACACTCAGTTATCTTGGTAGAAGGCAGTAGGTTCTTCTTTTCAGTAGTGTAGCAAGATCCTTTCTCAAAGGGACTTGACTTCCCCTCACTCAAGATTTCTGGCCCATAAAGGACTTAAGTCTGCTTGGTGGGTTGAATAGGTGTGGCCCCATAGACTCGTGTTTGAATGCTTGGCACATAGGGAATGGCACTATTAGGAGGCATGACCTTGTTGGGATAGGTGTGGCTTTGTTGGAAGAAGTGTGTCACTGAGGAGGTGGGCTTTGAGGTCTGATAAACTCATCTGGCCAGTGTGACAGGTGCTTCTGCTGCCTACAGATCAAGATGTAGAATTCTCGGTTAGGGTTAGCTTGCATGCTGCTATGAAGACAATGGACTAAACCTCTGAAACTGTAAGCCAGTCCCAACTAAATGTTTTCCTTTATAAGAATTACCATGGTCATGGTGTCTTTTCACAGCAATGGACATGCTGACTAAGAAGACATCTGGTCAGATGGTGGTGGCATAAGGCTTTAATCTCAGTGCTTGGGAAGCAGAGACAGGTGCATCTCTGTTGTAGAATATTATTTTAACTAGGCAAAGATGTGTTGCTCATGCTGCATAATATGACTTTAACTGTGTAAAGGCGTGTTACATCTGTTTATGCTGTGGAGTATGACTTTAACTGTGTAAAGGCATGTTACATCTGTTTATGCTGTGGAGTATGACTTTAACTGTGTAAAGGCGTGTTACATCTGTTTATGCTGCATTTGTTTAATGATGATGTAAGCATGTATGCTTAATTGTGTAAAGATGTGTTACATCTGTTTCACCTTGCCTGACTAAGGCACCTGATTGATCCAATAAAAAGCTGGCCAGCCAATAGCTAGGCAGAGAAAGGATAGGTGGGACTGGTGGAAGAGAGAATAAATAGGAGGAGAAATCAAGGCTCAAGAGGAACAAGAGAAGGAGGAGAGAATGAGGGACAAGTCCTGGGCCAGAAAGCCAGGCAGCAGCCAGACAGATATATTGGAAGCAGAGATCCAAACACCGACTGTGGGTGAGCTGGAAATGCTGGTACCTCAAGGCTTAACCATGGGGACTGCAGCTGCTTAATCAGATACTGTAAGTAAAATGGGTGAGATTATTGGCACCTTGTTTTGTTGTCTCTCCACATGGCCCTGCCTGCCCTGACATTCACTAGGTAGACCAGGCTAGTCTTGAACTCACAGACATCTGCCCACCTCTGCCTCCCAAGCACTGGGCATTAAAGGCATGCAGGCACCTTTTTTTTTTTTAAGATTTATTTATTTATTATGTATTCAGTATTCTGTCTGCATGTACGCCTCGCCTGCAGGCCAGAAGAGGGCACCAGATGGTTGTGAGCCACCATGTGGTTGCTGGGAATTGAACAGGCAGTGCTCTTAACCACTGAGCCCTCTCGCCAGCCCCCCCTTTTTTTAAACTGAGGGACTTTTAACATTAAACTCAGACTCTGCTCAATGACGCAATGATGATAAACCCAGGTTGATTCAATTTTATGTTTCTTCCTCCTTTATCCCATACTGTTGGGGACTGCAGATCCTCAGACTCTGAATTTTCTATGACCCCTTGCCTGCTGGAGTAAACAGCTTGTTTTCCTGTCCTTGCAGCTGCTCTGAGACCCTCATGAGTTCCTGATGGCAGGGGAGTGGTTTCTGGTGGGATTGCAGCTGAAAAATCCCAAGAGCTAGGGTGTGGCCATTAGTCAAGGAGAGTCCTATATAAACTGCCCTGGAACACAATAAAGGGGGCATTCTTGTTTCAAGAATGACCTGTGTCTTTCTGTCTGTCTGTGTTTCAATCTCCAGCCCTTGCCTGACTCGTGAACTGCCCCATGGTGCAGGTAACATACCATACCCCTACAATTCATTCCTATGCATATTACCCAGAGCTCAAAAATTCTTTTGTGGTGTAGTGCTCCTGGATAAGGGTCACATTGTACCTAACTTCTAAGGGCCTGTATTAGTCAGGATTCTCTAAAAGTCGTAGAACTTATGGAATAAATCTCTATGTATATATATGTCTCAGCTGGTCTTCTGCATATTCTGGAATCCTGAAGGAGTAGGCTCCAGCACCAGTGAGGGAATGGATGTGCTGACAAGGCAAGGGCAGGCAGGTAAAGAATCTTTTCTTCTTCCCTTGTCCTTATATAGGCATCTGGCAGAAGCTGTGGCCCAGATTAAATGTGTGCCTTCCAGCCTCAAGGTCTGGATTAAAGGCATGTTGTCTCCCTGCCTCAAGGTCCAGATCACAAGTGTGCCCTCCATTTCTGGATTATAGTTCATTCCAGATTAGTCAAGCTGACAACCAAGAATAGCCATCACAGGGCCTATCTGGTTATAGACCTAGAGGCAAAGAGAGATGGGCAGCAAGGTCATTGTTGTGTCCACATATAATGCAGTAGTATCACCCCAAGCACTGGCAGAGGGTGATTCTGCATCAGTTGGGAGCGGGACTGGGATGGATCTGCTTCTGAGGGTGTGGATGGACATCACTTCTGGTAAAATAAGCTCATCAGCTACCGAGTGTTCCATGGCCACAGTCTTTCCCCAGTTTACACACCCCAGTCTTCCATTGTCTTCACTTTGACTACTTTGAGCAGATCAGTTGGCTGCATGATGAGGGCAGGGCTTCTGTTTGCTTGTTAGAAGCTTTCAGTTCCTGGCTGCAGGAGAGGCTCTCTATAAGATACACTTAGAAACCTTGGAGGTATGTCCAACCTTTTGACACTGCCACAAGATCTCACCTACAAAGTCCATCCTGGAAAAAAGCACACTTAAAGAAACAAAAAAAACCACAAAAATGTCTCACAAAGTTTTAAGTAAGTTTATGATTTCATATTGGATTGTGTTCATAGCTATCATTGGCCACGTGAGGTTCATGAACTGTGGTTGGTCATGTCTTCATCTGGAGTTGGGAACTTGCCTCTCTAAGCTTCTCTCCTTTGTTTCTTTATTCTTTTAGCAGTCGGCCAGCACCATTGTAGCCTTAGTTTTCCCGGTGTTCCACAGATGATGTGGAGTCATTAATTTCCTTGCCTCTCACAAATGGTGAATCAGGCGTCGAGAATGCGTTTTTCTCTGCAATTCCTTTAAGACTGCGTGTAGCCCATTAACTCTGGACTACGAGGAAGAATTTAGGAAATGTTGGTTGGAGCATAATTAGAGAACCCACCAACCCTGTTAGAGAAAGCCACCCTTACAGCTCTTCCTAGAGCCAGTCATTGGGATACACAGATGTAAAGTGCTATTTCCACGCGTTCAGCAGGTCAACCAAGCCTGCTTGCAGGAGACCACCACCACCGGGCCTGCTGTTGATGGTTCTCCAGAGAAGGAAGGGGTGGGGCCATTAGACCCTCCTCTGAGATGTCAGCAACTCCCAGACATTTGTATGCAATTCTGATTTTCTTTTCTTTTTTTTTTTTTGAGTGTGGAGTTTATTGAGAGAAGGGTGAAGAGGGAGGGAAGAGAGAGATGGGGGGTGGGCTTGCCTTTTTAAGAAGACCAGGGGGAAAGAGCTGCAATTCTGATTTTGCAAACCCTGATTGCATTTGCATGGTGTCTAGGGAGGTGCTAGGTACCTAGGTTGAGGAAAGTTAATTGAGACAGGACTCCACCTTGTTAGTTATAGGGAAGCCATCACACATACTGAAGGCTTCTCAGTGGAGCTGCTTTGGGCTCCCTAGGCTCCTGTAAGCAGCTGTTCACCCATGTTTATGTGAGCAAGCCCAATGAACTCATTGACTCCCCAGGCAGAACGTTTGTGGAGTTGTAGTCACACTTGGGACTGTGTAAGGAGGGGGTAGATGTTTATACCTCCCCAGAGAAGGACTTCTCACAAGAGTAGAGGTCTCCAGTTTTCTCTGGTCTGGACTCTAAAGCATCTTTTTTCTTAGGCTTTTGCAAGGGTAGAATTCACACCATCGGTCAAGAGTTTAACTGGGGCAGGCTGGCATGATGGCTCACTAGGTAAAGATGGTTGTGTGTAGGCCTGGCAATCTGAGTTCAATTCCCGGATCCCAAAAGGTGGTGGGAAAGAACAAACCCCTAATAGATGTCTTCTGACCTCTTTAAGTATGTGTGCCATGGTGTGTGTGCACACACAACCTTTCCAAGCTTATTTAATGATAGTAAACAAGGAAGCAAGCACCCACTCTAGTAAAGAGTAGCCTGGTTCAGGTAGGCATAGGGGCTTCTATTTCTCCTCTCTGCAAAACCGTCCCCCATGCCTACTCCAGGGTAGACATTTCCAGGAAAGGGGTATGCTCTCCTTGGAAGCCCATTTAATCCAGAATTCTAAAGTAGATGCATAGGGTGCAAGAATAGAGGGGCAGAAGAGTTTAAGTTACCATAGAATTGAAAAGCTTGCTAGGGAAAGAAGGTAACAGAGTTCTACATGCTCCCTGGTGAGGAAGTCCTGAAGAGGGTTTGATCTGACTTGAACTCACCATCCTGTTTTGGGGCGCTAACCTTGCCATCTGGAGTATCCCCACTAACCAGCTATTCTTCTTTTGAGGCTTCTTATTTTAGTCCTATTTTTGGTTCCTATTTTGGGACACCATTGGCCAGTTCTTCTTGAAGCTAACCTCCTGCCTACTACCACCATCAGTACATTTTTTTTTTTTTTTTAAAGATAGGGTTTCTCGGTGAAACAGCCCTGGCTGTCCTGGAACTCACTCTGTAGACTAGACTGACCTCAAACTCAGAGGTTCACCTGCCTCTGCCTCCTCCCAAGTGCTGGGATTAAAGGCGTGCACTACTACCACCCAGCTCCAAATCTACATTATGAAGGGTTCTTCAGAGGAGCAGCACAAGAGGGCTGTGCAGCCCTCTATACTGAAGAAGGTAACCTGGTAGCTCACAGCCCATGGAGCTGGATGCCTCTAGTCCCAGTCCAATGCCAGGGCCTAGAGCTCCCTGGAGAGCTGCATATACAGTGCACAGAAGAAGGTTAAGGAGCTGGGGTCTGAGGGCCGGGACGAACTGCCTTCCCTTGTATCTGGCTGCCCCTTGGAAGCAGGCCTTCATCGGTTTATTTTCTCTGAAAGCATCTTCACAGACACCCGCAATCATGTCTTCTGGATGATTCCAAAACTCATCAAATAGACACTCAATAGCAACCATCATAGGTATGAAGTGACTCCCGGTGGCTTGCAATTGCCTCCCGGGCCCACAGCTGGTGGCAATGTTTAGGGAGGTTCTGACAATGTGCAGGCAGAGCCTAGCTGTCAGAATAGTTGCCGGGTTGTATCTTGTCTATAAGAAAAGTAACACACTCATTAATAATCAGAATGTATACATCAAGAGTGGAAGAGGTCTGTCTACACTCAGCAGACATGGGCAGTGCCATCTGACAAAGATGTAAGTAACAAGAACTAAACCCCGGTGGGAATGTCAAATCCACATGGCAAAGCATTTCCCACCTCAGATGGCATGGATGAAGCATGGACTCTGTGTCAGGACAAATCATATATCCTGCAGGATATGAAGTGCTTTGGTCTTTCTGGCCTGTTTGGGGAAGAAAAATAGCGGGTCCTCAACTGACCTGTCAGAGAAACTTTCCTTGTGCCAAGTTTAGGACTATTTGGTGTCATATCCAACACTCCAGTCAAGCCTGCATGTTATCACAGAGGACACGCGAGGTCACAGATTTCTCCGGAGGTAACAGATTTTTGAAAACATTGGTTTGTACCTGTGTGAGAGACGGATGTGCCACAGTGTGCCATCCCACACTTTAACTTTCAATTTATTCCTTAAAACTCTGAAAGTTTAACTAGGTTCTGCTGCTCACAGTTTTGAATCATAATATTCACAAGTGTCACTCTACTACATTGTCTGTTTTTAAACTACTTTTTCAATATTGAGTGCTATCTTTCCCATTGGCTGTGTGAGAGGTTAGTATGACTTTCATCTGATTCCTTTAGTTATGAAAAATATTTTTGAGGCGAAGCTCTGAGAAATTTCATTATGTAATATTAGAAGAGAATAATTGGATCATGGAGTTCTGTTTGATTAGCAGATGGAGAGGACTGAACAGGATTTTATTTAATAAAAATGTAATAAGAGTATATTGTTTTTCTACATCAGTAAGTTTAAACACATACATTCCTAGCAGTTCCTAGAGAGATCCTCACAACCGCAGACATGCTTTACAGCGTTCACAAAGTATTGCTCATCAGAGTGAGAAATCTGGAACAGTTCAAACATCCGTCCAAGGGAGAACATGTAAACAGAATCATGGTGAGCATGTATAGTACAGTAGGATACAATACAGTGCTGGAAACAAGTTAGAACTATACATATGCATGAGTTATAAAAATAGAGAATTTTAAAACCATGGGATATCTATGATTTCATTTATACAAAGCTCAAAAATAGGGATATACAGGTGATAACAACCATAAAGAAAAAAACGAAGGGACAATGTACAAGAACTTCAAGATGGTGGTTCCCCTTCTGGTGGAAGGAAGAGGTAGTGATGGGGAAGAGACCTAGACATGTTTTCCAGGTCTATTATTTAAGTCGAGCGGTAGGTACAGAGCGTTATTCATTTTATTATCCTTTAAACTGTACCTACAATTATATACACCCCACCCTCTACTTTTCAAACAGTGGTGGGATGGAACTCCAGGCTTTGCAATATACTAGGCAAGTGCTCTCCCACTTGCTACACTGGGAGCTACATGCCCAGCCCTAAATTCTATTGTATACATCATTCAAAACCAAGGTGATTTTCAAAACAGTGCCTGGGATATGGAGCTGGCAAATTCTGGTTGTGGAGATGGGCGAGGTTTCACTTTGTCATAGCAGGACTCAAGGGGACACTGTAGAGATCCCCTGTGTTACCTACTGATAGGAAAGAGGGGCATGGGAAGTAACTGTTAGAGACTAAGTCTGGAGAGGTGGGGGAGCATTTGATGAAAGTAGGAAGCACCTCCCGTATTAGCACAGTGTCTCTGGAGACAAATTCAGTGAGTCTGTAGATTGGGAAATGAGAGGCCAATTGACCTGACATCTTTTTACTGAGGCATCAAGTGAGGGTCTCAACCGAGATAAATGTGGGGAACATATTGGGGCCACAAGGAGGGAGGAGGCATGAGGGCCTACAACGAGGGGAAACTAACTTCCGAGGGACTGAAAGTAGGTCATGGTGCGCTGCTTTGTGGACAGAAACGTAAGACTAAGCCAACCCACACAGCGGCAGTTAGACACTGGGAATCTAGATCCCGATCGGGCTAGCCAGCCAGATAATGATAATAAAGGGCCACTGAAGTGGCAGAGGGACCGGAGGAGCAGAGGACTTAGTTGTTGGCCATGGGATTTAGTTTGGGTGAGAGGAGAAATAGGTGGGCTTAGGGAGGAGATGTTAGTAAGTACTAGGTATAATGGCTTTGGGATCTTGCAAAGGCCAATGACTTCTTGTAGTGCAGTGGACTAGGGTAATCTAAAGTTTAATGGTCAGAAATGCTTGGAACAAAGATTCCAGAAGTGACCAGGTATGGCTCATGCCTTTAATCGCAGCACTCAGGAGGCAGGGTGAATCTCTAAGTTCGAGGCCAGCCTGGTCTACAAAGTGAGTTCCAGGACAGCCATGACTACACAGAGAAAACCGGTCTTGAAACAGAAGATTCCAGAAATGAACATTCCCAGTGATAGGGCTAAGGTTTCAGTTCAGGGTTGAAGTGACTGGAAGACTGGGACAGTGACAGTGGTTATTAACTGGAGAAGGACGGTGAAACTGGTGGGGGTAGAATAATAAGCACGATGATTGAGGAGGGGGCTGGCAACCAGGGGAGAAGGGTGCCAAGATGACAGAGGCAAATGGCATGGGTCACCTGTGTGGGTGTAGTCGCTGGGAATGACACAGGAAAAGGCTGCAGAGGAAGACATTAAGAGCAGAAGCGTGTGAAGCAGCAGGTAGCATCTGGCAAAACTGGACAGCGCAGGCTCAGTTGGCTGGAGGCTCTGTGGTAGAGAAATGACAGAGGCAGAAATAGAGAACACAAAGAACATTGAGGGCTTCTCAATGGACAGGGTGTGGCTGAGGGATGCTTCTTGAAATACCCCAAGAGTCACCTAGAGCAGTTTTGCCTGCCACGCTGCAAGTGTCAGAGGGAACAGTACAAATGAGCAGTTGGCAGATAAGGCTATGTACAAGGCCTCTGGGGATGAAGGTCTGAGCAGTTTGGGTCTTTAGTGGTGACTGACATAAACATGGATGGCTAACTGATGGAGGTGGTCCTCTCATGGCAAGATGACCCTTGGATAAAACAGCCCAGTCTTAGCCCATGGACCACAGACTTCTACACAATATTCTCTAAAGTACTCAGGTTCATGCTTTATTTTGTGGTTACGTTTTGAATAATTTGTATAGGTTGGCTCAAACCCACCAAAAACTTGGGAAATACTGCCTCTACCTCTACTGAATTTTGTAGGGGAACTAGTGACTAAGGCTTCCAATGGTTCACCTGTCCAGCCTGCCAGTCACTTTATCCAGGAATTCTGTGTGATTTTAGGCGAATGACCTCTCCACTGTCTTTGAAACACATAGGATGTTGTGATGAAGTGTATTTAAGTGACCTAGCACAGCCCCAAACGTGAGCGGTAGAACAGTCTAAGATGGAAATTTTTGGGATTTGTGGAGGGCAATGCTAGGGTACTTCTGTGGCGTCTGTTCACCGATGGCTGGCAGAAGAGGAAGGTATAGGTTTTCTGCACTTGCTTATTGCCACGTCTGACAGCCTCCGCTCCCTCAGGCCATATTCTAGCTTTGCCACTGGAAAGTTCCACATCATATTTGAGGGGATACGGACAGGGCACCTACACTGAGGCCCCCACCCAAACTACCTTAAAATATTCTTTTAGATGAGTGTTTTGCCTGCACATATATCTGTGTATCATGTGAGACTAAAAAGGCAGACGAGGACTTCAGATCCCCTAGTACTGCAGTTACGGGAACCTAGGTCCTCTGGAATAGTAGTCAGTGCTCCTAACTGCTGTGCCACCAATCCAGCTCCAAACTGTCTTAATTTCTTAAACACATCACACGTGTATTTGAACAGTCAAGCACGCCACATTCAAGCTGCTTTGAGGAGTCTGGCTTAGCAACCTGGGTAACTATACCCAAGTCTTCCAACTCACAAAGGTTCGAAGGGTTGCCTGAGATACAGTGAGACCTTCAGAGGCAGATGCCTGTCCTGACACAAAACCTGAGTTTCGGATATGACAGAAGACAAGGTGATAGCCAAGGTCTTCCTCCACCTGGAGGCCCATTTCAACTGTGTGCTCCCCAGCGTGAGGGGCCAGGGAAAGGCTTTGAAATGGCAGCCCTCAACAGCCTGGGAAGGTGTCACTCTCCTCTCTTTTCAGTCACAGCAGGATTGCAATGCACATGGAGGCTCATCTGGTCTTTGAGTCAGTGGAGAGGTGGCTCTAACATTTCTTTAGTGTCCCTTGGTTTGGACAATAGTTCAAATTTGCAGTTCAAGTCAAGGCGTGTTGACAGGAATTAGCTTTGAGAGTGCTTAGCAGTTCTGTTGTGTACTATTTGTTTAACTAGGCAAAGATGTGTTACATTTGTTTATGCTTCATGTGTTTAACTATGTAAAGATGTGCTATATTTGCATTAATTAAATAAACAACCTGGCCGAGCAGTGCTGGTACAGGCCTTTAATCCCAGCACTCAAGAGGCAGAGGCAGGTGGATCCCTGTGAGTTTGAGGCCAGCCTGTTTTATAGAACGAGTATCAGGACAGGCTCCAAAGCTACACAGAGAAACCCTGTCTCAAAAAACCAAAAGCCAAACAAAACCAAAAAACCCTGGGCTCAGAGACGCGGGATTGGCACCTAGTTGACAGAAGTAGCAAGGAGGAGGGGGGCATGGGTTTTCAGTTGGAAGGGTGTGGAGAGAGGCTCCTGGATGCCGGCAGAGAGAGAACATTAGCCAGTGGCTACTCCAACTCTCTGAGCTGGCAGGTTTTCATCCTAGCCTTTGAATCTCAAGTTTTATTAGAATGAGATTGATTAAAGCTGCCTTCGGCAGCAGCAGCGCCACAGAAGTCCCCTAGGCCACGGCCTGAGCAGCAGGGCTGCTAGTAGTTTAAAGTGCAGACGCTGACAGGGAAGACAGCAGTTTTGTTTCCTACCAGTAACATCAGTAGCTGTTTGCTTCTCATTTACTGTTTAGAAAGTACAGGAAGTCATTAACCTTCCTTAGCACAGACTTAAAAAAGTTAGAACAAGGCCAATACACGGGTAAACTTAGGACAACTAAAAAAAGATTACTGTTCCCTAGTATTATTGGCATTCTTCTTAGATGGAGGACCTTTAAGTTGTTCTTAGCAGATCTGAATCTATTATGAAATTATGGTAAGAGTTCCATGGAGTGTCCCTGGGGTGAAAACAGATCACTCTTATTTGGCAGAATGGACAAATCTTGGTAGATCATAAAAACTATTAATTTACTTGACAAAACTTAATTCGAGGGGAAGAGTTTAAATTAGGGGAGAAAACATTGAGCTAGGTACAAAAAGGCCGATGGAGGTGAAGGCCAAGGTTCAGGTTGGAGGTACCAAGCAGAGGAGGCTAATGGAAAATAAGGAGCAGAAACACACAGGCTCCAACCCCTGAAAGGGGGTTGGGGAAGTCTTCCAGTCGGTCCACTCTGCTTCCATTCTTGAGACATCCGAGCTGCTACTGCTGCTTGTGCACAAGAGTAATTATCACTGAGTAAGGGAAGCTGTGAATACAAGAACGACACGATACAGAAGGGCTGGCCGCGTTCCTGCAGAGCAGATGGGATTCCTGGATTGTGCAAATAACCCTTCCCAGCACAAATACAGAACAGCCTTGTCTCTTAGAGGTTAGAAAGAACTATAAAACATTTCTTATAAAAGTAGTTTTTAATAAATCGATGTATTTCAATGTTGTAACATGATAACCCAATGCTGTATCAAGGTAGCAAAAGTGAAGGTTCCTGGTGTTTTATAAACACTGAATGACAGTACACTTGCATTCGACTTCACAAGAAATTCTCTTCAGGTCCATGAAGATTCATTGACAGCTGTCCCAACTGTTGACAGTGGAGATGTGTGTATAGAATGAGCAGATAATGCAAGTCTAACAATCGAGCTACACTCCCAAACTCATACTGACAAGAATGAGGTGTAATGGTTGGATGGCCAACTGCTGACAAAAACTTTTAAAATTAGTTATTTAAAGCAAACATAGCATATACCAAAGCTACAGGAAATATATAATGGAGTCATAAGACGACACAGGGGTTAGAGCCCTGAAGCAGTGAATGTGTTTCTACCCGTCTTGTGACAGAAGAAGCCATGGAAAGAGTTCTGCAGCTGTCCGTGGTGCCTGATCTCTACACACAGTGCTATCAATGGACTACACCTGGAATTCCCTGCTCTGTAAGATGCTGGTGATGGGTAAGATGCTATTGCTGTGAGTCAGAGCAATAGTTGGCTGGAGCTCAGGCCTGGAGGTGCTCTAGGACAATCACCACCTTTTACCGCCACATGCTACACTTCTAAAGCAGATGCCCGCAGTGAGGGTTAGAAACCCAAGCATATTTAAAACAAGTACCAGAAACCAGCTCTCTGATCTTTTACAGCTATTACTGCTCAACCCTCCAAGAGAAACGGTTTCACTTGGTTACAACTACAGAACTTATCCTGGACTCCATGGATCACATGGAAATTTATGACTGCAGTTTTGACCTGGGATTTTTTTTCTTATGAGTTCTGGTTGAGAACAAGATTGCTTTCTTCCAAGGGCAAGAGAAGCAAAATTAATAAAACCCATTCTTAATTTGCACTATAGAGAAGGTCCTCACTAAATGAGATTCTTTCTCTTTCAACCTCAATCAAGTACACTAGACTGCAAGAAACCTCATGTCCAGAATCTGACCTGCTCACTTTCAGGTAACTGGAGCAGGCATTGTTTATTTCCCAGAACTTTATATCACTTCAAACGCTACAGAGATCAGCAAGTCACTTGTGTGTTGAGCTGCTGAAATATGGGTAACACAGAAGAGCTGTTCCTGGTTATTTACCCAGAAATGTCTGAGGGGCTATTCCCTTGGGTCAACAGCAGATTCAAAACATATCTCAGTGGGTTAGAAAACATCATGATCCATATTATTAAAAAACAAAACAAAACAAAACAAAAAAACTCCAAGTGAACCACATCAAGCATTTCCTACTAACCCGGGCTTGAGGGCTAAGTCTCTTCTTTAGGGAACAACCTCCTGGAGAGCATTAGTGTTTTGTCCTAAGTTTCATTTTCACACCTGAACTAAGTCAACTCTTCATAAAGACCACATATTCTGTCCTGCTGCATGATTCCTGAAACACAAGCTCTGCCCCCCACAAAGCAGAGTAACCTGCAACGGCTTCCTCTCTGGAAACAAAACAGTCAACTGCACAAAGTGGCTTCATCTTCCTCAGGCCAAAAACCCAAGGTTTACTTTCCCTAAAGAGGGTGTGCTTACATTAAGTATCAATCATAATCAGCTCATGGCAAAGTTAAAGATGTAATTTACTCAAAGATATGTATCCTCACACAGAGAAACGTGACTTTCACACTAATGAAGTATCTAAAGCTGCAGTCAGTACCTTGGATGTTCCTATGCTGCATCCACCACTTTACACAGGACACTCACTCTTAAGGCAGAACATTGATTGTGACATGTAATGATTGGTTCTTACATTCCAAGGGTCAACTGGGGGTAGACTCTAGCAGACAACTTCCTTACTAAACAAGATTCAGCTGTAGCGACAACTTCATTCCTAACATTATGTTATGTAAGAGACACACATTTGAGAGAACATAAAAAGATGAATTTAAGACACACAAAAATATGATTTTTCAACAAGAGATCAATGAAAATAGAATTTCTATTATGAGACGAAACTACTCTCATCATGAACTAATAAACCTCAACAAGCCATTTCTGGTATGGTGTACACAATGTATTAAATATTAAAGAATTACCTTTGGGGGCTGTTTCTTTAGACTCTAGTTTTCAACGTCTAGTATAAAAGGTAGCCTGGATAGTTAAAAAGCAGTTTAATGTCAGTTCATACTGCTGCTCAGGAAGCTAGGTTAGGATACTCCTGCCCCACCCAAAACATCCTGGGCAGGGAAGAGTTTAGTATGTATTAAAATAAAAATGAAGCCCCTCCCCAACACATGTGCAAAAACACTTGTCAGTTGTAAGAGTATCTTCCATGAAAACATCTTCATTATAGAATCAAGGCATCAAGCCAGGCAGATACAAGAATACCACCCTGCTGAGGTGGGTGTATTTGGGATGAAACCAGCTGCTCCACGGGCACCTTGGGAAATGTGCTACTCAGAATGGGAAGGGGGTGGAGTGGAACTGACCCAGGGCTCCAAGCCCTCAGGCTGTGTGTGTGCTCCTTCATGTCAGGCCAGTTTGGATCCCTGTTATCTGGGCACCAAAAATGGTAACAAAACAAATACAAATCTAACATACACCTCTTAAGCAGGTGATGGGAACTGTAACCATGTAAGTACCTCTTCAAGTGCCTACTTTTTATGCTGTAGTTCTGGCGATTTTCAGGATGTGTACAAAGATGACCTGCCTAATTTCTGAAGATGATTTTTTTCTTTCATGGTGGCAAAAGTCCATGCAAGATTTGTAAACAGTGATACAAAATACTGTAAACGTAATTTAACAGAGCTCATATAAAACAGAGGAAGTGATTCCAAATTTACAAGTGGATTAAAAAAAAAAAAAAAAGAGGGCAGCTTCATATAAAGTTTTCCCTCCTGCGCCAAGTGAATTTTCTTCTTCTTCTTTTTTTTTTTTGTTTTTGTTTTTGACTACAAATATAATCCTGAGCTGAAAAACTGGGATTTGGGGGAGAGCCATCTTTGCATACAAAATATCCAAAGAACATTTAATCTATTTTCTTTTCTCTAGTGATATTCAATTGCCAGAGACAGTTCTGAAGGTGTAACTTTGGAGACGCTCATAGTTTAGTGTGACGCCCAGTTCTGGCACCAGCTGCAGCACTTGCCATGGCAGCGGATGCGGCTGCATCCTCTGCTTCTTCCAGTTCATCCTGGAGCTCTTGGCTGACACTAGACTGCAGTGCAGCAGGAGTGAGCCACTCCTTTGGGAGGCAACTCTGTAGAAAGGGTATACAGGAGCTGAAATAGGCCAGTCGGTTGATCCAGCGAGGAATCTCTTTCCCGCAAAGAATCTAAGGAGGAGACAGCTCTGTGTTAGGGAGAAGAGAATAATGCTGGCTGTCCTGCTAAAGGGTGGGTAGCTACAGGCTAAGAAAATATATTGCAGACCAGCTTGTGGTGCTACTATTCCAGGCTGCTGATAAGCAGCGCCTTAACTCAGGAGCCAGGACCCTTCTGCAACCCCTTCCTTTCTTTCAGCTGTGTATTTTTTTTTTTTAAAGCAGGTGCAAAGTCAAGCTAATTCCACTTGGCTTCTGTCTGTCCTGGATCCTTGAGCTACTTTGAAACATGTAAAATTACTTTGAACAGTACACAGAAGAAAAAGGCTTGTTAGCAGAAGATGTTTATTAGAGTAAGAGACGCCCCAGGCTGTTAGCAGTCAGTCTTGGGTATTCTTGTCAAATCTTTTCCCAGGTTCTTTTCTACTCTCTTTAAGTTTCTACCATCCCACTTTTTCCTGGGCTGCATTCTATGTATTTGCTTTCAACCCAGAATCATTTGTTTCAAAGATGCTCAGATGGTCCAGAAAGAAGTGTGCCCACATGAAGACTAGTTCCACAATACCCTAGTAGAGGGACTATGGTCAGAACAAAGTGGGCTAGGGGGACTGAAGGAGGTAGAAGTGGGTGTCTGCTGGAATCCTCCTTGGCTGGTGACCTGCTGCATTTCTCTGCCCACTTCTCATTCTTATAGAGTCCTTAGGACTGGGAGTCTTCCTCTTCCTATTTTAGATCGTGAGAAGCAGCTCAAAACAATGCTGATTTTACCCTGTATCATCTTGGCTCTTGTAAAAAAAAAAAAACAAAACAACTGGGCTCAACTGAATCCACGTTCCACTGCCACTTCGATGGTTTGCCTCTAGTCATGCTAAAGATTATGATCATGTGATCTGAAACTAGTATCTTAAAATATCTACAAACATTAGGTTAATGACTTTGGAATAAGGCTTCAAAGTTTCTTACAGCAAAGAGGTAGTGAACATTTAGAAAGTTGGCAACTGTGAAACACTTTCCCCTAAGGATACAGCAACATTCCTTAATCCATTTTCTAGCTTGGCTAAAAGGAAAATGAGGTGACTTCATTTACGGACAGGTAGTGTGTTCTGACCATTTTTGATTACCGAGCATCTATCACAGTGCCTAAGAGCACAGAGTGAGGCAGATGGGTACTTAAATATCTTTAAAGAATATTTACTTGGGTAAAATGTGGGAGAAGGCTGAGAAATGAACTTACTTGATACCGTTCCCATCTGTCTACTCCTGAATGCACTAGCAACACTGTGTCTCATATTTGAGCTAGACCTAGGAGTATCTGCACGGAGACTAACCACATATGAAGTAGTTAAGAAAAATTAGGTTAACATGACAGCCTCTGCTGCCCATTTCCTATTCTCCTTCTCAAATTCTGATTCCATTCAGCAATCTGTTCTCTTTGACATGCCTTTGTGTTTCAGGGAACTTCACCCAGCTCTTGGGGTTGGGGACTGATCAACCCACAACTGTCTGCAATATCCAGCCACCTGTGTTCATAGATATGCACCTATGGCTCTTGGTTACAATGAGAAGACGCAGAGCTAAGGTCATGAATAGTTCACAAACCTAAAACACCCAATAGCTGACTCTTTCATAAAAAGTTTAGCAATTCTTGGGCTGATGTTTGACTTTTTTTTAAATTTCCATTTTAAAGAAAGCATTCTACGTACAAGTGTTTTACCTGCATACACATTTGTATGCCATGTGTGTAGAAGAGGGCTTCAGATCCCTAAAACTGGAGTGTAAATTACCATGTGGGTGCTGGGAATTGAACCTGGGTCACCTAGAAGAGCAGCCAGTAGCTGCTAAGTCATCTCTTCAACAGCCTTGGGTCTATGTTTTGAAAACTCTGAGTCAAAGCCCATTAGTAGGTTATTTAGCACTGCAACCAGAATTTTATTTTAATGAAATAGATTATTAATAGTGAGGTAACTGTGACACTTGTCTTCTATGCACTTGTAAAACAGGAACATAATATCTTTTTACTATGGTTATTCATCAAATAGTATTTGGTTTATACTGTGTGAAGGGTAATGTCAACTGGACCAACCACCAAACAGATAAGGCTCTAGGCAGGTCTGTGAGGGATTATTTAGGTTAGATCATTGAGGTGAGGAGACATACTCTAAATGAGGACAGCACCATTCATGGGCTGGAGTTCCAGATACTGCACAAAAAGGAGAAAGGAAACTCAGCACCGGGTTTATCACTCTGCTTCCTGACCCTGTAGATGTAGGGAAGGTGTGCCTCCTGCTGCAACGATGGACTTTCCTTTAACTATAAGCCACAATATACTCTCCCTTGTTTTATTTTTTTTTTTGAACTCTTCTTCTCCAACTCTCCCCCTTCTCTCTAATTTATTTTTTGTTACTTCATGCACATTGGTGTTTTGCTTGCACATATGTCTATGTGAGGGTGTTAGATCCCTTAGAACTGGAGTTACAGACAGTTGTGAGCTGCCTTGTGGGTGTTGGGAATTAAACCTGAGTTCTCTGGAAGAGCAGTCAGTGCTCTTAATGATCATCTTTCCAATTCCCCTTCTTTTATTCTGTAAATAAAATGTGTTTGTTGTATATATGTATATAAGTACACATACGCCATGATGTATGTAGAGGTAACTTTCTGGAGTCAGTTCCCTCCTTTTACCATGTGAATCCTGGGGATCAAACTCAAGTAGCCAGATTTTGCAACAAGCCCCTTTACCTGCTGAGCCATCTTGTTGGTCCTTAAAGTTGCCTTTGTCAGGAATCCTGTCACAGCAACCAGACAAGTAATGGATAAGAAAGCAGGGCCAGGAGTGGGGCTGCTGCTCTGATAGACCTGAACTTGTGGGCCACTGGAACTGGTTTATAGGAGGAATATTAAAGACTTTGAAATGTTGGGCTAGAAAAAACCCTCAAACACTGTAAGCAAATGTTGAGAGAAAAGAAGACAGTGGAGTCCCAGCTTAGGAGGTTTCAGAGGGAACCACTGACTCTATCAATAACTGAGCTAGAAGTCATCCACATGTTATTCTGGCAAAGGATTTGGCTGCATTTTACCCATGTCATGAGAACCTGAGTGAAGTCAAATACAAGAGTAATGGACTAGTTAGTCTGATGGAAGAATTTCAGGGCAGGATAGCTTTAGGCTATGGTGTGGCCACCAATTTTTGCTGTCATCTAGATCTAGGTAAGAGAGACCAAAAGTGAAGCAAAGACATTAGAAATGTACAGTACGTCCAGGAAAGAGCCTGGGCAAATTTAAAGTTGCAGTTGAGGCCCTTGTGGTAAAGAGGCTATAAGTATTAAAGACAAATTGGAGCAATGGAAAAGGTGCCCTGAGGACAAGACCCTACCCATCTAAGGCTCAGGAAAGTGTCTGTTCAGGACACACTCAAGTTGCTACACTGTGGACCAAAGGGCAGGCTACATCCTGAGCTGGCAGCAATACTTGGTAGTATCATCTACATAGAACAGTTTTCTGAGGCATAAAAGATATTAAACTGTGACTCATGGCATCTTATACTATGGTGTCAGAAAACTGCTGAGCAGGCAAAAAACTTGGCAGTTCCTGAGAGGCCAACCTGTGTGAGGCTGTGACAATGAACCCTAGTTTGAAATGGAGACCCCAGTTAGTTGGAAAGGTCAGAATCATGGCTGTCTGCCAAGGAAAGCTGCACGCATGAAGTGGAACTGGCATGTGCTGAGGCAACAAGAACTTGGGCAGTGGCACTACCCAAGCCTTTTAGGTCACAAATGGGTCCAACAGGAGCCCTATATGCCAATATGGAGCTATGGGGTTTGGTGTTTTCCTTGTTGGTCTGGTTTTTGGTCTTGCTTGGGTGTGATCATTCCTTGTTATGCTCCAGAATGTTTACTCTGAGCCACTGGATCCTGGAAGTAGGTAACTTGGTTTTATGTGAGAAAGGCTCAGTTAAGAGATTATAGTTATACTTTTTCTCCCCCCTGAGACAGGGTTTCTTTGTGCAATAGCCCTGGCTGTCTGGGAACTTGCTTTGTAGACCAGGCTGGCCTCAAACTCACAGAGATCTATCTTTGCCTTCCGAGTGCTGGGATTAAAGGTGTACGCCACAACCGCCCAGCTAATTACACTTTTATGCATGATGTTGGAACTGCTAAAGACTCAGGACTTTTGAAACTGGACTGAATGCATTTTTGCATTATGAAATGCTATGAGCTTCTTGGAACAAGGAGCAGAAGTTATAATTTACAAGTGTTAAGTCTGTATATCAACTCAACCAGGAGTGAACATGCAAGAGTTACTGTTGTCAATTTATGTCTGTGAGGGATTACCTAGGTTAGGTAAATGTAAACAGCCTAAATGTAAACAGCATGATTCATGAGCTGGAGTCCTGGATATTGAACAAAAGGGAGAGAATAAACTGAGTACCAGGGCCTATTTCTCTGTTCTGTGACTGTGGATGCAATGTAGTCAGCAGCCCCAGGCTCCTGCTGCCATGCCTTCCTTGCAATGATGGACTTCCTGCAAACTCTTAATTTTTTTTTTTTTTTGAGACAAAGTTTCTCTACACAGTTCTGGAACTCACTATGCAGAGCAGGCTGGCGTCACACACAGACACCCACCTGCCTCTGCCTCCTGAGACCCTTACTTTTTAAAGTTGCTTCTGTCAGGGCAACAGGATAACTAATGAATACAGAAGAGTCATTGTGCTTTAAAACACAAATCTAGCAACCCTTCTAGGATGCTCAGTGATCAACTGATAAAAATATAAGAGGTACGCACAGGGAGTTCATTACAACACTCTGATATCAACAAGACTAGGCTAACTCAAGCACCAGAAATAAGAAACTAGTTGACAATATTATATTTGAAGACTGTTCAACTATCACTACAGAATGGACTCTAGGACAGAAATGGGCCCTCTTATCTGTAACTTTACCGCTGCAATTTAAGTTATAATCGGTCAACTTTAGTCTAAAAAATGCTTTTAAAAAAGACTATATTAAGCCTTTAATGTCTGCATTTGTGAGGCAGAGGCAGAAAGCCAGGCAGATCTCTGTGAGCACAAAGCCAGACTGGTCTACATAGTGAGTTCCAGGCTAACCAATCTAAGTAGAGAGACTCTTTCTCAAAAAACAAAACAAACAAAAATATTCAACCAACCAACCAACTAAACAAAATCTACGTCTGCGCAACTTTTGTTACAGCACAGTGTGTGTTTTTTTTTTTTTCTGCTAAATTTCATTGCAGGTATTTATGTGTAGTGGTTCAAAAGAGATATGTTTATTATGGTCTCAGGAATTTGAATACTTAGTCCTGTTGGTGGCACTGTTTGGCAAGGTTCAAGGCTCAAGAGGTGTGGCTTCGATGGAGGAAATATGCCACTGGGGTTTAGAGCTTACCTTACTTAGACCTTACCTACTCCTAGTATGCTATTCACCACTTGCAGTTTGTGGTTCAAGATGTGAGTTCACAGCATCCAGTTCCTGCCATCATGCCTGCTACTTACTGCCATGCTTTCCCACCACAATGGACTCTTACCCTCTGGAACTGTAAGCTGAGTAAACCCTTCCTTCTAAGTTGCCTTGAACATGGTGTTTTATCACATCAATAGAAAAGTAACTAGTATATCATAAATACAAAAACTGTAGTACAAGCCAGATATGGTGCATGTTTAAAAAACAAATAAAACAAGTTATCTATTAACAAGAATCAGGAAAATTCAGGTAGGCAACTAAAATTTACTAAACAAAAAGTATCAGCAGCTAAGAAGTGTCTTTCTTCTTCTTTTTTTCCAAGATAGGGTTTCTCTGTGTAGCCTTGGCTGTGCTTGAACTTATAGAGATCCACCTGTCCCTGCCTCCCTAGTGCTGGGATTAAAGGTATGTGCCACCATTGTCCAGTACTAACAGTTTCTTAACCTTTATTTATTTATTTTTTCTTTATTGATATTTATTGGGCTCTACATTTTTTTCTGCTCCTCTCCCTGCCTCTCCCCTCCCCCCTTCAACCCTCCCCCAATGTCCCTATGCTCCCAATTTACTCAGGAGATCTTGTCTTTTTATACTTTCCCATGTATATTAGATCTATGTAAGTCTCTCTTAGTGTCTTCATTGTTGTCTAATTTTTCAATGNTCTATGTAAGTCTCTCTTAGTGTCTTCATTGTTGTCTAATTTTTCAATGATTATGGTTTGTAGGCTGGCTTTCTTTGTTTTATGTTTAAAAGCCACCTATGAGTGAGTACATGTGACAACTGTCTTTCTGTGTCTGGGTTACAACCTTTATTTTTTTAAAGTTAAGAATTTTAGTGTGTTATGGTTTGAATTTTAAACATTCTCTCAAGGTTCATGTACTAAGTGTGGTTGCTAGCTCAGGGCACAATGGAAAAGTACAGAACTCTGAAGGGGTAGTCTAGTGAAAGGAAGTGTGGCTGGAGTAGTAGGAATGCCCCTGAAAGAATACCAGGCATCAGCTCCTTCCCGTTTCTCTCTTGGTGAGAGATGGTAAGCTGCTTGGCTCTTCTGTGTAGTTCCCACCAAGACACACTGTGCACAATGGTAATCCACTATGATTGGAAAATGTCTTTTTCTATGTATTTGTCACAGTTATAAAATGCTAACATAAGGACACAAACCAAGTGAGTAAGAGGCAATTATCTGTAGTCCTTCTACCTGCTACAAGAGAATGAGCAGTTTTAAGCACTACTTAAAACTTTGCTGACTCCGCTGGGCAGTGGTGGCACACATCTTTAATCCCAGCACTCAGGAGACAGAGGCAGGTGGATCTCTGAGAGTTTGAGGTCAGCATGGTCTACAAGAGCTAGTTCCAGGACAGGAAGAAACAGGGAAAAAACACCAAGGTTGAATATAGTGACAAAGAAAGTTCACCAGGAAAATGTTATCTGCAGAACTTTAGGATGAAATTGAATTTACCTCTGATAAAGCTGAAGAAAAGTGATTGCAGTTTTTGTGCATCAAATGGTAGGCATTGCCTTTATACTCTTTTCCCAGTTCTTCTACAATCTTTTCTATATCATCTTCTAGAAAGTCCGTACTCCCTAAAACAACAGCTTCTCTTAAAGAACAAAAAAACAAAATAAACAAAGCCGTTTCAATCAGGTTATTTATAATAAGCACTATTAAATACTTGCTTATTTCCAGGTATATTGCAATAAATAAACCAGGGCTACTATATTTTCACACTAAGGTAAATGAGATACTTAGTAATTTCAATGATTTTAGTTTCCATTTTGCTTTATGAAACATGTTTGCTATTAGATAACCAGATTTAAGGTAAAAATAACCTTGCTAAATACTCATAGCAAAGAGCTGGCCATATTTTCACTAAAGAAAAAATTCTTGGTATTAACCATCCCTTGTGTTACATTGAGACAAGCCATGAAACTTGACTAAATTTCAAAATATATTACTCAAAACATCAACTAAAAACACTTCAATATATTTTCTGAAAAAATGTAACAGATATTACTCAATAAAAGGTAAAATTTTAGATATAAGCTAGTTGTAAAAGACAGCTAAAAATTATTAGAAAATCATTTTATCAAGCATAAATGGAGACTGAGGGGCATCGGTGCTGAGTTACGAAAGCTGTGCACTCGTGTGTTGCAGTCCTGTACTGAACTGTTTTATTCTGGGCACACTCACTATGACAGATCCACAAGTTTCTTCAAAGCTTCTTGAAATGAAGACTCTAAATCTCACTTAGGATGTAACAGGTGAGGGATAAACACTCTTGACTAACGAAGGGACGGGGTCTAGAGACAGCTGCTGGGTTTAGGGCTACTCTGCACTGAGGTTATCGACAACAGTTTCCAGGTTCATCAGTTCAGTTATTTTACTTTTACAAGGGTTTCTTTCATTGGAAAAATGACGAGATTTTTATAGTAGGTCATACTAAAAAATCCCACCCTGATCACTCTCCCTTTGCAATAGGGAGACTAGGCAGGAGATCATCAGAAGAGTTTCCTAAGGCAGAATGTAAGATAAAGACAACTAACTATATTTGAGAAGCTACAGAAAGCAAGTTACAGAGATCCTGAACAAAAAGCACAAACAGGTTATTTCACACATTATTTGATTTCCCATCCTTATACAACAACTTAATTCAATTTTAAAATTTTAACTTTTTAGATTTTTTTAATCTAAATATTCTTTATGCCCACAAAACAAGCTCTGACACCTATAACGGTGTGATAGAAATTACTCTCTGTACTTACTTAAATTTAAATGTTTCTCCTAGTTCAGAAGCATTTCCTGGGGAAATTTCAAATATTCCAGAAAAAGGGTAAGGATGGCCACCATAAGCAAATTCTGAAAAGATAAAAGTAAAAATTTTTACTATGTAATGAAATGTAATCAGAATGCTGAATCAGCTTTAAAATACCACAAAGATAATGTTATCTGAATATTTTTCTAAAATGCCCTTTGCAAGGTCCTGTTTGGGTATTACCAATACAGAATACTTGTCTTTTTATTTTTTAATTTTGGTTTTTTGAGACATGGTTTCTCTGTAGCTGTAGAGACTATCCTGGAACTAACTAGCTCTTGTAGACCAGGTTGGCCTTGAACTCACAGAGATTCCCCTGTCTCTGTCTCTGGTGAGAATACCTGTCTTTAAAAGCTCTAAAATGGTAAGTTACAGACACTCCAAAATGCCTGTGACTGCTCTACATTTACTCTAGCAGGAGAGTGACCAGTTTTTAAAAGTGCTCAGTCTGTGTGGCACCATCATATCACGAGGCCAGCAGCTCAAGACTTGGCCACTGTCAAGCTTGCATGTCACTGGAGAAACTGTCTAGTGAGAATGAGTCCTCACGGTTCCTGAGGAGAGCTGTCCTGTTTTGGTGTACTTTGCCATCATGCTGCATGCATCCACTCATACCTGAAGACTCTTCATTTACACTGGATTACGAGTGAAAACACCACTGCATCGCACATAGGGGTATATGTCTGTAATCTTAGCACGCAGGAGGCAGATGGATCATGAGTTTTAGGCTAGACTGGGCTATTCCTAGTGAATTCCAGGCAGGTCTGAACTATATATGGAGATCCTGTCTGAGAAAAAAACATCAAAGCTGAAGCATAGTAAATCCACACCCATCTTCATATCTTCACCAAGTCTTGTAGTTAGGAGGGCACTATTTGTACATTCTCCTAAGACATGTATTTCCAGCTATATGCTCTCATCTACAACAAGACAGCTTCAGAACAGGAAAGAATCAGAACTTCTGTCTTCAATTCTGGAATCTCATATTAAGTGGTAAAGCCTTAGTAGATATAAGCAATTCCAAATAAATGTTTAAGTAAGTTAGTCCTATCACTTAAGATTACTAGCTAACTAGGCATGGTGGTACATGCCATAATCTCAGTGCTAGAGAGGTGGAGGCAAGAGGATCATTATAAGTTTGAGGACAGCTTGATCTATACTGTGATTTCCAGATCAGCCATGCTACATAGCAAGCCTGACTCAAAATACTTAAATAAATGAACTTATTTGTTAAATACACAGTCTTAAGTTTTGAGACAAAGTACAGCAAAGAACGAAGTAGATGAAGTTCAGTTTTTCCATTTAAATTTTATTTGGATGTGTGTGTGTGTATCTAGGTGCACTACCAAGTAGTGCTGGTTCCTGCAGAGGTCAGAAGAAGACAATGGATCCCCTGGAGCTAGAGTCACAGTTATTAACTCTAATCCCCCTCCATCCACAGCCAACAGAGCTGAACTCTAGTCCTCTGGAACAGCAAGAAGTACTCTTAACCATTGAGCTCCAAAGGTATCTCTTCAGACAGATTCTGTAGAAACATTTTATATATATATATATTTTAAAGAAAAGATTTGGTTACCCTAAACTGACCTGATTAACTATGCAGCCCAGGTTAACTTTTAACTCATAACTCTCTAGTCTCTGCTCCCTAATTGGTGAGATTATGGGTGGTCCACTTCTACGCCTGTCCTAAATTTTGTTTGTCTATCTGGTCTTGAGGTAGGGTCTCATTCTGGCCTCAAATCCACAATCCTCTTACTTTAGCTTCCTAAGTACTGGGATACAACCATATACCACCACGCTCTGCTTCTCTTTAAGATTCAATAAATAGCTGGGCGGAGGTGGTGCCCGCCTTTAATCCCAGCACTCGGGAAGCAGAGGGAGGCGGATCTCTGAGTTTGAGGCCAGCCTGGTCTACAAGAGCTAGTTCCAGGACAGGTACCCAAAACTACAGAGAAACCCTGTCTCGAAAATCCAAAAACAAGCAAACAAAAAACCCAAAAGATTTAATAAATAGTTCTATATAATTTTTATTAAAATATTGTATATAATCAGATTAGATTTGGTAAAAATCATTGTTTTTTTGTTTTGGGGGGCAGGGTTTCTCTGTGTAACCCTGGCTGTCCTGGAACTTGCTCTGCAGACCAGGCTGGCTTTGAACTCAAAAATCTACCTGCCTCTGCCTCCTGACTGCTGGGAGTGCTGCCACCACCACCTGGCTTCCTACGTGGATGTAAACTTTTATTTGTTTATATGTTATGTATGAGTGCTTTGCATGTCAAAAAGGGCATCATGTTCTACTGTAGATGGTTGTGAGCCACCATGTGGTTGCTGGGAATTGAACTCAGGACTTCTAGAAGAACAGTCAGTGCTCTTAAATGCTGAGCTATCCCTCCAGCCCCAAATGGATTTTAATCTTGAGTAAGGGAAGACAAAGTTCCTTTTAGTTTTTATTTTTTGTACAAGAAACAATTACACTTTCTTTGAGTTTCCATGAACAGGTTTTGAATCATGTTTTTGTTTTTAAGCTATTTTATGAAGGGGAGTAAAAATTGTGCAGGGAATAGAGCACTGGACTAGCATATAAGAATATCTGGGCTCAAATTCTAGTTCTGTTAGTTATTAGTAGTGTAAATGGTGACACGTTAGAGCCTTAATTTCTTTTTATAAAAAAGAATGCCACATTTTCTTACTTTATAGCATGATCATATGATCTCAAAGTTCACAGCACTAAGGAAATCATAACACACTATTCAAATTTAACTAAAAAGGAGTAATACAACTTAGGCCAAAGGTCAGATAGGAAACTAACAGGCTACAATCCCAGCCACCTGCAATACTCTAGTCATTGAAGATTTCTGCTGAAGTCCCTCGTTGTTTCTTGGGGTTAGCAAATGCACTCATTTCAAGTAAAAGTAAAGCTTAAATGACAAGTGTTTATAGCCAAGATTGAATATGCTAAACTGCAGTTAGAAGCAACCATAAAAAAAAAGAGAGAGAGAGGTAGGGGTTAGGGACATAGTCCAGAGGTACAGCACCTGCTCAGCAAGTATGAGGCTATGGATTTCATTATCAGCACCTCTCTACTCAGATACAAAGACAGCAGAAACACCATATTGAAATATTTAAGTAAATGGAGTTTACTTAAAATTAGTGAACAAGAAGGTACATAGTTTATCCTGGGTGAATTAAATAATCTACTCTAGGAAGTTACAAAGACTATCTTATGCAAATACAGAAACTTTGATAAAAGGTAAGCTTATAATTCATGGTGATATATCATGATAATTGAGCAAAATGGTAGATGTTACTAAAGGCAAGAGTGCTTAGCATAGACTGTTGATACTCACAGACCTACAAAATCCAATGTTTACTGAAATTCCCTAAGGATTTGGTATTTCAAATTTGACACTTTCTATCACTAACGAAAATTATCATTTTTGTTATGCAGTTTTTAAGTGCAAAAGTTTCTTAGAAACTCTTATACATGTTAGAGAAAAACAATCATGATTTAACAACTTTAGAAAGAAGGCGTTTGATTTTTTTTCCTTCTTCAAGAAGCTGTAAACCAGGGTGGCCTCGAACTCACAAAGATCCACCTGCCTCTGCCTTTTGAGTGCTGGGATTAAAGGTGTGTGCCACCACTGCCTGGTCAGGCTTTGGTTTTTGAGACAGGTCTCACTTGTAGCTCTGGCTGTCTTGGAACTCAGTAGACCAGGCTGGCCTCGAACTCAGAAAAATCTGCCTGCCTCTGTCTCCTGAGTACTGGGGTAAAAGGTGTTTGCCACCAAACCTGGCTAAGAATATGATTTAAAAGACACTATATTTAGAAAAAAATATAATGAATGTACTCTCTAGTATTCCACCACAGACAGTTTTTTCAAAGCACAGTATAAACAAATGTGTGCGTTTTATTCTACTTTTTGCAATAACATATGTAAGTCACTTCAAAGAAAAGGAACAAGGAAAAAGATCTAACAGTATTTTCTTTTTTTTTCTTCGAGATAGGGTTTCTCTGTGAAACAGTGCTAGCTGCCCTGGAACTTGTAGACCAAGCTGACTGCAAACTCAGAGATCTGCCTGCTTCTGCCTACCAAGTGCTGGGATTAAAGGCGTGTGTCAACAGCACCTAACTGATTTTGTATTTTTTTCTTAAACTGGAAGAAACCCCAGAAAGCATATATAAACTATGTGCACACATACCTCTGCCATACACTTCAATTCCAGAATGGAAAACTCCAATTCCAATAGATGATGTGTATTCATTCATCCAGTACTAAGGAGAGAAAAAAACAACTTTTGAATATCCTTTCATTTATAGTCCAACTCTACAGGACAGGTAGAGTAGAAACCCAATTCTATTTTCCCTTACAATGATGGAACTCTACTCGGCTCTCACACATCTAATCTGGAAGGCATTCCTGTGTCTAGACAAGTATTCAACTTAAGTCCAGCACACTATTTAAGGTTCAGCACATAATAAATAAAATTTAAATGAGTGAAATCTAAATTTGGATCAGGCTGGTAACATTAGTGATTAAAATAGCACACATGTAGCGGGTCATTAACAAGGGCTATTGGAGAGCCGACCTCAATGCCCTTTCAGGGCTCAGATTAGAAGCTACAAGAAGTGAGGACTTTTTTTCCCTCTGGCTATCTGAAGGTGAAGAACAAACTCCCATTCTGTACTTCTTCATGCCAGTTTCTTTATTGTTCTGTCATGCTGCAAAGTTTCCAGTTTATATACACACACAAACAAAGGCAATTCTCTGGTAATCACGAAGTGACAGAACTAGAATTTCTCAGAGTCATAAAACAGATAAGAGCTGTCCCAAGTGATAGCTTCTTTATGGCTCCAGGGAGGCGTGGCTAGAGATATGCCTGGGCAGCACTAAGAGGCAAAAATGGTGATTTAGGAGGCTTTAAATTCTACGAATACGTGACACTACATTTCCATACTAAAATCCTATATTGGTAAAAGTCGAGGTAAGCGTAGGTGTAGGGAGTTTAATAGCTTTTTTAGGGTTAGAGCTGGGGTTCAACTGAGGTTAGCACTTTCCCAAGTCGGCTGTGGGAGAATTTGGGACACCTAATCTCCTTATCAGGAAAGACTAAGAATCAAACAAGCTTGGACATGCCATACTCCTATCTTTGAAGGTTCCAAATGCGATCTATTTGAAAGACTCTTCTCCAGGCGGATCTCTGTGAGTTCGAGGCCAGCCTGGTCTACGAGAGCTAGTTCCAGGACAGGCTCCAAAGCCACAGAGAAACCCTGTCTCCCTGTCTTGAAAAACCAAAAAGAGAAAGACTCCTCTCTTGACTAAATACCCTGCCAAATAAAAGATAATTGCAAGGAGCTGGTGTCTAAGCTTATTTTTTGAGACAGGGTTTCTCTGTAGCTTTGAAGACTGTCCTGAAACTATCTCCTGTAGCCCAGGCTGGCCTCAAACTCACAAAGATCTGCCTGCCTCTGCCTCCCGAAAGCTGGAACTAAAGGCGTGCACCACCATTGCCCAGCTGGCGTCTAAGTTTTATCTCAGGGAATGAAGCAGAGATTTGACTGTTTTCTCATTGGGGTCCCACATGGTGGGGGAAAGTCACCCAATAAGCAAAAGAACAAGGCAAGTTTTTAAGTTTCCATAGTCCTTGTAGGACAAATAGATCCAATTATGAAGCATGTCCCAGCATATATTCTATATATCAAGGCTGTATAGCTAATAGAAAAGTCTTATTCTGCAGACAAATGTACCCATTAGACTGAGATGCAATCATGAGATTACATATACACGTCACATGAGATTACACATTACAGTGCAGACATTGGGGTGACACCAAGTGCCTTAACAAAAGTGAACAACAGTTTCAGTCAATGGTCCTGGAGACTCATCTGGACAGGATTAACCTGCATCAGATAACCATTCCTCTGGTGGGTTGATATCTGAACACTAGTTGTCACCTGTTATAACTCTTATGACCCCTGACAAGTCATGGTGGCATATGCCTTTATCCCCAGCACTTGGGAGGCAGAGGCAGATGGGTCTCTATGAGTTCAAAGCCAGTATGGCCATTAGAGTGAGTTCCAGGCTAGCCGAAGCTACACAGTGAGACCCTGTCTCCCCCTCCCCAAAAAAGCCCAAAACAATCAAACATAAAGCACCACATGTAGACACGCATGTTTAGTTCCTATCTGGTTTTCTTCTATAAAGCACCACATGTAGACACGCATGTTTAGTCCCTATCTGGTTTTCTTCTAATCTAAACTTTTTCTTTCATACTCTAATGAGTTCTCTGAAAGTGGGGTATTTTATTCATTTTTTACATTTATGGCTTGTTTACTACCCCAATTCAGCCTAAAGTTTGAAACTAGGAACAAGTAGTATGAAGCACACAGGAACACTGAGGGTAAGACCAACCCTCCTACAGGTGGCATGAAGACAAACTTCCTAGAGGAGGTAGTTAGTATATGAAATGGGTCTACAGGCACAAATAAGATTTTCTCAGATACCAAGTTTGGATTGGGCAGGGGAGAGAAAGTGAAAAGAAAAATCTAAGACCGTGGAAGGGGAAAGAAGATGTCTATCAGTAGTATGGTATGAAACTACAGGGAATGACTGTGAAAGGGTTTAAAATGGTAGGCTAGAGAAGCTTACACTTAGAAAGAGGTAAATGAGTTAATAATGCATTAAACAAATACCTACACAGTAATTCCAAGTGTTATAAACCTATTGGACTTCTCCTGGGTTAGAATACTGATAATTTGTCTTTGATTTTTAACTACTATTTTGTGTCTGTGGGGCATCTAGTATTGTGGATTATTATTTTAACTATGTAAAGATGTGTTACATTATTTATGCTGCAGAATATGACTTTAACTGTGTAAAGGTGTGTTACATTTGTTTATGCTGCATTTGTTTAACAATGTAAGGATGCGTGTTTATGTAAAGATGTGGTGCATTTTTTTTTTCACCTGGCCTGCCTAAGGCACCTGATTGATCTAATAAAAAGCTGAACGCCAATAGCTAGGCAGGAGATAATAGGATTAGCTAGGCAGGAGAGAATAGGATTAGCTAGGCAGGAGAGAATAGGCACGCTGGCAGGAAGAAAGAATAAACAGAACAAGAAAAGAGAGAATGAGGGAGAATGTGAGGGATACATCTGGGGCCAGAATCCAGGCAGCTGCCAGCCAGACATAGAGAAGTAGTGAAATTAAGATATACAGGGGGAAGAAAGGTAAAAAGCCCTGTCTGAGGTAAAAGGTAGATAAACAGGTTAATTTAAAGTTAAAAGAGCTAGGCAGAAATGAGCCTAAGCTACGTGGAACATTCATAACTAATAAGTCTCTGTATCATGACTTGGGAGCTGGTTGGTGGCCCAACAGAAAAACAATGTGGCATATACTTGTTCATGTGGGTGTACATACATGCATGCCAGGGTCAGACATCAACATTAAGTCTTTCTCAATTCCTATCCTATCCTATCCTATCCTATCCTATCCTATCCTATCCTATCCTATCCTATCCTATCCTATTCTGTTGGGTCTCTCACTCAACCCAGAGTGTACTGAATAGTTGGATTATTCGTCAGCAAGCTCTGGAGACCTACTTGTCTCCATCTTCTAGTACTGGAGTCACAGACAGACAGGATTCCTGGGTTTTCCCTTGGATGCTGGGGATTCCAATTCAGGTCTTCATGCTGTGCAGCAACCACTTTATCACCTGAGTCACCATGCTGGCTAGTTTTATGTCAACTTGACACAAGTTAGAGTCACTGGAGAGGATGGAGCCTCAATTAAGAAAATGCCCCAAGATTAGGCTGTAGGCAGGCCTGTAGAGCATTTTCTTAGTGATTGATGTGGGAGGGTCCAGGCTATTGTGGGTGGTGCCATCCCTGGAAGGTGGTCCTAATTTTACTTAAGAAAGCAGGCTGAGCATGCTATGATGAATAAGCTAGTAAGCAGTGTGCCCCACCCCACAGTCTTTGCATCAGTTCCTGTCTCCAGGTTCCTGCCCCATTTGAGTTCCTATCTGACTTCCTTCATTGATGAACTACAATGTGGAAGTGTAAGTCAAATAAACCATTTCTTCTCCAAATTGCTTTTGATCATGGTGTTTCATCACCGCAACAGAAACCTGACTAGGACAATACTGACACCACAACAGTGGGGCATTGCTGGGCCATGTTGTTTTAGGGAGGACTGTGGAAGGACGTTGGAACTTTGGCATAGCAGAGTTATTGATTGTTGATAGATCAGTGAATTGTTCTGTTGCAGCTTTGAAGATAAAAATGTTGAGAGTAGTGCAGATAATGGAAGCCTGGCTTGTGCAGTTTCAGAGGGAAGCAAAGATTCTATCAGGCCATTTGTATGAGCTGATGACGAATCAGCTGTGATGAAGAGACTAGAATCACCAAAGTAAAATCTTAAAAACTGGAACAATTAATGCTTGTTGGCTAGAGCTAAGAACTCAGCGGGAGGTGAAATCTTGTGGGAACTGTTGCCAGAGAGCACACAGAAGCTGTGTTCCAGAAGTGGCCACGGTTGTAGCTTACAAGTAAGAAAGTGTTTAATTTTTTTTTAACTTGTCAAGAGTCTACAGTTGAGAGACTTTGAATTTTCAAAGACTTTAGATTTTAAAAGAGATTGGCTATTTTAAAAGGACTGGATTTTTAGGTGTGTGAATTTTAAAGACTGTGGGACTTTTCAAATTTGTAATATTTGACACACCTTTAGTTCCAGAACAAGGGAGACAGAGGCAGGTGGATCTCTGTGAGTTTAAGGCCAGCCTGATCTACAGAGTGAGTTCTAGGACAGCTAGGGCTACACAGCTAGGGCTGTCTTGGGGGGGGGGGAGAGAAAGAAAAAAAGAAAGAAAATGCCTTAATTAGATCAGGCTATAGGCATGCATGTAGAACATTTTCTTAATTAGTAACTCATGTGAGCGGGTCCACTCCAGGAAGATGGTTCTGGGTTATATAAGTAAGCAGGCTGAACAAACTATGAAGAGCAAGCCAGTAAGCAGAACCCTTCCATGGCCTGTGCATTCATTTCCATCACCAGCACCAGCCACTATCAATTTTTTAAGACAAGTCAAGTTTTGCTACGTAATCCAGGCTTAAACTCAAGACCTTCTTAACCCTCTTACTTTAGCCCTGAGTGTTGAAGGTTAATACCACCACATATGGCTCTTTTCTAAACGTAGTTAAGTTTTAGCCTTGGCTAGAAAAATACATAGTTACAGATTACTAGAAAAAGCATAAATGAATAAGTTACTTCCCCTCTAAATTATACTTGGATTAAAATTAAGCAATAAGAAATATGTGGCAACAAGCAAGGTTTCTTACTATGGTGGTTTGAACTCCACCCTATGCCTACCTCCTTTGGTGGAACTACTTGAGAAGGATTAGGAGGTGTGACTTGTTAGAAGAGGTGAACTGGGAGCAGGCTTTGAGGTTTCAAAAGGCTGGAGGGATTCCCAGTGCTCTCTCTCTGTTCCTACTTGTAGTAATAATGTTGAGCTCTTAGCTATCCAATCAGCATGCTTCTGAAGCTCTAAGTCTAATTAGATGTTTTCTTTTATAAATGGCCTCTCTCATGGTGTTTTATCACAGTAACAAAGAAAATGCAGACTTCCCAACTAGATATCCAAATATTCACTATAGCTGAGGAGGTAGCAGAGTTGTAGAACCCCAGATCATGTACTAGGTCCTGTGCTGGGTTCCCAACACTGAAATATTAATCATGACAATACAGGGTATAGCAAAAATATCCTGAAACACATGTTTATATATACCAAATAGTTGCTGTTTGACAAAAGCAGTATTTAAAACCAATTATTAACAGTGGATAAATTATTAAACTAAGTATAGTGGTGAGTGCCAGTAATACCAGCATTTGGGAGGTTGAGGTAGACAGTGGTGAATATAAAACCAGAACTGTAACACAGTAAAACCCTCTCAAGAAAGGAAAAAGGAGGGGCAGAATGTACCCAGCTAGGGTGGGCAGGAAACAGAGGTGAGGGCAGTGAGGAAGGTAATGAGTGAGAAGCAGGAACATATGAAGATCCCAGATGAAACTCATTATTTTACATGCTAATCTAACAATGACAACACCTCCAAAAGCAAAAACTACCCCCACCCCATCCCCCTTCTTTTTCAAGATAGATTTTCTATGTGTAGCCCTGGCTGGCCTCAAACTCCACAAAACATTTGCCCAAATATACCTATCCTTACAGTCTAGGCAAACAAAAGCTCATGACAACCAGGTATACCTATAAACAAAAGTGCCATTGAAAAAGAAAAAAGAAGTCGGGTGGTGGTGGTGCACGCCTTTAATCCCAGCACTTGGGAGGCAGAGGCAGGCGGATCTCTGTGAGTTCGAGACCAGCCTGGGCTACAAGAGCTAGTTTCAGGACAGGCTCCAAAGCTACAGAGAAACCCTGTCTCAAAAAACAAAACAAACAAAAAAAAAAAGAAAGAAAGAAAAAGAAAAAAAGAATCCCCAAAGATGTGTAAGCACCCACAGAAACAATTTGTAGTCAACCAACATGAATAAACTCACTAGTAAACAGGAAAATACTCATTATAATTTATCCTCTTCCTCCTTTTTTTTTTCTTTTTTGCCTAAGACTGTCAATACTTTGTTAGGAAAAGGATGAGGAAGATTGCACATTTATGAATCAATCTAGGTAGTTAACTATTCTACTCATAGAAATCTACTCTACAAAAAAAAAATCTACTCTACAGAAATACCTATACACATACAAAAGAATGTTATAAAATCTTATTATTATTCATAATGCCCCTCAAAACTTGATATAACAAGTATCAGAAGAGGAATGGTGTGTTTAATTTTTTGTCAACTTGATACAAGCTAGACTAGAGTCATCTGGGAAGAGGGACTCTCAACTGAGAAAATGCTTTCATAAAACTAGTCTGCAAGGCATTTTGTGACTAATGATTGATGGGGAGGGTCCAGCTCATTACGGATGATGTCACACCTGGGCTGGTAGTTCTGCCCTGTGTAAGAAAATAGGCAGAGAAAGCTATGGGAAGCAAGCCAGCAAACAGGATCCTCAGTAGTCTCTGCTTCAGTTTCTGCCTCTCTGCTTCAGTTTCTGCCTCTAGGTTCCTTCTTTGAATTTCTGCTCTGATATCCCTCGATGATGGACAGTGATGGAAGAGTAAGTCAAAAAATCCCTTTCCTCATGGTTGTTTTATCAAAACAATAGAAATCTAATTAAGACAAATGGTTAAAGAAACTAGAAAAAAAATCTGTATTATGAATTATACAATTACTGAAAAAGAAAGAGGTAATGCTTTATAGAGTATATACAGTTACAGATTGGCTGCTGCTCATTTGCATGGCTGTCTGGGAACTTTGTTCCAACACTCTGAATCAAAATTTAAAAAGTAAAAAAAAAAAAGAAGTTATAATATTTGTAGCTTGACTAACAGGCTCTATCAAAAGAAAGGGCCATGGACTAAGGATGTAGCTCAGTTGGTAGAGTCTGGCATGTGCACAAGCCCTGGGTTTAATCCCAAGCATCACTGGGCATGGTGGCACATGCATGAAGTCCCAGCGGAGGCACAAGAACCATAAATTCATGGTCATCTTTGGCTACATAGTAAATTTGAGGCTATCCAGGGCTATGTGAGACCCTGTCTCAAAAATAAATAAGATTTGAAATACATCACATTGTTAGCAGTTCAGTGATGAACACAGACAGGGCTAGGGTAGAAATGATATTTAGAGGGATCTCTTTTCTCTTTTAATTATATTTCAGGTCTTTTAATATAGGTGTTATACATTACTTTTTTTTTAAAAAGATTATTTTTTTAAAAGATTTATTTATTCATTATGAATACAGTGTTCTGACCGCATGTATATCTGCAGGACAGAAGAGGGCACCAGATCTCATTATAAATGGTTGTGAGCCACCATGTGGTTGCTGGGAATTGAACTCAGGACCTCTGGAAGAGCAGCCAGTGTTCTTAACCACTGAGCCATATCACCAGCCCATAATTTATTTTATTTTATTTGGTTTTTAGAGACAGGGTTTCTCTGTAGCTTTGGAGCCTGTCCTGGAGCTAGCTCTTATAGACTAGGCTGGCCTCGAACTCACAGAGATCTGCCTGCCTCTGCTTTCTGAGTGCTGGGATTAAAGGTGTGCACCATCACTGCCCAATGCTTTTTTTTTTTTTTTAAAAAAAAAAATAAGAGTTGTGGTCATAGTGCCTCTTTCAGCAATAAAACAGTGACCAAGACAACAGTACTGAGTAAAAAGATACTCTCTGAATCTAGAGTAATTTTTTTGTTTTGTTTTCTTTTTTCGAGACAGGGTTTCTCTATTTAACTGTCCTGGCTGTCCTGGAATTAGCTCTGTAGACGAGGCTGGCCTTGAACTCACTGAGAACCACCTGCCTCTGTCTCTCAAGTGCTGGGATTAAAGGCGAACACCACCACCACCCAGCGAGTAATCTGTTTTTTTAAATAAAAAAAAAAAGTAAGAAAATTAGGCAGTAAAACGTAGATGCAGGGCAGAATTGGGTAATAACCACTTTGCAGTCAAATAGATGATAACATCACTGGAAGAGAGATGGGTGAAAACCAATAATCACATGGTCGGTCTCAAGGTATTCCTTCTCCAACATCTCCTTAAGTTACAAAGAGAAAAGATTCCTCTGCAATGGAAAGGCATGGTAAATATCACCTTACTCAAATAACTAAACTATGGAGAGTAGACCAGCTGCTGTCATGTGTCACACAGCACTAAGGCCACATCTCCTTTGGGGTTCCTTGAGAACGTGTTAAACAGTAATAACAAAGAATCACCTCACAATGAGGAAAGAGACCTGGCAAATGACTATTCTTACAAAAACTAAATGTAACAAATGAATCCTGACTGAGATCTACACTAAAAAAATATAAAAGCTAAAAAGAACACTATTGGGATAGTTGGGGGGGGGATATGAACTAGATTAGATAGTACTGTAGTAATTATAAATTTCCTGGGTATGATAAAGGTATTGCAATCAGGTATCCTCTTCATACTTACACATACAACTATTTAGATATTAATTGCTGTTTGTCATTTACGTCCTATTAAAGACAGAGAACAGGAAATAGAAAATGTGACAAATGTTAAAAACTAGTCTATTTAGGCAAAGGGTATGTAGACTATACTTCTTTTTCAACTCTTCTGAAGATCTAAACAAAACAAAACAAAGGGTAGGGGGAGGCTATGCATGGTGGCATATACTGTAATCCTAGCACTCAGGAGAGCCAGGCAGAAGGATTAGGAAAAGTTCAAGACCCTGCTGAAAATAAAACAAAAAGGGAAAGGATAGGTAGTAAGCAATTCATGGGATTTATTAGTTCTTTGCCTCCTTTTCAGGAAGAGATGCCTTCCTAAGTGTCTCCCTATTCTCTTTTCTTATTAAGAAAACAGAAACACTCGAAAGTCTCAGAATTATCTGCTAGTCTTTTTCAGTTGAGCAACTAATTGTTTATACAGCTTGGAACCAAGGCTTTGGTCTATGTGTTACTGCTATCCTTAACAACAGTACCGACATGCTTTTATTCTAGGTACAGAGGGCTCTACTTTAAAGTTACCATATCTCTTTCTTTCATGTGCACTTCTTTCAAAATACAGAATATTTTCCAAAAAGAGACATACATGCAGTGTTTGTATCACTCAAAAAGATTTTAAGCAAGTACTAAATGGAATATTTCTATCTAATGTTCACTATTCATTATAATTTTTCTTTTAGGTAGACAGTAAATAGTCTTCCAAAAGTGCTTTGAAACACATTTCTAGAATGGGGAATCTAAGTGTTTTATTAAAAAGAGAAACAATTTTATGAAAAAGATTATACTTAAATGATGACTGCTGACAAGAGAGTAAGGCCGAAAGGCACTTGGCGGAATGAGGTCCCTGAACTCTCTCTTTTTACAAATGAAAATAATTTCTTCCATACTTAAGGATTCAAAGCTTAGAACTAATACATACTTGTGGATTCATTACTTTGGTCTAAACTTCAAGTCTTTATATACTAAAGTAAATGGCTATGCTTTGACACATTTTTCCAAAAAATGAGAGAGCCTTAAAAAGAATCATGTATCACTTCAAAATCTGATCAGAACTTTGGAACTCACAATAATGACATGTGGCCTACATAAAGCCCCTGAAGAGCTGCTGAGGCAGCACAGTGATAAACAATACCAGTAGCTTTCTTTGCAAGTGGTAACTTCTTTCAAATGGAAAACTGGACAATCCGGTTGCTTATGCTTAAGGTTCTAGAAAGTCACAAGTTGCTAGGAATAGTTTTTTTTTTTAAAGCAAAAATATTCCTTTGGACAGAATTAAATAACTTAAGTACAATTCTCATTCCTAATATATTTTTCTTTGAAGGCTTTTAATACTGTGTAAGGCACAATAACTAATATTGTTGCTTAAACACTGCTTGTAGTAACCACATAACACATTCCACGACTCATATGAACAGCCCATAACAGGCAAATCTATACAGACAGAAAGCAGAGATTGCTTATGACTACGGGGCTGGCGGTGTGAGGAGTCACTGCTGACCGGTATGTGTTTTCTGCTTATAACAATGGAAATTTTGTAATGTTCTCAATATAGTAAAGGCTCCCCTAATTTGTATCAAATGGCACAAGAATGCATTTGCAAGCACATTTTGAGACAAGGGTCTTACTATGTAACGCAGCCTAGTTGGAATTTACAATCTTCCTCACTTAGCCTACTGAATAGGGAGGTTACAGATGTATTTCAATACTATACTTGACTGAGTATGGTTTTGTTGTTCTTTGTTTTTACAAAATAGGGTTCCTCTGTATAGCTTTGGCGCCTGTCCTGGCACTTGTTTGCTCTGTAGACCAGGGTGGCCTCAAACTAGATTCGCCTGCCTTTGCCTCCCGAGTGCTGGGACTCAAGGTGTGCACCACCACTGCCCGGTGTGTATATTGTTTCATATATATAAATTATAGTTATCTGTTTTGACTAATAAAAAAAACTATTTTATAGAAAACTAAAAAACTATTTTATATATGCTGTGAATTCCTCAGCAGCAATTTTTCCAAGTATAAAACAAGTTTGATTCTTTTAATTCGCAATGCTAATTTCTTCCTTGTTAGCAAACTGAGAACAAAGACATTAACAAGGAAGTAAGTTTCTGTTCCTTATTCTGAGATGATATACAGTAAAACTTTACGATGAGAGGAACATGCCACAATGATTTTTAGTCAGTGACAGTCCTCATATATGACGATCCCATAAGATTGTAACAGCTGAAAAGTTCCTATTGCTTAATGACACATAATCAAAGTAATGGTGCAGCACATTATTTATGTTTGTGGTGATGCTGATATGTATAAACAAACTTAGAAGTATATATAAGATATAACATTTTATATAAGTATAGTAATATAATTATAGTACAAAGGACTTGATAATAATAAAGGTTGCTGGGTTTGGCTGTTATTTTACAATGGACGTCTCATACTTATTCCAGGACAGGCTCCAAAGTTACAGAGAAACCCTGTCTCAAAAAACCAAAAAAAAAAAAAAAAAAAAAAAAAAAAAAAAAAAAAAAAAGGAAAAGCTTCCTGTAAAGCCAGATGCTGTGTTATTAGGACAGGAATTTTTTTAGCATCTATGTTTACCTCACCTTTTACTGTATCCATAGGTNGGTTGCTGGGTTTGGCTGTTATTTTACAATGGACGTCTCATACTTATTCCAGGACAGGCTCCAAAGTTACAGAGAAACCCTGTCTAAAAAAAAAAAAAAAAAAAAAAAAAAAAAAAAAAAAAAAAAGAAAAGCAAGGAAAAGCTTCCTGTAAAGCCAGATGCTGTGTTATTAGGACAGGAATTTTTTTAGCATCTATGTTTACCTCACCTTTTACTGTATCCATAGGTCACAGGTACGGTGCACTTGGATTCAGCCACAGCACCAGGTCATGGTGAGGTGACTGAACTATACCGTGTAAGTCTGTATAACTACATTCTATTAAGTATGTACAAAAAAATTACCTGATAACACAAATATGTAACTGATTTATGTATTAACTTAATTGATGCTTTTCTTTATATAAATTATGGATATGACTCTTAATGAAAACAAACAAAAAATTCAAAATCAGATACCCTAAAATTTTTTTCTGGCAACACTAAAGTGTAGTGATATTTTGTTTGTGATCTAACATATAAAGCATGCCTTAAGATCAGAGTGCTGAGCTAAGACACTAGTTAGCCACAGAAGCCAGGCAGTGTGGCACAAACCTTTAATCACAGCACTCAGGAGACAGAGGCAGACAGATCTCTGTCAGGTCAAGGCCACCCTATGCCACACAAGATTAAATCTGTCTAAAGAAAAACAACTCACACAAAGGTGATCCTAGCACTTGGCATCCCACGCCTTTAATCCCAGCACTAGGGAGGTGGAGACAGGAGTGATATGGTTGGAAGGAGAGAAGAATATAAAACGGGATGGGACAGGATTCAGATGCAGTCTGAGGATAAATAGAGACAGAATTGCCCCTTCTCTGAGCATTGGTAGAGGTAAGAACTCTAGTGACTGGTTGCTCTGCTTCTCTGATCTTTCAGCATTAACCCCTATATCTGACTCTGGGATAAAATTAATACCAATTAGAGTTCATGTTACACTAAAGGAAATAGTTAGTTCCTGAACTTTCTATTCCTAACCAAACTTCAGATTACTTCTTAAATCACAGTGTGCATATCTAACAGTAAACTACCTTCTAGGTTTGTGTGCTTTCGGTTACAAGGAAAACAGGATGTAAAAAAGTAGCACTTTTTTTTTTTTTTTTTTTTTACTTCAACAGCAGCAGGAAAGAACTCAGTATGTAGTCTGGTCACCACCTCTTCATACAACAGCAGCACATTTCTGAAGAAACTTAAGTTTTCATTACAAAATGAGTCAAAGTAAACATGCTTTTTCTTTGTGTGAGCATTTCCCTGAATAAATTCATCACAGAAGGGCAAGCCCTTCCTTGGAGATTTGGCCAGAGTATGACGTCCTCCAAATGTTCGGCCCCTTGTTCAGGCTTCCTAGGTCTATCATTAGAGAACACGCCTGGAGATCTCATTCTTTACGTACGCGGTAGGCTGCCCTAGGCAGACAGGAATTTAATTCAAGGTCGGCATGCTTTATCAAGTCCTGCCTCTGCTGTGCAGACAGCGTGGATAAGGCCCTTTTTGAAATTTCCTGAGATAACTGTAAACAAGATAGGAGAACTGAGCCTTTTACTGAATGATCAGTTGTGAAATTCTCCTACAGTGATTTATCATCACTTGCTGAAGTAACTAACATCCTTTCACCCGTGATTTGTAAAATTAGCAGTAGTGATTTCCAATGCTTCCCTAATGTGGTGTTTATTCCTTGTTGTCACTGTTTTTGGTTCTTTTTATAGGGAGTCACAGTCTTGTTATGGACTTCAGGCAAGCCTCAGATTCCTTGTATGCACTAGGTAGCCCAGGGGGCCTCTGGAGTGTTAGCATTACAAGTATGTACCACCAGGCCCAATTCTTTGAATTACTATTATTATTATTATTTTCCTTTATTGATATTTATTGAGCTCTACATTTTTCTCTGCTCCCCTCCCTGCCTCTCCTCTCCCCCCATGTCCCTATGCTCCCAATTTACTCAGGAGATCTTGTTTTTTATACTTTCCCTTGTATATTAGGTCTATATGAGTCTCTCTTAGTGTCCTCATTGTTGTCTAAGTTCTCTGGGATTATGGTTTGTAGGCTGGCTTTCTTTATGTTTGAAACCACCTATGACTGAGTACATGTGACAATTGTCTTTCTGTGTCTCGGTTACCTCACTCAAAGTAATGTTTTCTAGTTCCATCCATTTTCCTGCAAAATTCAAGCTGTCGTTATTTTTTTCTGCTATGTAGTACTCTATTGTGTAAATGTACCACATATAATTTCTTTATCCATTCTTCGTTCGAGGGACACTTAGATTGTTTCTAGGTTCTGGCTATGACAAACAAAGCTGCTATGAACATAGTTGAGCACATGTCTTTGTGGCACGATTGAGCATCCTTTAGATATATACCTAAAAGTGGTATTACTGGGTCTTGAGGAAGGTTGTTTCCTAATTTTCTAAGAAATCTCCACACTGACATTCAAAGGGGTTGTACCAGCTTGCATTCCCACCAGCTATTATTATTTTAGACAGGGTCCATGTGTGGCTCTGGCTGTCCTGGAACTAACTCTAGACCAGGCTGGCCTCAAACTTAGAGATCCACTGCCTCTGCCTCCCAAATGATGGGAATAAAGGTATATGCCACCACTGCCCAACTACTTTTATTACTCCTATTATTTTATACATGCATGTGTCTCTGTGTGCAGTGTTTTTTGTTTTTTTCTTTTATGGCATGTGTGTGGGTGCATGGTATATGAAGAGATCAGAGGCTGTGTGTTAAGATAGGAACTGAATTGAATCTGGAACTCACAAATGTGCCGAGGCTGGCAAAGCTGCAGGAACCGGCCTGTCTCTGAGCCATGCATGCCTGGCTTTTACATGGGTGCTGGAGATATAAAGTCAGGTCTTCGGGCTTCCATGGCAAGCAGTTTGCCAACTGAAGCACAGTCCCCCCCTCCCCGCGCCCTTCCCTTTTTAAAACAAGGTTTCCTTGTGTATGTGTATGTAGCCCTGGTTAGTCTGGAACTTAAAGAGATCCGCCTGGCTCTATCTGCCGAGTGTGGGGATTAAAGATGTGCACCACCACTGCCTGGCTTCACAGGTTTTTTTTTAAATCATTATTTTTAAAAACTTATTTTGCTACCTCCAAAACTCATTTTATACAGCATCTAAAGCAAAAATCTCCCTACAAAGTTCACAGAGCTTCTTAAACTTGTAAAATGGAAATTCCTGCTTTTGTAGAACATCAAGTACAATATATCTATTTAATTCCATTTTACAAACTACAAACATTTTTTCTAACAGAAAATATTATAAATATGCAAAATGAAATCACAGCCAAGAAAAAGCATCTATGAAAAACAAAACAAGCTGCTGAACTAGATTATGACTGAATGTTAGCAAGATTTCTGTTAATTTGTGTTGAATGTGTCTTTATTGATTTTGTTGTCTAAATAGTAACAGATGCCAAAAGTTTAAACATAACGTACACAAGAAAAAAATGGATTATCCAGGATATTTTATTCAAACAAAGTCTTAGAAGTTGGCTTTTTACTTGAACCAGGGAAGGCCACTTCTATTCCCAGGGTGTGAGCCAACCAGAGTTGAGTGGACTAAGAACACTTGCTCTGAGACAACTGCCAAAATATGACATCAGGGGCCAGTCCTGCAGACAAAGCCCAGCACAGAGAGGTGGTGCTGTATACAAGAGAGGGATGAAGCAAGACTTGGGGCAGAACAACTAAAGGAGACTCCAGATTCAAGTTTATGCAGTGCTGGCTTCACAACATGATTGCCCAGGAATTATATTGGGGGGGGGGGGAAGAAGAAATGGCAAACATTTTAATTTGAAATTTACAATTTCCCTAGATGGTCTTCTAGTTTGTAGCATAGGGGACTTTCTTCTACTGTATTGAATTGATCAAGTTAGAAAATGTATCCAAATAATACCACTAACAGAAATAGCACAGAAGACTCTGGATTCCATGAAGATTCAGCTGTTTGGCCTTCATTTGGTAACTTTTTAAGGTATTCAATCTGTCTAAAAGGAAAGAAAGCGGATGTGAGGGCTGGAGAGATGGCTCAGTGGTTAAGAGCACAGGCTGTGCTCCTTGAGGTCCTGAGTTCAATTCCCAGCAACTGTATGGTGGCTTACAACCATCTGTAATGAAATCTGGTGCCCTCTTCTGGCCTGCAGGCATACATGCAGACAGAATACTGAATACATAAATAAATAAGTAAATCTTTAAAAAAAAAAAAAAAAGGAACCTGCATGTCCTCAGAATGATACATTTAAAAAAAAAAGAAAGAAAAGAAAAAAGAAAGCTAATATGGTGCTAATTCAAAATTCTGGAGCTTTGGTGTAAATATTGGCTTAATTATTCACTAATTCAAATTGGGGGGTGTCTAAGATCTCTGATCCTTGATGTCCATGTGTATATGAGGAGATAATAAACAGGATCCATCTTAGACTGCTGTGAGGGTTAAATGAACCAACACCATGCATGCTCAGAAGAGTGCATGAGCCCTAGAAAACATTAGTGTCAGAAATAGCGAACTTGGCTCAAACCTGTACTACCAATACACAGGAGAGTTTAAGGCTGTTGAGGCTACAAAGCCAGTCACAAACAAGGGGGAGAAGGATGATTAAGAAAAAAAGAAAAAGGGATGGTAATTTTTTCTATACTAAAAAAAAAAGTTTCAAAAGTATATATCTACTAAAGAAAATGGACTATGATTTTTCAGCAGACTAAGAAAGTGCTTATGTAAACAAGTAGATCAGTTCTGGTTTCTGCCAATCTGTGAATTCTTACCAATTTCCATGATTCTTTCAGAGCTGAAGTCAAATTACCAGGGTGATGACTCACTAAACTGAAGAGCAAACAATGCTAGCATTAAAGTGACTCTACTTCCAGACTCCTACAAGATTTATTTACATTCTGGAGAAGCACAGGGTTGAGTGCAAGGCCTCTTGAAGGAGGGCTGTATTTTATAGGATGTTTGTATTTGTGAGGGCCATGATAGGCCTAGAGACCCAAATCTCATTTGCGTGCAAGATCTTTACTTCCTAATGTCTAGTCTAAGGAAATGGTAAGCACACAGACTAGAGCCAGTGGTGTACATTTTACCTCCTCTGATATCATAAAGTCTTATTCATTTATTTACATCTAGAAAACTTTTTAAAAAGCATCCCATAGTATTAACAAAAGGAAAGGAAACAATGGGAAAGTTATGTAGGAAGACAATATATATAATTACTTAGGGCTCAATTTTGCTTCAATATAAAAACTGGCCTAAATACTATTTATTATTTTAAACTATTGTATACTCAAATAAATTGAGTTATTGACCACCTTCTCAGAGACCTTTCATTAAACTTCACTTTAGTCAATGACTTGTTTTATCAATTTAATAAACCCTTATGTTTCCAGTTTGAGATCAACAATGACAAGTGCTATTTCCCTGGTCTGGAACCTGAAATACTTAATACAGCCACCAACTTCTGTACACAACAGTGTCAAACAATCTGAGTAACTGTAAAATAAGGCTGTTTTCCTCCAAATCTACAGCAAGTGTTTATGTAGCATGTTGAGTGGAATGCTTGACTTGTTTCTCCCCCAAAAAAGAGTGCTCAGGAAATAGAAAGTATTTCATTTACTAAGTTTTAAAGCCTCAAATAAACCATGGATAACGGAAACTACACAGTACTGTCTCTTATAAGCTGTTCTTGACGATCAAAGCATTACTGTACAGTCATTACATAAATCATTTCATTATAACTTATATAGCAGTCAATACTTAAAAGCCTTGAAGTTTAAAACTACTATATTCCTATAAAGGACTAGCTAGCAACTTCTTGTAGTATTTTAAGCTTCTGAAAAACTTCTAGGGCTGTAGAGATGGCTCAGAGGTTAAAAGAACTGATTGCTGTTCTGAAGGTCCTAAGTTCAATTCCCAGCAACCACATGATGGCTCACACCATAATCTATAGTGAGATCTGGTGCCCAGAACACTATATACATAATAAATTTAATAAGAAAAAAACTTCCTGATTTTGAGACTGTATCTTAAACTGAAGGTTCCTAGTCACTAGTGAATTCCTGAATTGGTTTCAGTGGGTTACACCAGCATTTTATTTTATTTTTTGGTTTTTCGAGACAGGGTTTCTCTGTGGCTTTGGAGCCTGCGCTGGAACTAGCTCTTGTAGACCAGGCTGGTCTCGAACTCACAAAGATCCGCCTGCCTCTGCCTCCCGAGTGCTGGGATTAAAGGCGTGTGCCACCACCGCCCAGCTACACCAGCATTTTAAATGAACACCACACAGTAGTATTCATTGATGACATGTGAGAAGGTCTTTCCAATATATGTGGTTTTAATTACATGTGGGCACAGTGGTTATTATATAAAATGTATTTCTTAGTTGATTCTGGATAAATTTGAGAAGCACTGTTCTAGAAGAGGCTTCTAAATTGTACCTCAGTTTAAACGTTATTTTACATTGTATTGTTTTGAAATAGGGTCTCAACCCTGTAGCCCAGTCTAGCTCAGAACTCAGAATGTAGTGAAGGTTGGCTTCGAATTCACAGGTGAGCCAGGGTCTCTCAAGTACTGGGATTCCAGGTGTGAGCCACCAAAGCAAGGTCCAGGTCAGCGAATGCTACACAAATAAATGTTGTCTAAGAAAAAACATAGAAAAGAATGTATTTCTAGTGCTTATTAGGTGCCAGCTATCATTCTAAGCATTTTAGTTGACTTATGATCCTTGTAATAACTTCATGATGTGGACACTGCTGTGATTCCTATTTTAGAGACAGAAGTTGACTTCCCTGAGGCCACAAAACCATAAAACCTAAGGATATGAACCATGTTGCCCGATCCTAGCCTATTTACAAAGATCTGTATTATACTACCCCTGATAACAGATTCCAGGCAGCAAGCTTGACTAAGAAGAGTTCAACTATAGCCAACTGTTGCTCCCTTCTTAGTTCAGCCTCTTAGACCAAATGAATAAAGATGGTTGACGGCTTTCAGGTTCCATCTGACAGACTGGGAAGATCCATCAAAACAACAGCACCATCGCCCGTCTCCATCAGCATGCCTGCTTTACTCTTCTGTAAGCTTCAGGAGAAAGCCCAACAGCCCCCACTCCTTTTAATATAGTGTCTCACAGTATGGCATTGGCTGGTTGGCTGGCCTGTAAGTCATAGAGATCCACCTGCCTCTGCCTCATAAGTGCACACCATATCTGCCTCCAACAAACCTTTTAAAGGCAGATCAGCTAAGATCTGGCCTCTGCCCTCAAGTTCACTGCCTGTGGTAGTATCAATGTAAATAGTCCCCATAAGCTCATTAGGACTGGCACTATTAGGAGGTGTGGCCTTGCTGGAGGAAGTGTATCACTGTAGGGTTAGCTTTGAGGTTTTATATATGCTCAAGTCACACCCAGTGTCTCAGACGTCTTCCTGTCACCTGTGCAAGATGTAGCACTTTGAGCTATCTCTCCATCACCATGTCCCACTATGATGATAATGGACTGAACCTCTGAACTGTTTAAATTTTTCCTTTATAAGAGCTGTCATGGTTCATGGTATCTCTTCACAGCAAAAGAAACCACAAATAAGACAGTAGTACCAGGGACTGGGGCATTAGTGTGTTAGGCCTTGACCATGTTTTTGTTGGAAAGTATGTGAACCTTGGGGCTGTGGGTTAGGAAAGCAGTGGAATGCTTTAAGTGCTGTATAATGGGCCTTATGAACAGGGACATGGAAGACAGTGGTGCTGAATTTGATTTAAACTTGGGGGGAGGGGAAGGCCAAATAAAGAGGCTTCAAAGAAGAATGTTAGTATGTGGTCTAGAGACTGGTCTAGTGAGATTTTGGTAAAGAATATGGCTATTTTTTTGCTCCTGTTCGAAAAGTCTGCCTGAGGCTAACATGAAGCGTTTAGGATTAATTCCATTGGCAGAGGAAATCTCACAACAGTTTAGTTTTTAGTGGTAACTCTAATGAAGATTTATAATGAAAAGGAGCAAGTTGAGCAGGGTAAATTACCTAATGTAAATTTTGAGGAGAAAATGAACACCAGAAGTGGAACAGAGCTAAATTCTGTGTTGAAGGAGATAAATGGATTAAGAAATGGAATAAAGATCCTACCCACATGTGGTGGGGCACACCTTTAATCCTAGCACTCAAGGCAGAGGCTGGCAGATCTCTGAGTTTGAGGCCAGCATAGTCTACAGAGCAAGTTCAAGGACAGCCAAGCTTAGGCAGTGAAGGCAGCCATCAAAAACAGAAAGTTGGTGAAGATGTACCTGAAGAGGGGTTATGTTCCAGCCCCAGCATGGACATGCAATGGAAAGAAAGAGGGTAATAATAGGCCAGTGGTAATGCAAAGAGAACACATTTCATTTTTTTTTTTTTTAAATTCACCCTTCAGTGACATAAACTGTGAGGTCATCCTGGAAAGTGAGCTGAGAATAAGGAGTAGGAAAGAGGGTATGAAATACTGTAGCTGTCTTGGAGACTGGAAAAGTCAATTGACCAGAGGAAGGAGGAAGCACTGCCAGATAGCATGAAGGGCTCTCTTGGGATATGTGGTCACAACTTCTAAGTGAGATCAGTCAGAGTGGTTGTGTGTTTCTTCTCTCTAACCACATTCAGCTTCTGAGGTGTGGAGGACATACAATTATTTGAATTGGAGCAGCCAGAAGTGTGGTAGAGAGTGACTAATGAAAGACTGTGGAATTTAACCCCAGACTGTGGGGTAGAATGATTATTTTAAGGAACTAGCTCATGAGACTGTGGAGACCAGCAAGTCCAGGACCTAGGGCAGCAACATAAAACACTACCATGGCCTAGTCAGGGGGACAAAAATAACCATCACAAAAAGCAGTTTAGGATATATCCTATTATTTTATTATCATTAACAATTGGTTACTGTCCATTCATGAAAGTTACAGAGAACACTGTGGAAACAGAAGTTCAGAGAGGAAGTGAGAGAGCAGGACAGAGAAACATAGTTCTTTCCTTTTTCAGTGCAAGGGATAGTTAAGGCCTTGCACATGTTAAGCAGATGCCCAAAGCCAGTGCTTCTCAACCTGTGTGTCATGACCCCTTTGGGGGCTGCCTATCAGATATCTTGCATATAGGATATTTATAACGATTTATAACAGTAGCAATGAAAATAATTTTATGGTTGGGAGGTCATCCCATGAGATACCGTATTAAAGGGTTGCAGTATTAGGGAGTTGAGAACTACTGTTAAACTACCCCTAGTCTTATAAGGAGATAACAGGCTGGATCAGAGTACAGTTTAAGTGGTTAGTCTTAGTTACGTCTGTGCTCTTCTACCACTTACATTCTGGACAGGTTTTTCTCTTTTCTCTCTCCTTCCCCTTCCTTTGATTTCCTTTGTTAGTAAGAGGTATCATGTGGCTTCCTTTCTCCTTATAATAGCTGGTAAGCAAAATACCTTAAATATGTTAGTTCTTTTAATAAGAAAAAATCAGTGTCCTGTATCTATCAAATCACTAAATATTACTACACTTAAAATTTCATTTTTTACGAACTTCTTCAATTAGCTTATGGGCCATGTTAATATGGGAAGTATCGATTATTTCATAAACAGTTTGAAACAAGTGGTACCCTTCTTGAGGATAAACATACAGATTATTTTTTTTTTTGGTTTTTCGAGACAGGGTTTCTCTGTGGCTTTGGAGTCTGTCCTGGAACTAGCTCTTGTAGACCAGGCTGGTCTCGAACTCACAAAGATCCACCTGCCTCTGCCTCCCAAGTGCTGGGATTAAAGGCGTGCGTCACCACCGCCCGGCTACAGATTATAAAACTTTCATTTCTGTTGCTGTGACTAATGCCCTGACACAAAGCAACTTAATAGAGGAAAGGGTTTATTTGGCTTACAATCCCAGGTTACTGTTCTCACTGAAGAGAAGTCAAGGCAGGAACTCACACACATCAAAAGCGGAGGAAACAAATGGATTACTCACTTGCTCTCATCTAAGCTTTAATTTATATAGCTAAGGATCACCAGAACGGGGATAGTGCCCACCCTACAATTCTATCTTTCAAATTCAACTGACAAGATAATCTCTACAGACATGCTCACAAGACAATCTGATCTAAAATATTAACTCTTCCTCGCTGAGGTACTCTTCTCAGGTGACTACAGGTTATGGCAAGCTAAAAGTTTTTGATTAAAAAATTAAAATAAAAAAAATTAAAGCTGGGTGTGGTGGTACATGCCTTTAATTCTAGCATTCAGGAGGCAGAGACAGACAGATCTCTGTGAGTTTGAAGCTAGTCTGATCTACACAGTGAGTTCCAAGATAGCTAGGACTATGCAGAGAGACTGCCTCAAAATAAATAAATAAATGAATAAATAACTGTCCTATGGGTGAAAGGTTATAAAAGGCCAATAGATTTTAAATTTTCAATATGATAAATAACACTATAACTACAAGTGATAAACTTAATAGGGGATTTTACTATTATTCCATATCATTTGTGATGACAATTCTTGGTTGTCTTCTTGACTACATCTGAAATTAACTAAAACCCAATGGCTGGGGATGCATGTGAGGGAGTTTTCTTTCTCTTTTTTTTTTTTTTTTTTTTTTTGGATTTTTCGAGACAGGGTTTCTCTGTAG
>JAQHUG010000006.1:2240621-2256000 GCA_028555095.1 Dicrostonyx torquatus | reverse complement strand
AAGAGAAGAGAAGAGAAGAGAAGAGAAGAGAAGAGAAGAGAAGAGAAGAGAAGAGGAGAGGAGAGAAAGAGAAGAGAAAGTAGGTAGGTGTTCAGGTGCCTAAGGAAGCATACTCTTTGATGCTCTTTGGAACTGAAGTTGTAGGCAGTTGTAAGTTACTTGACCCGGGAGTGGGGCGGGGCGCGGGGGGGCGGGAACCAGACCAGACTCAAGTCCTCTGGAAGAGCAGCAAGGACTCTTAATGGGTGATCCGTCTCTCCCACCCCTGAGATGGATTTTTAAGTGAAGACTTGGTAGGGTTTAGGTCAAAGGGTGACATAAGTGTGTGAAAAAAAACAAAAACAAAAAACAAAAAAAACCTTGCTCTAGTTTCTGTGTGGAATTTTAAAGAGGAAATGGAAACATGAAGGTTAACGCGGTAGACTATAAAAATAGCGTCTCAAATTACACATAACCTTTGATGTATCTATCTAGTGACTCCAGCAAGCCTTGACTTGCTTTGGTCAATGAGACCTTGACAAATATAATGCAAGAGAGTTGAAAAGCACTTTGGATTTCAGGCTTGGCTTCTTTCTGATCTTGGGAGTCTAGCATTATATGAACAAGTTTGGACATTAAATTTCTTGCAGGGGTTGGAGGTGGTTTCAAGAAACCAGATTTTTGACAGACATTTGGATAGATAATATGCTGTTTGATAATATATGAAACTTTGGAGGGGAAACAGGTTGGGAAGAGGGTAATCGAGTTGTTGTTAGGTCATGTGATATTTTAAGTGCCTTTTCCACGCACTTGGAAAATAGAGTAGGCATTTACATAAAGTGAAATGGAGTCCTAACCATTAAACTGACTAAAATAGACATTGAAGTAGACTTTAAAGCCTAGAGACTGGTTGGATAGCCTATATTCTACTTAACATCTCTGTCACTGTCTCTGGCCAAAAACAGCTTAGAAGAAGAAAGGGTTTGTGGGTCACAATCCATCACTGAGGGAAGTTGGGTAGGGCAGGAACTTAAAGCAGAAACCTTGGAGGAACACTGCTTGCTGTCTCATTCACAGGTTTCTGCTCAGCTAGCTTTTTAAGTACAACTCAAGACCACCTGCCCAGGTTCAGATAATGGTACCTCATGTAGTGGGTTGAGCCCTCATATCAATTAAAGCAATTAAGACAATACCCACAGGCCAATCTGGTCAAGGTAATCCTTTAATTGGGACTCCTTTCTCATATGACTCTAGGCTATGTCAAGTTAAAAGTTGACTAGTAAGCCCAGAAAAATAAATGGGGGGGGGGGAATGGAATCTGGAGAGGGACAACTGACATTAATGGCCTTTTAAAAAAAACCTTATGGGAATTTACTATTGTAGAAGTTTCCTAAAATATATACACACATGAAAGGAATTTAAATGGAGTCATCATATAATGGGAGAGAGAATGCCCCAACTAGATATCTTAAGCCACCAAGTAAAGCCTCCCAATGCCTAAAATGGGTTTCATCTTGTTGAGTTGTTGGCCAACAAGGGTCCTAGAGACCCCTTCCTCCAATATCACAGAATAGTCAAAGCTATTGGGTACTCTATAACCTGACAGTAAGGCCTTATAGCTAAAGGTACCACTTATGTCATCAAACACAGAAATTGATCTGTTGCCCAACTACAAGTTTCACTCCTACTGACTAGTATTCATGATACTGTAAGGTGTTTTTCATGACACCAGAGGAAAAGGTAATCAGTATCACCCACTACAAACCAAGTTGCTACAACAGCAATGTGCCTGCAAAATATATAATGTAATAGTGGCACAACTGTTATAGGAGTATCCAACCACTCTGTGTGTGTGTGTGTGTGTGTGTGTGTGTGTGTGTGTGTGTGTGTTTAAGGCCTGCTCTGTGAATGGGAACTCAAACCCAAAACTGCTAAAGTGGCTAAGAACCTGCCCAGATCACGACCCCCAGAGGGAGACCACCAGAGAGGCCCTGACTGTAATAAGCAAGGTTTAATCAGCATAATACAAATACGTTTGGAACCCCTGTCTCCAAAACCCCATTGCAGTGAGGTAGAGAGAGGAGTTGTATCTCCTCTGTGGGGTAAGCTGTTAAAGGTGTAACTACAAAGAGGCTTTTTGAAGCTGCTTTTGGCATGGGTGCAAGGTCTTTTGCTCTCTCCCATCCTGCTTCTTTATCACCAGGTGGCTGGCTGGCTGGGCTAAGTGACCTTGTGCTCAGAATCTCTTGGGTGGGAGAGGGGGAAGGACACTATCTTCCTGAGAAAACATTCTGCTAGAAAATTTCTTCTCGTGCCTTTGAGAATAAGGGGTGAGGGTCCCACAATAGATCATGAACCCGAGGAAAAACCTACTACTATTATTTTTCAAAGGAGCATAACAACAAAATGACTTCTAATAGCATACTACTATATCCATAGATTAGTGGTTCACTCAGCCCCCATTTAGAAGCTTCTTGCAGCCGATGGGAATTGTACTGGTTGGTTTTATGTGTCAAGTTAACACAAGCTAGAATCATCAGAGAGGAAGGAACCTCAGTTGAAGAAATGCCTCCATGAGATCCAGCTGTAAGGTATTTTCCCAATTAGTGGTCAATGGGGGAGGACCCAACCCATGGTGGGTGGTGCCATCCCTGGGCTGCTGGTCCTGGGTTCTATAAAAAGGCATATTGAGCAAGCCAGGAGAAAGCAAACTAGTAAGCAGCACCCATCCATGGCCTCTGCATCAGCTCCTGCCTCCAAGTTCCCACCGTGTCTGAGTTCCTGTCCTGACTTCCTCCAATGCTGAATTATGATTTGAAAATATAAGCTAAATAAACCCTTTCCTCCCCAACATGCTTTTTGGTCATGGTGTTTCATTGTAGCAATAGAAATCCTAACTAAACTGGGCTGCAGTGGCACACACCTTTAATCCCAGCACTTGGGAGGCCGAGGCAGGAGGATCTCTGTGAGTTTGAGGCCAATCCAGTCAACAGACTGAGCTTCAGGACAGGCTCCAAAGCTACACAGAGAAACCCTGTCTCAAAATAAATGAATAAATAAATAAATATTTTTTTTTAAAAAAGAAAAAACAAACCAAAATAACCAAACAAAAAATAAACAAAAGAAACCCTAACTAAGACAGGAATTAACCCAGAGATCTATAACTGAGCAGTGTGCAGAGAGTAAGAGATTTTGGAGTACCTGTCCCTAAATGAAATATCTTTATTAAACCATTACCCTCAAGGCTCAAGGAACTATGCAAAAGAGGAGGCAGAAAAGTTGTCAAAGATAGAGATGGTGCATGACTCCAAAGAAACAGTATCATCCAGACATATATGAATTCAGATGCCATGATAGCACACTACAAGACCTGCTGGAAAACTAGGTATAATACCAGTATCGAGAAGAGGGGGTAGACACAAAATTCCACCCTAGCCAAGATGATATTTGTAACTGGTACCTGCTGGGGAAGGGGAAATCAGTTTTCTCCAATGAAGAATCGTTAGGTATGTCAACCACACTCCAGGGCAGGCCCTATACCTGGGAGTAGTTGGCCAATATAAAACAGGCTCCATTTTGTCAGGCTTGATGTCACATGCCTTTAGACTTAGCACTTGGGAAGCAGAGGTAGACAAGGATCTCTGTGAGTTTAAGACCAGCCTGGTCTACAAAGTGAGATCCAAAAGAGCTAGAGCTGTTACACAGAGAAACCCTGTATTGAAAAACCAAAAAACCAAACAACAAACAAACACAAACAAAAAGGCTCATTTTTGAAAACGTGTGCTTTTGCTTATATTTTTGTCCTATTGCGCTTTTGTTTGTTTGACATTTTTTTTGTTCTATTATTTTTTTTTTCTGGGAGAGAGAATATAAAGTTGGATGGGTAGGGAAGTTGGGGAGGATCCGGGAGAAGTTTGGGGAGGGGAAAGAACATGACCAATATATACTGTATGTAAAAGAAAAAAAAGTTAAGTTCAAAATAAATTAAAAGCAAAATAAATAAGGGATCAGGGTGATGGGTCAGGTGTTGTGTAAGCATGGGGACCTATGGTCAGATTTACAACACCCATGTGAAAATCAGGCATGGTTCTATAACTCCATTGCTTGGGGGAAGGAGCAGGCAGATCCGAATCATAGTTTCAGTTAGTCTCACTGAAAAGGTGAGATTTACATACAGAGAAATAAAAATAAAGCTCTGGGACCCTTCAGCATTTTAAGGTCACACAAAAGTGGAAGAGGAAATGCAGAGGCAGCAGGGAAATAAGAAAGAACACAGTAAGTCAGGAGTCACAGAGGCAGCCACAGAAGGGGCTTAAAGACCTGTCAGAAATGTTGAGGGGGAAACATGAAGACAAGGAAGTGGAGACAACTCTAAGCTTAAGGCCATGGCTAGAGAGGGCCAGTCATGTTTCAAGGAGGGCCTTTAAAAGCTGGGACATCCTGGGGCATAATTGTATGTCAAGGGAGATTAATTATATAAGGAGAGGGGTAGGGATCAAGGACATACCTTTGATAGGAGGAATGCTCTATTTATAATGACAGTATGGAAGGCAAAGACAAATGTATAATGGCATAGAAGCTCAGGGAGACAGAGGAAGCAGGCTAGGAAACTGGAAACCGAGATGTGTACAGGACCTGCCCTTCCTTTCCCTTTCCTTCTTTTATACTTTTCATTCTTCTTTTGGTTTTTGTGATACTCTCTTGCTACATAGATAAGGCAGGCCTTGAACTTTCAGTGATTGGTATTACCAAGCTGGGCTCCTAATGGGAGTGCTATTTCTAAATTTTATTTTTCTCAAATGTAACGAGCGATTATTATGGGAAAGAAGTGTAGAAGGGGCTAAAAAGAGTTTGGAAATATATTGATCTATTAGTGGAAACCATCATTGATTCAGTCATTGAACAAGTACCAACTACGTTTTTTGTGTCAGCCAGCATCAATTGTTCAATCAAGATAAGTCAGGCCTGATTGCTTCCCTCACTAAACTTACAGTGAAAGACAGAAGAAAATATACATGTACACACACACATATACATATACACATACATACATATATATATATATATATATATACACTAATAAACAATTTAAATTGACATGGACTAGCAGTAGTAGGGAATAAGATGGCAGTTGTCAAGAGACATGATAAATTAGGAATTGTTCTGAATGTGGTTCTCAGGCCTATAATGCTATCAGTTGGGAGGTTGAGACAGGAGACATTCCAGGGAGTTCAATGCCTGTCTGGGCTATGTAATAGGTTCCAGGCTAATCTTGAATACAGTGTGGGCTCCTGTACCAAAATACTGGAAGTCTAAAAGACAAAAAGGAGTCTGGGAATGTGGTTTAGTTGGGAGAGTGCTTGCCTAGTATACACAAAGCCCTGGATTTGATCCTTAGCACTATATAAAATCAGTATGGTGGTTTGAAAAAAATAGCCCCCCAAGGGGAGTGGCACTATTAGGAGGTATGGCCTTGTTATTGTGGGTGCAGGCTTTGAGGTCTCTTTTGCTCAAGCTTTCCTCAGTGTGACTGTCAGTCAATTTCCTGTTGCTTGCAAGATGTAGCACTCTCAGCTCCAGCAGTGCATCTACCTGCATGTCGTCATTATGAATTATGGAATGAATTTCTGAAGCGGTAAGCAAACCCCCTCAATTAAATGTTTTTCTCATAAGAGTTGTCATTTGTCATAATGTGTCTTCACAGCAATGAAGCCCTAACTAAGACAGAAGTTGGTTCAAGGGAATTGTTGTGATAGGCACATAGGCATGACTATGTGTATGTTTGAAAGAATTTGGACTTTGGTACTTTGGGTTAGGAAAGCAGTGAGATGCTTTAAGTGCTGCTAAATGGGCCATACTAGTAGGAGCATGGAAGACAGAGGCACTAAGAGTTATTTGAACTGTCAGGGCTCATTTAAGTGGTTTCAGAAGGAAACAATTTTAGTATGTTGAAGTAGAGATTGTTCTTTTTTTGTAATATTTTGGTGAAGTGTTATAAGGGGGTGCGGCTGTGTTCCCGCCGGAAAGCAGGGCCATTTTCCCGGCACCTGAGTGGAACACAGGCCCTTTTGTTCCCAGCACCTGGCTCCCGGCCGCAGCCGCTAGTTCATGCCCGAAATAACCACATGAAAATTGAATTAATTAAATTACTGCCTGGCCCATTATCACTAGCCTCTTCTTGGCTAGCCCTCACATCATAAACTAACCCATTCCTAATAATCTGTATGTCACCACAAGGTGGTGACTTACCGGACGATTCTAACGTACGTCCATCTTGGGTGGGAGAATCATGGCGTCTGGCACACTTCCTTCTCTCCAGCTTTCTGTTCTGTCTACTCCGCCCACCTAAGGGCTGTGTCCTATTCTATAGGCCAGGCAGTCCTTTATTCAACCAGTGAGAGCACAGAAATACAGAAAGGACCCTCCTACACCAGTGAAGAAAGTGGCTGCCTTTTATCTTTGTCAGAAGAATTTGCCTGAGACTAAAGTGAAGAATTTTGGATTAATTTCATTGGCAGAATAAATCTTAAAACAGCCTAAAATAGGCTCTACCTGTGTGGTTTTTAGTGGTAAGTCTAATGAAGATTTATAGTGAAAAGGGGCAAGCTGAGCAGGGTAAATTACCTAATATAAATTTTTTTCCCTAATATAAATTTTGAGGAGTAAAAGGCAGCAGCAAGTGGGACAGAGCTAAATTGTATGTTCAAGGAGAAAACAAATTAAGAAATAGAATAAAGGGATTGGTGACTTCAAGGCAAGATCCTACCCAGCTAAGTTTCCAACTTCTGAAAAGGAACTAAAAGAAAGTTCAGAGCCAGGGGTGGTGGGATGTACCTTTAATCCCAGAACTCAAGGCAGAGGCTGGCTGTTCTCTGAGTCTGATGTCAGCCTGGTCTACAGAGCAGGTTTCAGGACAACCAAACTTGGGCAGTGAAAGACAGAAAACTGGTAATCAAATGAGAAGTTTGTGTTTCAGCCCCAGTAAACAGCACAACTTGGCAACTTTGGCCATGTGGTTCTGGATTTAGAGTTAAGCATAGATGAATGAAGTAATAGAATAAAACAGCTGAGGTCAGGCATGTGTCAGGGGTGTGCCTGAGTGGAAGCCTGGAAGAGAGGCCATTGTGTGAAGCTGTGAAGGTGAAGCCTGGATTCCTTGGAGAAGTCAAGATATTGGAGATGCCAGAGTCATGGGATACCTGCTGAGTTGAGCTGGAACCAGCCCAAGAGAAAGAAGTGTGTTGCAGTCAACAAAACTGAACAGAATTGGAGACTTGGAGAGCATTTTGACATCAGACATGGAACTGCAGAGTTTGGAGTTTGCCAAGCTGGTTTTCAGTCTTGCTTTTGTCCAATATTTTCTTGCTATGCTCCTTTGCCTATGTTTTGGAATGGTAATGTATATCCTGTGTCATTATATCTCAGAAGTATGTGATCTGCTTTTTGATTTTGATTTTTGCAGGGGAATTATGGTTAAAAGATTGCCATGCATCTTATAAAAGACTTTGAACTTTGAAATAAGTTTAAGACTGTTATAGACTATGGGAACTTTTGAAGTTGGACTAAATACATTTTTTCTTGCATTATGATATGGCTATAAACCTTTGGGAGCCAGGGAGTGGAATGTGAAAGGAGTGGCACCATTAGGAAGTTTGACTTTGTGGGAGGAGGTCTCTTTTGCTCAAGTTTCCCTCAGTGTGACAGTCAGTCAACTTCCCTTTGCCTCTCAGCTCCAGCGCACATCTGCATACCACCATGCTTCCCATTACGATTATAATGGACTGTAACTCTGAAACTGTAAATGATGCCCTTAAACAAATGTTTTCCTTATAAGAGTTGTTATGGTCATAGTTTCTCTTCACAGCAATAAAACCCTTACTAATACAGCTGGGTTTGGTGGCACACATACTAGCACTTGGTGTGGGGTATGGGGTAAAAGCAGGGATCTCAGAAGTTGAAGTTCATTCTCAGCTATATAGTGGATTTGAAGCCTGCCTAGGTCTTTGTGAGACCCCATATTTAAAAAAATGGGACCACTAAGACAGGAGATATCCAGAAACATCTCTAGGCTTGGTGAACAAGGAAAAGAGTCTGGAATGTAAACTTTTCTTCTCTCTCTCTCTCTGGTGTTTGAAACAGGGTCTCTCTATGTAACAACCCTGGCTGCCCTAGAACTTGTTTTGTAGATAAAGCTGGCCTCAAACTCACAGAGATCTGCCTGCCTCTGTCTCCGGAGTGCTGGGATGAAAGACACGTGCCACCACTGCCAGGCTTGAAGTTAAACTTTCCTGAAGGTGGGATTCAGTGCTAAATACACTTGTCCATTTTCATAGATTAGTGCTGCTCTTGGTCTTTGTCAAACAATGTCCTTATTGCGGCAGACTTGTTTGTTTGTTTGTCTGTTTAGTTGGTTTTTTGAGGAACTGTTTCTCTGTGTACCAGCGTTGGCTGTCTGGGAACTCTCTTTGTAGACCAGGCTGGCCTTGAACTCACAGAGATCCACCCACCTCTGTCTCCTGAGTGCTGGGATTAAAGGCGTGCACCACCACTGTCTAGCTTGCAACAGACTCTTAACTGGTCAAAATGCCTCAAATAATGGGACAATGGTGTGCTGAATTTTAAATGAGGCATTTGAATAATCCTCTCCAAAGTTTCAGGGAGCATCACAGAAGAGGGGGTGAAAGAATGTAAAAGCTGGAGGATAGGGAGGTACACCATAGATGTGGCTACCACACAAGACCTGCACAAGATTGGGCCCATGAGCATAATGGAAGAAGGAGGAATCATGAGGCTCCACCCCTACACGATGAGTCCTTGACAGTTAATAGTTGCTGAAGGGGTGGGGTATCACTTTCTTCAGTGGTATAACCACTGGTAGGTCACCTTTGCTCCAGTGTTTAACCTATGCATGCTTATGAAAGCAACCCCAATTAAACTCACTCACAAAAGAGATAAGAAAGTAGGAGGTAGATTTATTTGGATGAAGGATTTTAGTGGGAGGGGGAAAGGGGGAAGAGAACAGTAAGTGTCTTAGGTTTCTATTGCTGTGAAGAGACACCATGCCCATGACAACTTTTATAAAGGAAAATACTTAATTGAGGTGGCAGCTTACAGTTTCTGAGGTTTATTCCATTATCAACATGGTAAGGAGCATGGTGGTGTGCAGGCAGACATGCTGCTGGAGAAGGAGCTGCTACATGTTGTATGTAGGCAGCAGGAGTAGCCGGAGTATCACACTGGGTGAAGTGTGAACAAAGGAGACCTCAAAGCTCACCCCTATAGTGACACACTTCCTCCAACAAGGCCACACTCACTTCAACAAAGTCACACCTCCTAATAGTCCCAGTCCTTTTGGGGACTATTTTCTTTCAAACTACCATACTAAGGGTGAAATTACTAAAATTCAATGTGTGTGTGTGTGTGTGTGTGTGTGTGTGTGTGTGTGTGTGTGTAATTGCCAAAGAATAAAGAAAATAATCATTAAAGATCCTCAAATGAGATATCTATTCTCCCTTCACCCCAGTGTCAGGGTCTGATGCCCAAAGATACAAACTACTTTTCCCTCACTGGACTGGTGCGGAGGCGTGGGAAATAACGAGACACAGTTCACACAGCAATATCGGGAGTTTCAGGCTTTATCCATCTTGAAGATCTCCCGTGTTTATTATTCAAACACCTTTTATTCCCCAGGTAAACCAAAGTGGAAACTCATTAATAGTCTCTCTGGGGGGGAGGGAAGGACATGGTGCGTGAGTATGGGGAGTACCATCACACCTGCAACTCAGCCACCAGCTTGGAATCCACACCTCTCCCCAGGCGATCTACATAATAACAAAAGAGGAGCAATACATCCCGAGGCCTTTGTTAGGTAGCCACAGCTAGTTTGGCAGGATGGTACTGCCTTGGAAGCCAAGCATGGCCAGAGAACCTGGTTGCAAATATCTTGTATGAAATATGGTCCTACACCCCAAGATTCAGGGAATGTTATAGAAGGTAGATACGGAAAGATTGTTAAGAATCAAAGGTTGGGGGAGGACAGTTGGAAAACAGTGCCTTGGGGACATAATAGGAAGTTGCACTCAAGAACTGTGCCTTGTGGTCCTCCTCCCTTTGTCTGCCCTGTTTATATAAAGCCATTGCCGCTATAGACTCGCCAGGATGGGAAGGTGCTTTTCAGGCCTATATCACCACCTCTCCGTTTAAACACCAGATTCAGCTTTAAACAGTGGGAGCTGCTGAGCTGAGCGCATGGCCGGGAGGTGCGTGCTCCCGAGGCGAGAGGCGCTCACATGCCGAGGTCAATTTATTTCCTTCTGAGCTGGGAGGCTGCTTTCACAGATCCAAACAAGAACAAATATAGTTACTACTCCAGCGTGAATGAGACCGGGCTCCCAAGGCACCTTTCTTAGTTGAGAAACTACAGAGTCCTCTCCACATCAACCATCAATCAAGACAGTTCCTCGAAGAGATGGACATAGGCCAATCTGATTGAGGCAATTCTTCAATTACAATTCCCTCTTCCCAGATGACTCTAAAGAATGCCAAATTGACAGTAAAACTAACCAGGACAGGACATGCAGTGGCTTGAATGAGAAATGTCCCCCATGGTCTTCAGCATTTGAACACTTGGTCCCCAGTTGGGTGGCGCTATTTAGGGAGGTTGATGTGGTACAGCGTTCCTGGAGACTTAGAGGGTGCGAGCCTGTGGTGGTTTGAATGAGACCAGCCCCTATAGGCTCATGGATTGGAGTGCTTCATCCCTGGTTGGACTATTTGGAAGGATTAGGAGGTGTGGCCTTATTGGAAGAGGTGTGCCACCGGGCATGGGCTTTGAGATTTCAGAAGTCCGCATCAGCCCGATCCTTCTCTGCTTACAGTCTGTGGATCAGGATGTAAAGCTCTCGGCTATTATTCCAACGCCATGCCCCTCTGCTTCTCGCTATGACGATCATGGACTAACCCTGCGGAACTGTTAGCAACCCCTAAGTCAGTGTTTTGTTCTTTAAGAGTTGCCTTGGTCCTGGTGTCTTTCTGCAGCCCTAGAATAGTAACTAAGACGGAAGTTGGGACTAAGGGATGTGGTGTATTGCTATGACAGGCCTGACTATGCTGCTGCTGCTTAGAAGAATACAGAAGACTTTGGGATTTTGAACTAGAAAGGTGGCTAAAAACCTTAAGCAGGGCTTACTGGTCATCCTGGTATAAACATGGAAGATAAGACAGAGGTGCTAAGAACAATGTGGGCATAGCTCGGGAGATTTCAGAGGGAGGAATATTAGTAACCATCCCAGAGACCATTCTTGTGATATTTTAGCAAATGTGCCTGCTTTTTGCCCTTGGCCTAAAAATCTGCCTGAGGCTCAATTGAAGAGTTTTGGATTAATGTCCTTGACAGAGGAGGCTTCAAGCCAGCCTAGTATTGACCACGTCATGCAGTTATTAGTGTTCATTCCTATGAAGATTTACAATAAAAAGCTGGCCAAAGAGAAATAGGAAAGATACTGCTATTTGAGGAGAAAAGGAGCACCAGGAAGTATAATGTTGGAGCCAAGTCCTGTGCTCAAGGAGGTAAAAGGCTTAAGGGAAGGTCTGCTGCTAAATGGAATAAAGAGAATGGTGAGCTCAGACAAGACCCTACCCAGCTAATCCTGCAACCCATGAATGGAAAAGGTCTGAGGGAGTTCTTAGGCCTCAGTAGCAGAAAGCTAATGTAAATGTAACTCAAAGAGGGACCAGCTCAAGCAGGCAGCAGAACTTGGCAACAACTACAATGTGGTTCTGAATTCAGAGTCAAAAAGTATAGGGCAAATTCGAATTGGTATTAAAAATAAAAACCCAGAATCAGACATAGGGGCTAATGTTGAAGATCAGAGAAGCAGAATGGCCAGCCGCTAGAGAATTCTTACCTCTACCAATGCTCAGACTGAAGGGGCAACCCTACCTCTACAAATCCTCATACTGCATCTGCCTTCGACTTTATGGAGCTCCTGTCTCCTCCTATCTCATATTTCTCTCTTTGTCCAGCCATATCACTCTTGTCTCTATTTCACTAGTGCTGGGATTTAAGGCGTGTGATCCCAAATGCTAGGATCACCTTTGTGTGAGTTTTGTTTCTCTTATAGATTGGATCAATTTCGTGTAGCCCAGGGTGGTCTTGAACTAACAGAGATCTGTCTGCTTCTGTTTCCCCAAGTCCTTGGATTAAAGGTGTGTGCCACCACTGCCTGGCCTCTAGTGACTTAGGTGATGTGGTATTCCCCTCTGTAAACTGTGAATGTCATTGTTTAGTAAAGAAGCTACTTGGACCCATGGCAGGGACAGAATAGAGCTGGGCAGGAAAACTAAACTGAATGTTTGGAGAAAGAAGATAGAGTTGGTGGGATACCATGTAGCCGCTGGAGGAGACAGATGCTGAAACCTTGCTGGTAGGTCACAACCTTGTGGTAATGCACAGATTAATAGAGATGGGTTGATTTAAGATGTAAGAGTTAGCTAGAAATACGCATAAGCTAAAAGGCCAAGCAGTGTTGTAATTAATATAGTTTTTGAGTGATTATTTCGGGTCTGGGTGACCGGGAACAAATGAGCAGCCTCCATCTACAAACTCTGATCTTTAAGCTAGTTTTATTTGTTAAAACACAAACAAAATATCACCTTCTTCTTAGAGTAAGGAAAGTCCCTGAGACTAGCCATGTGTCAGGGCTGTCCCTGCATGGAATCCTATAACATAAATAATAAAAACCCAGAGACAGATATTGGTATTCAAGCTGAAAGATCAGAAAAGCAAAGCAGCCAACCACTAGAAAGCCCTTACCTCTCTGAAATCTTCAGACTGAAAAGAGAGCAAGTTCCTGTCTCATCCCGCCTTATATTCCTCTCTAGTGCTGACATTATAGGCTTGCACCACCACTGCTCAGCCTCTATGGCTAACGAGTGTGTCTTCTGAGACTAAAGGTGTGAGCCACCACTCCCTGGCCTGGATGGCTGACTAGTGTGGCTAGCTTTGCACTCTGATCTTCAGGAAAGCTTTGTTAGATTATAAACAAAAATATTACTATAGAGGCCCAGAATGGCCATTGCATGAAACTATGAAGGTGAAACCTGGATTGTGATGGAGCACCAAAATATTGGAAATGCCAGAGCTATGGGCCAAGGAGGGCTGCTAACAGGGAGAGGAATCAGCCTTAGAGAGAGGTGTGTTTCAGTCAACAAAGCAGGAATGAGTTGGACATCTGAAGAAGGCTTTGATATTAGACATGAAGATGCAGAATCGGGAGTTTGCCATGCTGGGTTTCTGTTGCTCTGACGTTGGTTCAGTGTTTCCTCACTATGATCCCTTTCCTCCCTTCCAGAATGGTGATGTATATTCGGTGCCATCGTATGTTGGAAGCATGTCATTTGCTGTTTAATTTTACAGGTGGTTACAGTTCAGAGAGGCTTTGGATGTTTAAACAGTGCTGAGACTGTAGAAGACTGGGGAGTTTTGGAGTTGGAAACATGCATCGTGCATTACTATAATGGCTACGAGCCTTTGGGGGTCAGGGGGCAGAGTGAGAATGCCTCATAGGCTCATAGATTTCATGCTTAGCCCCCAACTGAACTATCTGGAAGTATTAGGAGGTGTGGCCTTGTTGGAAGAGCTGAGTCACAGGAGTGGGCTTTAAGGTCTCCAAAGCCCATGCTGGGTCCAGTGTGTATTTTTCTTCTCCCTGCTGCCCGTGGATCAGGATGTAAAGCTCTCAGCTACTGTTTCAGCACCAGGCCTATTTGCTATGTTAATAATGGGCTAAAACCTCTGAGACTGTAAGCAAGCCTCAATTAAATGCTTTTTTTTTTTTTTTTACATAGCCACAGTGTCTCTTCACAGCAATAGAATGGTAACCAAGACAGAGCCTCACCCTACTTCCAGTTCTCACATCCTGTTTCCTGCCTGTTTCTGCTGCTGTATCTGTAGCTGGTAGCTGTGTCTCTCTGCTAAGACTCTTAGCCTTCTGAGACTATAAGCCAAAACAAACCCTTTTTTAAATAAGTTGCCTTGGTGTTTTCTTGCAGCAACAGAAAACTAACACAGGCAGGATACGGGACATCCTTTCTCTTGCCTTCTAGTCTCCTTCTAGAACCTTCCTGGAGGAACCATCTAGAGAGGTACAGGGTGGCAGAAATGTAGTTTGCAGAGTCCTGGCCCCCTGCAACAAAAAGCAAAGCATGGAAAGGCATTTGAAACAGGAGCAGTAGTGGCTAAACATTTAGTCGCAGCCATTTCTTGCACCCTGGAAGAAATAATTTCTTATATCCTGGAGGAAACAGCTCAAACTGTGGGGAGTGGATGAAGTCCTAAGCGAATGTGTATTGTTGGTATGAGCATGTCAAAGATACTAGTGTCATGTGAATGGCGAGGGCTTCCCCTGGTGTGTGGGTGTCCAGATTACAGTTTTCTCTCCCACACGACTGCAGGTTGAGCCTACCCCATACAGAGAACACACACAATGCAGATTAGCTCACCCGACTCCTTGTTTGTCCTGCATATAAGTGTACTGAGTTTTCAAGCAGCGGCTGCACTGTCTCCCTCTGAGCTCACTGCCCACCTCATGCCAACTCTTCTGTATTTGTGTTTGTTGTGGCCTTAGTTAGGACAGTCCCAAAGCCATGAAGGTTGCAAAAATTGGTAGAATTTAAATCTAGTGCTGGCTGTGTTTTCCTGTATATCAAGTCACCCTACACACACAGGAGCTTAAAATTAACATTATTCCTGTTTCCTGGAGTACAATGGCAGTGAAAGTCTCTTGAGTTGCTGTCTGCTGTCAATAGAGCCCGATATCTGATTGTTTGATTGAGGAATGTTGCTTAGTTGGTGGGAGGCTTTAATTCGTTGCTTCCTGACCTCTTTGTAAGGCTGCTCCTGATATGGTAGCTTGAAGCATTAATCAAATTAATCTTTATCAATAAAATAATGGGAGTCAAATATTAGAACCTGGAAGATCAGAGAATAGGGAGCAATTGCCAGTTGCTTCCTACCTTTTTAGTTTCTCCATGCAAAAAGGGCTGAGATCCTCTTTCTACCCTGCCTTACTGCTTTCTGGCTCCTCTCTCTACAATCCCCCAAACCTCTATTGTTAGCTAGTGGCTAGCTCTGCCCTCTGACTCCAAGCAAGCTTTGTCAGAACACAATCAACATGTGGATGTTTATTTGATACACACAGATTAGTAGGGACAAGATACACACAGGTTACAATACCGGACAGAGCTCCTCCGAAGACGCAGGTAGGCCGGCGATCCGCAGAGAGAGCGCTTTCCACGTGGGCCTATCTTTTTATACCTCTTGGGACCTGGTGGTCCAGCCCCATTAATTAATTAACAGCTAATTGGGGAGGTGGAATAATTAACTAATGGTGGGGTGTGG
>JAQHUG010000006.1:2220117-2233034 GCA_028555095.1 Dicrostonyx torquatus | reverse complement strand
GATCCGCAGAGAGAGCGCTTTCCACGTGGGCCTATCTTTTTATACCTCTTGGGACCTGGTGGTCCAGCCCCGTTAATTAATTAACAGCTAATTGGGGAGGCGGAATAATTAACTAATGGTGGGGCGTGGCTATAAGCTGAATAGGACCATTCCCCTTCATCAACATATCTCTCCTTTTGTCTAAATAAAAAGTGAAGGTTTTAACTAACACAGTGAAACTATGTACAATAAGTACAATAACTTCACACAAATGTATACAGGTAAGAATTACATTAGCAATGTCTAGTCCAATTGCATTTAACAAATTCAGAGAAAATACTTCATTATCAGTCATACCTTGTGTAATAGATTCTGTCCCTTTAAGGGCAAGCCACGCCCACTCCTTGTCTGCCTGCAAGCCTGCAGTCGCAAATTCATTCTCTCTCTGTCCCCACCACCCTTGGGAGAGGCAGCAGACTTCTCCCGCTCCCCCCTTCCCCCGTTCTCTCTCTTTCCTTCTTTCCCTCTCTCTCTCCCCCTTCTGTTTCTTTCCCTCCATAATCCATCTAATAAATGTTTAGCTTTAATATCCATCTGACGTCTGGTCTCATGCTGTCTGCTGCCACTGCTGCTGCCGCTGCTGCCATTTTGCCACGCAGTCTCCCACGCAAGCTGCTGGGGACCTGCCTGTGGTCTTGTGCCACCCGCGGGGACCCACAGCAGCTGCGGGGACCCCAACAATTAATTAAAAAGAACAACAAATGGTGCCATGACTTGGATAGGCCCTCCTGTTCCAGTCATTTTCCAGGAACCAGTATCCTGAACCAGGTTTTTTTTGGTGAGTCTGCCATGTTATTTTCCTTAGCTAAGATTGTTTGGACTGACCCGGGGTCATTCTGCCCATGTGTTAAGTTAGAACTGCACTCCGTGCGCTGCATTCAACTGGGGACCAGGTTCCCTCGGATTCTTCTTTCTCTTTTTTCCATTTCTTTTCCTTTTTTCCTCTTGCCGTAAAAAGCTGCTCAGAGTGGCTTCTGACCCTCTCTGGCTTCCAGTCGCTGGGACTGGATCCAGTCAGGCTTTATCTTCCCACCCATAGGTTTACCTGGAGGACGCTCCCCTATGAGGTCTTGGGAGGTTGCTCTGATTTGCAATTTACATGTATGATCACACACACACACAGAGTGAACAGGGATTGTATGAAGTGGATGCCTTGGTGGGCACTATCAAAGGCATGCCACTGCATAGAACACACATGCAACAGAGTCAGCAAGAGGAATTGTGGGTTTATGCAATTTTAGCTGTTGGGTAGCGAGTTTTTTTTTCTTTTCCAATTCCAGCCTTGGCTTGTGGCATGGTGCGGCTTTTTTCAGTTCCAGCCTTTTGCTCCTCTCTGAGGCTTGTGTGTTTTGGCTCAGCAACAGGGCGGATCATGCCTCTAGATCTCTCTTATTAAGCTTAAAATCCCTGTAGCTCAAAAATTATGGCTTTTTCATACAATGTGTGGCTGTCGCCATCTTGGTTGAGGGCCAGGTCAGGTGACCGGGTTCCACCATCTTTATTGAGGTATTCCCCACCTGGTTCTCCACTGTTAACTCTCTAGCCTGGTCAGGTGACCAGATTCTCCCATCTCTACTGAAGCATTCCCTGTCTTGTCCTCCGGTTTACTTATGTTTTTGTCTCTAAATTCCTCTTGCTGACTCTGTTGCATGTGTGTTCTATGCAGTGGCATGCCTTTGGTAGGGCCCACCAAGGCATCCACTTCATACAATCCCTGTTCACTCTGTGTGTGTGTATGATCATACATGTAACTTAAATGCACCTATGCTTAATGTTATAATTATTCATTGTATCTCATTTCAGAATACAAAAACAGTAAGTCTCAGGTTTTAAACTGGTATGTACTTTTAAGCTTCTTACAAAATATTAAGCTGTTCTCTAATATTGTCAGTTCTGCCATTAACCTTCTATTACAAGCAATTTTTCTTCTGTCATTTTACAAGTGTAAACCTTACCTGTTAATTTGAGCACCAATACGGTCAAGCTCAGACCCAGCTCTCCAGGTAGATTCTAAACTGTAGTTATATCTAATGGACAGCCCTCAACTGCTCAGAGATCTGGGGAATATGGCATTTATTAAAAAAAAGCTTTTCATAACAAAAGAGACAGGTGGGCCCCAACAGCACCCCACTTCCTCCAAAGAAGACACAAGACGAATGGGCACAGCAACGTCAATCCGCGGTTTGCTTTGCCACTAGGGCTGGACAAAGCTGCCCTTCATCTGAGCTGAGGATCTCCTGATGTGGACAGAATCGCTGGAATCAGCAGCCTAACTCCTCCTGACAAGGTAGGCCTGTCTTCCTACAAATTTCTTAGCCCACAGGATCTTCTGGAATCTGGCAGGCCCTGTGCTGAACAGCAAAAAGGCAAATGCAACCTTCAGCAAACATGGAGGACCCAAAAGAGGAGTAGCTCTGGGTGCCAACCAAGTAAGTGCTCTATCATTTTTAAATTAGTAACTCAAGTAAAAATTTATCCTTCCCAAGGATCTCTGATGCAGTCTGATAGCTGAGAGACTTTATCAGTTTAAAAAGACAACCTCACTAAACAAGTTTCAGATCAAATTTCTCTCTCATGATGCCTTCCATAGTTTAAAAAATACTTTTCATTGTACAAAAATATCTGTCACAGTCATTCTAACATAAATATGCTACTGTTTATGTGTCTAAAACAATTCTTGTGAGTTCCAGAGAGCCGAATTAAAGGATCCACCTTAGGCAGGTCAGAGACACACCCCCTCAATTCCTGGTCCTAAAATTTTTTTTCCTTAAGTTAACTCTGTTCTTTGTTCTGCCAACACCGTAAACAGGTATAAGAGACACCAGACATTTCCACACACAAACATCGGACAGGAGCAGAGACCAGCTATGCCAGATGTGGCCAGCACCAGCCATCTCAGGTTCCCCCCCCAAAAGACGACGGCCGCAAATAAGCCAGAAGCGGTCCTGAGAATCCGCCGCCCCAATTCCTTCAACCTGTGGTGATGTGGGAGTGGTCTCCTGTATTTTGTATTACTCTCATTGGTTGAATAAAGACTCTGGCTTGTAAGATAGGTCAGCCCCATGTTGGGCGCCAAACTGTTGTAATTAGAGGAGAGGTGTGTGTTGTGTTCATCAGCCGCCAGCTGCTGGCCCGCTCAGCTGCTGGCCGCCTGCACCCGAAATAACCACATGAGAACGGCATTCATTCAAACTCTGCCTGGCCCATTATCTCTAGCCTCTTCTTGGCTAGCCCTCACCTCATAAACTAACCCATTATAAAAATCTGTAAACCACTACGTAGTGACTTACCAGAAAGGTCTAACTTGCATCCATCTGCGATGGGAGCCTCATGGTGACTGGCTCACTTCCTTCTCTCTTCCCAGAACTTCCATTCTGTCTACTCTGCCCACCTAAGGGCTGACCTTTCTTACAAGCCAGACAGAGTCTTTATTCAACCAATGAGAGTAATACGAAATACAGGAGACCACTCCCACATCACTCTGGTGCTTAATTACCCCACTTTTTATTATGAAAAAGAGCTGGGAATGTAATGGATTCTGTCCCTTTAAGGGAAAGCCACACCCACTCCTCGTCTGCCTGCAAGCCTGCAGTCACAGATTCATTCTCTCTCTGTCCCCACTGCTCTTGGGAGAGGCAGGCGGGCTTCTCCCGCTCCCCCCTTCCCTCTCTCTCTCTCCTTCTTTCTTGCTTTTTCTCCTTCTCTCTCCTCTTCTGCTTCTTCCCCTCCATAATCCACCTAATAAATGCTTATAACTTTACTATCCATCTGGTCTCATGCTCGCCGCTGCCGCCGCCGCCGCCACTGCTGCTGCTGCCATTTGCCACATGCCGGGGACCCGCCATTGGGGACTGTCCACGTGGTCTTGTGTCACCCGCGCAGACCCATATCAGCTGCGGGGACCCCAATTAATTAAAAAAGAACATCATCTTGGTGAGTCCAAGGTGTTGTACCTAATTCACTTTTTATCCTAACTTGTGTTACCAACCCCAAACTATCTTTTTACGCCTCTCAACCTTATACATCTTATGCCTCTTTTGTTAGTTTCTTTTCTGAATTTGTTAACAGGGAAAACTATAACTATCTAGTCTTCAGCTCCATTAGAGACCTGAGAAGGATATGATATTATCTGTGTAAACAGTTAGTACAGAGCAAACAGCTTCTAAAACTAAGGAATGACAGAAACAGGTGGCTGCCTGGACAGTCACCCAAGGAGCCTCTGTAACATTAGGGTGTTCATCTTCGGCTGATAGGCCTACAATATCTGACAGACTTATTTGTGAAGAGGATTTTTGATGGATTGTTGTGCCTTGTCTTGGCAAAGTTTGGTAGTCACTTTCTTTTGTGTCCTGCTTGTCCAATTTGGACAGCATACTATCAACAGTCAGGACAAGGGCAGTGTCTTGTTCAGTGGCTAACTTTTGCCACAAAGAAAGTAAGCTCCATATGGAGTTTTTTGGTTGCCCATCATCTTCTCTGAAGTAGACTGGTGCCCTCAGGAGCAGACATGGCTCATTGTCATGAAAACAAAATAAAACATGTTATTAAAACATCTTAAATGTCATATTTGTAGATCCCTGAAGCATTTGAAGACCACATATCTTTCTAAAATCTTTTTGATCTTGAAAAACATACCTAACATGATTACAAGTTTGATTGTAATAGGTGACTAACTACTAACCTGCATTTCTTTATTATCCTTAGTAGCTCATAATAATCATTTTAAAGACTAGAAATTTACATTACATAGTTAAATGAGCTGAATACGTACAATACCATGAAGATTAGAAACATATACACAATATGTTCTAACCAAAATTATCTTAAATTTGTATTAATATACAAACATATCTCAAACAAAAGTAGAAACATATATATATAGTATAACAAAAATAACCTCAAATTTGTATCAATATACAAAAATATATACCAATGTTAAATATTGAAGACTAGTCATTGTTTTTTGGTTTAAAAATAGATTCAATAATCTACTTTTTTATCCTATCATTTGTATGTCTCCCCTTTTTCTTTTCAGAACAAGGTCCCTGAACCTAATCTCCTTTTTCTCCTGACCATACCAATAACAACTTGTAACCAACTCCCCACCCCAAGTGATAAATATCCATAACCCAATGAATGGTCAAAAACCACCTACACCTCCTCTTGAGGAAGTGGGTGTCATGTTCTTAGAATTATTTCCTGTTTTAGGGGAGAGAAGGCATCTTTAGGGGATCCTGAAAAAAATGGGTTAATTGTCAAGTCCTGGGAGAAGTTGTATCATTTGTTGTCCAGTCTCTGTATAATGGAAAGGTACAGGGCTTGTCTTAAGTCCTGGCTAGAGTAGTCTGTGAGGCTGGACCATCTCTGCTAACCATCTCAAAATTGTCCTGAGCAGTTTGTAGTTCAAAGTTGATCTTTGGGTGGTGTTTGTCATCTTAGTGGAATTAGCATAGTTCTGGTGAATTTGTCATTGTAGGGCACTATCCTCCTTTTGGAGACTTCAAAGGTTGTTGTTAGGCATGTTCATGGTTCACTGCAGAAAACAAACAGTTTAAATGTCATATGTAGCAGATCTAAAAAAGTTAAAAGACTTTAGTTTGTTATGTGAAACAATTATTTAATTATTTATTATTTAATGTCTAGTTACCTGATAGAGACTTAAACCCAAAAACATGTACAGGAAACTAGATGAAGTCTTTTTCTACAATTAGTTAGTACTCTATATGACCATTAATATCATGACAAAATTTTAAATATATATTAATTTTATAAATTTTGAGATAATATTTATACATTAAGAAAAGCTTTAAAGAGTCAAAATAAAGCCAAAGAATTATGAGATTAGTGGCAATAGAATAGTCCCTTAATTTTGTTTTTTTCTTCTGTCTCATATCAAGTGGCTCTTCTGTCATGAGACAGAGATATTTGATTTTCCTTTAATAAGTGTGCTTGGGTTTAGAGAAGAGAAAGCCATATCCAACTCCAAAGCCAACTTTAGTTTTTAATTGAACTAAGAGTACAAAAAGATCATTTACAAAAGAGAATAGCAGAAACAAACATTTGGAAATATTTGTGAAATTTTATCCTGCTGGAAATATGATATACCAGTAGGCCAACTTACTCCTTTTCTTGGAACATTTTCTCTGGATAATTCATCTCTTTTCTTCAGATGTTTCATTTGTCCAGTGGTCTTCAGATTTCTTTGCTGGATGCCTTCATTCTCCTGGTAAGACAAAAACAAAACCCTGCCCCAACCCTAACTTTGGGGAAAGTCCCTTTTGTCAAGTTATATCTGATCAAATTAAAAGCATTTGTTAGTCTTATAAATTAGTTTAGATAGAATGGTTAAGCTGTTTGGCAAACTATCACCTCTTCCAATCAAGAGGTCTTTCTTGTTCAAATCTAATCTTTATCAATTTTGATGTTATCCATAGCTTTTCTTCTCCTGTGGAAAAAAAGCAAAACCTCTTTCCCAACATAACACATATTCTGATTTCCATTCTGAGGTCAACATATTTTTAAAGTATACAAGCTGATTTAATTCAGCAGTTTTTTTTTATTATCCAATGACTCTCTACAGCTGTCATTCCTTTCTCGTTAGCATTTAGAAAATTTAAAGCTAATAAAGCATTGTGCAATCTACCTCTGGGAATCTTTATTTCTGTTTATTAGGTATATCTTTTAGAGTTCAGTTGGATCTTTCTATAACTGCTTTCCCCATAGGATTATGTGGTTTTATCTTCTAAAGCTGTTCTATCATCCAGAACAGTACAGTTTTTTACAATAGGCATTAGGTCCTTTAATTATTCTGGAGAGGAGTTTCCCCCACCATGACTGGGAATGATTAAATCAAATTTGACATGGTGAACTGCAAAAGGCCCTCCAAGGCATTTCCCTATGGCATAGAGTTACCTTGTCTGTCCCTTGTTGATATGCCTTCCTTGGTCCAGTGTCAACTTTTGCCATACCTTCTGCATACTCTAGAAGGCAGAGGCCTTCTATTTGGATTATTTTTTACAAGAAATATGTTTCTAGGAAAACCCTGCCTACAATTCCTTTTTTTGGTGATTTTATTTACCATAATAAAAACATCTGACTTTTTAATTTTTCTTCAAGTTTTTGTAAATCACCTCTCCTATCCAATTATTATCATGATTGTAAGATTCAATATTGACTGTATCTCAGATCCATTCCTTGATGGGTGCTGATCTTTTCTTTAAAAGCCTAATTACCGTTTTGCATTGTGAATTAACATTTTCAAAAGACAAAGATTCAATTAATATTTGTTTAGCTTCAGGGTGTGGTATCATTCTATTTAGAGCTGTACTCAGTGTTTGTAAAAAAAATCAGTGAAGGTTTCTTTCGAGCCCTATATAACTTAGTAAATATCTCAGTTCACTTTCCTACTTCTCCAACTCTGTCCCAAGCATTCAAAGCTGCTGCATGGTATAGAGCCAAGGTGTGGTCATTATATAGAGATTGTCTTTGTAATCTGTATAATCACCCTCTCTGAGAAGTTGGTCTTGGGAAATTTTAATACCTCTAGCCCTACTTCATTGTTAAATGATCCTAGCCTCATCTTTCTACCAGGTCCTCTACTGTAATTGAGGACCAGGTTCCAATACAGCTGTAACCAAGTCTTTCCAGTCTTGTGGGATACATCTGTTATAAGATGACCACAAATTTAACATCTGTCTCAAAAAAAGGTTAGTGCATACCGTATGAGACTATTGTTTTCTTAAATCTCCTCAAATGTAACATTTTCATAGGAATCCAGCCAGCTCTTCCATAGCCTTGGGGAATGCTTGTAATTTGGTAGTTGTTCCTGTATGGAATAAATCAGGGTTTGTGTTTTGATAACTTTTGGCTGGTCCTCTCTAATTTGATAATGTAGTGGTGAGGTTGGTTCTCCTTTAAATTTCTCTGTGTTTGTCTGAATATCTCTATTATCTGTCTTAGTAAGTTTTTTTAAGGCTTGTGTTGCTGGTTGCTTTACTCCTTTTACTCTTTGGCTTTTGGAAGGGGGCTACCAACAAACTCCCAAATAAATCACACTCAGAGTTTTACTCTTTCTTTATAAATGCCTGGCCTTAGTTTGACTTGTTTCTAGCCAGATTTTTCTTAACTTAAATTGTTCCATCTATCTTTTGCCTCTGGACTTTTTCCTTACTTAATTCTGTAATCTTACTTTCACTCTTACTCCACTGATGGCTGCATAGCTGGTCCCTTTTTTTCTTATTCCTTGACCTCTCTTCTGTTCTCTATTTTCTCCTTCTATTTATTCTCTCTGCTTACCATCCCTACCTCTCCTTTCTCCTGCCTTGCTATTGACCATTCAGCTCTTTATTAGGTATTTTAGATGGGCAAAGAATCACAGCTTCACAAAATGCAATACATCTTTGCATCATTGAAACAAATGTTTCACAGTATAAGCACATATAGCACATCCTAAAATAACAATCCCTAATAGCGTGTAACTTATCAGTCAAAATTGCAGTAGGGTTTCACTATGTAGCCCAGGTGAACTTTAAATTCCCCCATCAACTTGCTCTGCTCTTTTCCTGAGAAATGGGAAATAAACTTTTTTTTTTGTAAAAATCCTTTATTTTTTCCTTTGTTTTTATTTTATATGTGCAGGTGTTTTGCATGCACATGTGTCTGTGTTATCACATGTGTGCAGTGCTTTTAGAGGCCAGAAGGGGGTGAAAGATCTCCTAAAACTGGACTTAATTTGAGTCACCAGGTGGATGCTGTGAGTCAAATCCAGGTTCTTCCTTCCTTCCTTGCTTCCTTCTTCTTTTTTGGTTTTTTGAAACAGGGTTTCTCTTGCTATATTGGAACTCACAGAGATTCACCTGCCTCTGCCTTCCCTCTGATAAGATTAAAGGTGTGCACTGCTGCCACCACCACCTGATTTTGATTTTTATTTTTTAAATGCAATGTAACAGTGTATTTGATATCTTTAAAATGAATAAAAATGATAACAAACACAATAATGTATGCTATTTGAGGGAATAATTTAAGAACATTTTTTTTCAGATTTTGAATTTAATAATAGTATGAGCTTATATTTAATGTTTCTTAGTAAAACATATTCTTAAAATAATTACATATATATATATATTACCTATATATCTGTCTACACACACAAACACACACATCTCCAGAATTAACTCTTGGTTTTCCTAATTCTTCTTCCGTTTTGAAGGAGGCTTGTGAAGTGGCTCAAAAATAAACTGCCTATAAATCTTCGCGTACCAGAAATAGCTCAGAACTAGAACACTGATGAACGTGAGCATCAAGACAAAAATCAAGGCAGCTACCAGGTAGAAACTTGGTCTAGAAAAAGAACAACAAAGAAGGCATCAGAAGCTATTATTCACACTCTGCCGTTAATTTATTCAATCAAACTGTCTTAGAACAGCTAGCTCCCCTGCAGGCCACACAGAATGGAGTAGTAAGACCTCTAGCATCAGTCCTCAGAGTGGTTAAATGTTTGAGGCTGATGAGGAAGAGGGGTGTGATCCTCAGGAGAGAAGGGCGCATAGAGGAGCCCTGTGAAGTGGTGCAGAGGAGGAGAGACCTAAGTGTGGGTAGGGGTCAGCTAGTGCTGCCTGGGGTGGAGGAAGTGACCATGGCGAAGCAGTGTTTGTGGCAAAGGGAGATTTTTTGCATGGAGGAGATGCCACAGAAGCATGAAGAAACCTTGAGATCTTCCCAGGACGTTCTGGAATGTAACCTAATTCTGTGTGACTAATACCTCCAAAGTCAGACAATATGGTTAGAAATGAGGAGTGATGGGTACAAAGGGATGGGGGATGTGGTTCAGTGTCTATCAGGAATAAGGTCTGAGCTTGCTTTCTCACACTGAGGGAAAAAAGGAAAAAAAATAGGTGGGCATGTGTCAGGTAAGAAAAAGCTTACAATAAGTAGAGAGAGTATGGCATTTATTCAAAAGCAAGAGGGTGTTTCATGTGTGTGAAAGGGGATAGACATTTTGTAAGGATGATCCTGACTGAATGTGAAGAGTGAACAGAGAAGGGCATGTGAGCCAGTCCTAAGGGATTTGTAAGTTATGGTGTGGGAGAAGAAATGGAGAGATGTGGTTAGGTCCAAGATAGATTTAAAGGTTAGACTGGATTTGTCTTGGCAATTGTTAAGATGTGGCATTTCAGGAATGCGAAGGAATAAAGAGAACTGCCAAGTGTGGGGGACAGTCACCATGAGCTGGTGTCACTACTCACTGGCATTAAATTCAGAGGGAAGAGGGCAGGCAAGGAGAACTGGTTCTAGTATGTCCCCACACTGGCCTGGAGCTCCTGGGCTCAAGTGATCCTCTCGCCTCAGGCTGCAGAGTAAGGGGTGCTACTCCTACAGGCTCAGGGCCTGGTTACATGGCTGGTGGTGATTGAGCATTTGTGAGTGTGTGTGAGGGCATATGTGAGTGTGTGGGTATATATATATATATATGAGTATATTTGTGAGAGCACAGGTGAACATGTGTGTGAGTGCATGAGTGTGTGCAAGCGTGCATGCATGCGTGTGTGTGTGTGTATGGGAAGTTACTCTCTGCTGGGGCCCTTCAGGTCTCTTCACCTGGGATTCTGTGGCAGTACCTCCCATGACAGGGGCCTTATTCATAGTCTGGACACTTAAATGTTCTTTTCTATTTGGGACCTTCATGTCTGACTAGAACACTTGGTTGTCGTTACAGTTTCTCTGTGCCCACAGTTATCTTTAGAATGATCTTCCTCCTCTGTGGCCCAGCAAATGGTTCTTGCTTGGGCCTTGATGAACATAACCCATCTTCTCTCTGCTAGGCATTGTGCTGAGATGGGAGGATCATGGGTTCCAGGCCAGCCAGGGTTATGAGACTTTTGTCTTAAAAAAGTAAAGTCAGGAAACAGCAAAACTAAAACAAGCAAACACATAAGAACTGCAGCACTATAAAGTACTACTCATTACCTGGGAATCACTCCGAAGGTCTCAATTGCAAAAATAGCTGTTAGGTTGCAGAAACTGCAAATTAGAAAAAGTGATATTAAAGGTTAAAATACCCTCTGCATCTCTATGGTAACACTCAGATCATATGTGACTTTTTTAAGGTGTCATTTTTTTTGACAAGAATACAATAGATAGATGCACTTACAGAACAGTTATGATGGTTTTTCCATTTGGTGCAAATTTAGGGGCGATAACCATGCTGTCCTCACAGAATTGCACACTTTGGGTGGTAGTTTCCAAAGGCAATGGTCATAATGACATTAATAATAATAATGAACAATCATAAGCACCTTCAGAAGTACTACACAATTAACTGTTGCACACTGAGCCCTATGTTCACTGCAGATGGGAGCTAAGTGAACATTTACTACATGTCTGGTAGTATGCAGAGCGCAAAATTTGGGCTTCTTACCCAGGCACTGAGTGCACTTCTCAGAATACTATAAAGACAGGGTTAGTGGCCACTTATGAACAAATTGGCAGTTTGCTTAGCTTAGTTCTGAATTTTTCTCTGTGTGATTAGAACTTGGAAAGCCACTGCCCTGGGTGGCAGTGGTGCATGTCTTTAATCCCAGAACTGAGGGTGGGGCAGAGGCAGGCAGATCTCTGTGAGTTCAAAGTCAGCGTGGTCTACAGAGTGAATTCCAGGACAGTCAGAGAACACAGAGAAACCCTGTCTCAAAAAATCATAGAAGAAGAAGAAGAAGAAGAAGAAGAAGAAGAAGAAGAAGAAGAAGAAGAAGAAGAAGAAGAAGAAGAAGAAGAAGAAGAAGAAAAGGGGTCACCGAGTAGCAGATGGACAGATGATGTAGTGAATTGGGCATTTTAGGATATGTGTATAATCATGTATAATCACATAACGTGGAAGGCTGAGGCAAGAGATCGCAAGTTCTAGGCAAACCTTTACTACCTATGAGACCTTATCTCAAAAAAGACACAACTTCAAAATATAAAGAAGTAGACAAGTCCTTACCCCACACACACAAGACAGGGTTTCTCTGTGAGGCTTTCTCTGTTCTGGGACTTGCTCTGTAGACCAGGCTGTCCTCAAACTCACAGAGATCCACCTGCCTCTGCCTCTGCCTCCCGAGTGGTGGGATTAAAGGTGTGTGTCACCACCGCCTTGCTCACAAGTCTTAACTTTTCATCAGACACTTTAATACTCCCCTTTTGGATATCAGAAAGTGACAGGGCAAAGTATACAGAAAACTTGTCTATCAGTTTGTGGTGTTAGAGATTCATTATCTTGTTGTACAGGAATGAATCTGTCTTACTTTTGTCATCGCTGTGGTCAAACACCTGATACAAACAGCTAGAGGAAAGAAAGGTTTACCTTGGCTCATAGTTCAGGGTATAGTCTATCATGGTATAGATAGGTATAGTATATAGATAAGTATAGTCTATCGTGGTATAGATAGGCATAGTTTATTATTGTATAGATAGGTATATTATATCATGGTCTATAGGTATAGTCTAGCATTGTATAGATAGGTATAGTCTATTGTAGTATAAATAGGTATAGTTTATCATGGTATAGATAGGTATAGTCTATCATGGTATAGATAGGTATAGTCTATCATGGTATAGATAGGTATAGTCTATCGTGACATAGATAGGTATAGTCTATAGTGGTATAGATAGGTATAGTCTATCATGGCATAGATAGGTATAGTTTATCATGATATAGATAGGTAGAGTCTATCATAGTATAGATAGGTATAGTCTATCATGGCATAGATAGGTATAGTCTATTGTGGTATAGATAGGTATAGTCTATCATGGTATAGATAGGCATAGTCTATCATGGCATAGATAGGTATAGTCTATTGTGGTATAGATAGGTATAGTCTATCGTGGTATAGATAGGCATAGTC
>JAQHUG010000006.1:2181903-2219827 GCA_028555095.1 Dicrostonyx torquatus | reverse complement strand
TCGTGGTATAGATAGGCATAGTCTATCATGGCATAGATAGGTATAATCTATCGTGGTATAGATAGGCATAGTCTATCATGGCATAGATAGGTATAATCTATCGTGGTATAGATAGATATAGTCTATCACGGTATAGACAGATATAGTCTATCGAGGTATAGATAGGTATAGTCTATCATGATATAGATAGGTATAGTCTATCATGGCATTGATAGGTATGGTCTATCATTAGGTATAGTCTATCATGACATAGATAGGTATAGTCTATCATGGTATAGATAGATATAGTCTATCATAGCATAGATAGGTGGTGTAAGAGGGTTCTCCTGTAGTTTGTATTACTTTCATTGGCTAATAAAGAAGCTGCCTTGGCCATTTGATAGGGCAGGACTTAGATAGGTGGGGAAAAGAGAACAGGATGCTGGGAAGAAGACTGAGTCAGGGAGAGAGACGCCATGAAGCCGCCAGGGTCAGACATGCTGAATCTTCCCAGTAAGCCCACTACCTCATGGTGACTTATAGACTATAAAGAATGGGTTGAAATAAGATGTGAGAGTTACCCAAGAAGAGGCTAGTGATAATGGGCCAGGCAGTAATTTAATTAATACAATTTTCGTGTGGTTATTTTGGGTACAAGCAACCAGTGGCTGAGCAGGCGGGTGGCTGGGGGCTGGGAGCTGGACGTTGACAGGGAACACAACCTGCTTGCACCTAATTACAACAGAATGGCGCTCCAACGTGGCCAGTTAAATCCACTTTAAAAAAAAAAACAACCTGAGAGGGATTAAAAAAGAGAGAGAATTTAACACGTTTTTTTCCCTGTTTATGGATGGCATGCCACAGAGAGATTTGCTGACTCAGCAAAAGCTGCGGCAGTTTTGGAATGGGGCTTCCTGGGCCCTGCCGCCAGTACAAGTTCCGGCTATAAAGCATTTCAATGGCTTTTGTGGGATTGGATGATTCTTTGCCCGCTCGGGGTTGAGAATAAACCAGCTGAGACTGTGGCTCAGCTCTTCCTGCCTTAGGCTGCGGGATCAGGTCTACTGGAAACTTGCAGTTTTGAAAGACCCATTTCTGGTCTGTGCCACCAGTGTGACCTCTGGCTCCGGTAGGAGACAGACCGTTTCAATGGGATTTTCTGAGTAAAATGCAACGACTTGCTTGCTTGATGACAATGTGGGCTAGCTGTGTGTGCTGTGAGCCTGGAACTGCGCAGCTCAGAGGCACAACTGACTCAGAGGCACAAGCAGCCCCGCCATGCTAGGGGTGCAATGTGCACGGCTCAGAGGCACAAGCGGCTCCACCATGTTGGACTGGGCAGAGCAAGTAGTCAGTACTTGTATTTGATCTGTGATTGTCGCAGCTTAGATTCTTAAGAGCTTAGCATTTTAAAAGCACAAAACAAAAGTACTCCTGAATAATGAAGAATTACAGATTTACAATAAGACAAGATTCAGACATAAAAGACCTATAAATGGGTCACAGTGTTGGATGGGTGTACGTAGGTTTGGTAGAGAGAAGAAAAAAAATATTAAAGAGTCATAAAGTTAATGCCTTAAAAAAAAGGTAAAGTCTTTAAAGAGACAGAATACAGATAGTTATAGATTAAAAGAAATAAGAAAAGTAAGCCACATAAACATGGAAAATTCACAGAATGTCTGGATTATGTATTTTATTATGTTTTCTTTAAATTTTTTGACTGTGAAGGAGCTAAATTCAGAGAGACATTTCATTGTATGGTCTGCCAACCTAAACCAGCATGGATATTATAAAGGTATTATTGCTTCACAATTTGGGCCTAAGGATATGATGCTTTTGAAAAGAGGTTCTTCTTTTGTTTTCATAGAGGATGAGAACCTATGGGCTTCTTCTATTCCAATATGGTATGATAGACCACGATCTCCTGAAAGGTCACCATGAACACCTTCAGAAAATTACTTCGCTCAACTGATGATTGAGATGTACTGGCCACACAGGTTATACCATGAAAGACCTAATTAACAGCGCCCCCATACAGCAGGAAGCAGTTTGGAGAGAAATAACTATGTCCATATTCCCAAATATTGTTTATAAATGCCTTTTTTACATTTAAAGGGGGAGAGGATATGGATATGAACAATTTGCATTGGTATAACTTTTGATTTATTGATATAAGTTTAAGGTAAATTTTGTTATGTATATATTTCTGATCTTGATTAAGGTATTGTGATTGTGTAGTTCATTTAAAAATGTAATGTACACTTAGGAAATATAGGTTGTTAATGGATAATCATCTATAATAGTCAAGTTTGTAATCATGTTAGTTAGATTTTCTAGATATGCATAGATATATTTCAGTTAGATAGCATTCTTCATATCTTTCAAAGACGACAGAATATGGCATTTAATGTTTTAATAACTTAGGACTTTTCATGACAATGAGATACATCTGCTCCTGGCAGCACCAAGCTACTTCCTCAGGAAGGCATCGAAGAGGCTACTTATGGAGTTTGCTAGCCATTTGGGCAAGAAACTGCTCTTGCCTGGACTACTTAAATGGACACAAAGAACCCGCAGAAAGAGGACTGCTGAACTTGCTTAAAGGTGAGATGATCCTTCAGGGTTCCTGATTCATAAAAGAGTCTACGAGACATTCTGCAGGACACAAAAGAAAGTGACTGAACTGTCTTTGAATTTTCCTGCTTCATGGAAATATCTGCTGGATGCTATGGGCCTGTAGGCTGAAGATGGATGCCCCAACAGTACAGAGGAACTTTCGGTGACTGTACAGGCAGCGAGATGTCTCTGTCACTTGTAGAGTTTTGGAAGTTGCTTACTTCTTGTTTACTTAGGTAATATATCAGTCTGGAGTCTTTGATGGAGTTGAAGAATGGATAGTTATAGTTTTCCTTAGTTAAAAGGTAAAATAAATATAAATATGGTAACTGTAATTCTTGCTTGATAACTGTTTTGTTATATGTAATTTTACTATGTTAAAATGAAAGCCTTTCTTTTTTGTTTAAACAGAAAAAGGGGAAATGGTGTAGTAGGGTTCTCCTGTATTTTGCATTACTTTCATTGGTTAGTAAAGAAGCTGCCTTGGCCATTTTATAGGGCTTTAGATAGGAGGGGAAAAGAGAACAGGATGCTGGGAAGAAGACTGAGTCAGGGAGAGAGACACCATGAAGCCGCCAGGGTCAGACATGCTGAATCTTCCCAGTAAGCCTACTACCTCATGGTGACTTATAGACTATAAAGAATGGGTTGAAATAAGATGTGAGAGTTACCCAAGAAGAGGCTAGTGATAATGGGTCAGGCAGTAATTTAATACAATTTTTGTGTGGTTATTTTGGGCATAAGCTAGCTGGCGGCCGAGAGCCAGGCAGGAAGGAACAAAAGGGCCCATGCTCCTCTCAGGTGCTGGGAACACAGCTGCACCCAATTACAACAGATAGGTATAATCTATCATGGCACAGATAGGTATAGTCTATCACAGTGGGGAGCATTGCAACTGGTCACACAGCACCCACATGGGGAAGCAGAAAGTGACAAATGCTGGAGTTCAGCTCATGTTCTCTTTTTCATCTGGTTGGGGACTCCAGCTCACAGAATTGTTCTGCTCACATTTTTAGGGTGTTTCTTCCCTACCTCAGTCTAATCTAGAAAAATTCTTCACAAACACATTCAGAGACTTGTCTTTGGTGATTCTAGAGCCTGGCAAGTTGACAATATCAACCATGCATGACAAAATGAAAAGACAGTTTAGAGGTCTGTTGAGGTGGATTGATTAGATATGAGTTTCTCATCCACCTTGAGGCAGGGCCCAGAAGAAATGGTTCACGACATCCATGTCAGAAGCTAAGTGGAGTCCTGAGGTTTTAGGAAGGGGATGCTGCCATGGAAATGTGCTCTTCCACTTTGGTTAGGATGACGCAAAAGCCTAATGGATTTATAATTGGAGAAAGGAAAGTATGGCTACCACTGGAGAAAACACTATTTAAATGATTGGGCTAGAATGAATCTTTGGGTATGGAGAGCTGGTTATTGGCTCTCTTTGGCTGATAGGACAAGGGTTGGGTTTGTAGCATAGTGATAGACTACTTGCCTCACATGTGTGAGGCCTTTGTTCAGTTCCAGTATTGCAAAGAAGTAAACAAATGAAATTAAATAAATAAAGTCAACATGGCATACCTAGGACAGGGTTCTCAAAGGATGTGGGGGGAGTGGAGATGTTGCCAAGCATGTGCCACTGAGATTCTGTTTTCAGGACTGAAGTATTTGTTTCCTCTCTAGGGGACCAGTGTCTGTCAGGACTTGCCCTCTGCCAAAGTTACGGCCCCTTTGGGGAAAGTCAATTCCAAAGGTTAGTGATTCAGGGGTGCAAAGAACTTGTGCCTTTTCCCCAGTTCAGAACAGCTCTGCCAGGTACCCGACCCCAGTGTTCCTTGCAAACTCAACTGAAGGCTTCATTGGGGCTGTAGTTTTGCCTGCTTCCTTCTCTCCCCAATTTTATTTCCTGCACTTCCTCTAAAGGTGGCGATCTCAGATCACTTCCCAATAAACCTCCCATACATCAGTCTATAATCACAAAATCTGCCTCCTGGGAAACCTGAGTTATGAAATGTAGACCATCTCTCTTTAGGTCATCCGGCCAACTGTTCAGAAGACTGGCAAATCTGGGGCACCGACGAGATTGTAAGGAGCTCTGTAGAGGCTCTTCCCAGGGTTATCTAATTATGGACACACGGCTGATAAGCAGCCAGTCTTTCATAAAGTATTTTCCTCTTTCTATTCCACTGGCCTCACAGGCAGAAAAAACCAGAAACAGTTTGTTTTCCCCCAGGACTACATCTGCTCTACAAACCAGCTGCCAGAGAGTTTGTTTTCAAACAGAGTCTCACAGGACATTGTGAGGTACAAGCTCAGGTGGTGACACATAGATAAGGAAAGTTCCACACACATGGGGCACATGATGCGCCTTGAAGGGTGAAAGACAAATCCTTTCTGGTTCCGTAGGCTCATGACCAGATAAAAGGATTGTCTGGTTTTATTGTTGCTGGTATTGTTTTATTTTTATCCACTTTGGATTTTGGAGGTAACCTATACCACATTTGGATGGACGTATATGTTGTGGGATATTTGATTTGATCACACTGTGAAACCCAAGACTGTGTTAATAAAATCAACCTTGGATCAGGAGGCAGAGTCAGCAACTAGTTGACAAGAATTAGTCATAGAGTTTTTGAAGGACCCAGAAAGATAGATAGAGAGACACCCAACATGGAGTAGGGAGGGACTTAGAGTTTGGGACAAATGAAGAGAAATTGAGCGAATTGAAAAGACTAAGCCAATATGAAGTCAAGATCATGACCAAATTAAAGGAGGAACAAAAATTCTTTTGAGAGTTTGGATTTGGCACTAGACGCAATAAGATGGATTTGTTCCACTTTGGAGGGTAAGCTTATTTTTATTACTTAAGTATAGTTGCATTATCATAAGAGACTGTCCAAAGTTGAGAGATTTGGGACAAGGAAATAGCAACACAGACTGCAGTGGCTATTGGCTTAGTCTTTTTAATTCGCTCGATTTCTCTTCAGCTTCATTTAGTCCCTTTGTATTTTTATTTTAACTACTTTATTCGCTTGTATTCATTGTATAAGATCCCGCTTTTTAGCATGGAAGCTCTCATCCACGGACACCAGGAACTTCATCATGCTCATCCCACACTGCCCTGTCTGCCCCTTGCCCCTGCTCCCCATTGGTACCCTTCCTCACCCCAAACAGTACTACTTCTATTTTTACGTCTTTTTTTTTTAATTCAGAGTTTTTTAAAAAATCTATTTGTCTCTCAGAGTCTGGTTTCTTTCACACAGCATGATCGGCTTCAGTTGCATCCACCTTTCTGAAAGTGATGTTAATTTTGTACTTTTGTGGCTAAATAAAACTCTATTGTGTATATATTCACAATTCTTCACTCGTCTATTGGTAGACAACTAGGTTAATATTTCCTTATTCTTTCATCACACCATTAAAGCCTTTTTCTTAAACTATTAACATTCAAGCTGTTAATAAAAGTGATGGTTTGAATAAGAACAGGCTCATAGGTTTGAAGGCTTGGTCACCAGGGAGTGGCTTTATCTGAAAGGATTAGGAGGTGTAGCTTTGTTGGAGGAGGTGTCACTAGGGATGGGCTTTGAGGTGTAAGAAACCCAAGCCAGGTGCAGAGGTTCCTCTCTCTTCCTTCTACCTGCAGGCCTGGATGTAGAACTCTGAGCTCCTTCTCCAGCACCATGTCTATGGGTACTGCCATGTTCCCTGCCATGCTGATAATGGACTAGACCTCTGAAATCGTAAGCAAGCCCCAATGGAAATGCTTTCCTTTATAAGAGTTGCCATGGTCCATGGTGTATCTTCACAGCAACAGAACATTGACTAAGACATAAGCATCAATATTTTGTGTCTTGTGTCTACCAGGCCTAACATTGGGAAGCTTCGTGGGTTGGTTTTATAGGTGGATGTTTATACTGGCTCTTGTCTGTGGTTTCTTCTTTTCCTGTGTGGTTTATTTATTAGAATGTTTTCTTCTGGGTTTCTTGGATGTTTACATTTAAAGTGAACTCTTCCAGAGGGGACATTCGTTTGTTTCTGCTGAGCATGTGGGAGGCATAAACATACTGGGACTGTTTCAGATGAAACTTCTAGCTATAGTACTGTCTCTGGGTAACACTCAGCTAATCTAAAGCCAGGCTCAAACCTCATGAGGGGATATTTGTAGTTACAATTCTTAAGGAAGTGTCTCCTCTGCCTTTTCATCTGGAGTCAGGACTGACACAGATCCTCATCTTCTCCTAGGTAGGGTTCTACCATTCACTGACATAGGCTGACTGATATAATCTTTCTGTTTATCAGTCTGTCTGTCATTTTCTTTTATATTGATAAGCTTATTTTTCTACTTTCTATTTTCAAACTTTCCAGGGTTGGGCACATGTAGGAACAGAAGATGAAATTTTTATGTAGCTAACCCCTATGACATTCATGCCACTATCGCACCACACATGGGCTTATTTGCCATACTCGTTGTTGTATCTCACAGGGTTCACATTTGGCTTATCCTGTCTTCCCACAAGCTGCCTATATAGCATCTTCCAGTAATATGAACATCACCCAATAGGGAGGAAGCTTCCTGGTCAGTACCAATTTGATTCCTGTGTCCTGTCGTCAAAGTGTGCGGTGTCTTCAACTTTAGTGTCTAACTACTCAGTTCTTCTGGGCAGCAAAAACAATGGACATAGGTTGTATTCGTTTGGCATAGGACCAGCAACTCAAGGAAAGAAGGAAAGGTGCTCTACACCTTGCTCTGGGCTTGCCTGTGACTTCTGGAAGGAGCATTATAGTCTGAGTAGGGCAACTCTAATTAAACGTGTGTGTGTGTGTGTGTGTGTGTGTCACATGGAGCTTATAAAATAGTAGGTTTCTCAGCTGACCTGAGCTAGTGGAAGCTCACTGTCTCTGGACTGACAGCTGGAGACCCTGCATAGGAGCCAGCTAGGTCCTCTGAATGTGGGTGATAGTTGTGTGTCTTGGGCAGTCTGTGGGGCCACTGACAGTGGGATCAGGATTTATTCCTAGTGGATGAACTGGCTCTCTGGAGCTAATTCACTATGGAGAGATACACTGCTCAGCCTAGATAGAGTGGGGGGCTTCAATGTGAAGTGACAGACTTTGTTGACTCCCCATGGGAGGCCTTACCCACTGTGAGGAGTGAAGTGGGGAGAAGATGGGGAGAGCAGGAGGAGAGGAGGGAGGGGGAACTGGGGTTGGTATGTAAAATAAAAAAGATTGTTTAAAAAGGTAAAAAAAAAAAAAGACAGGTTTCTGTGGGGCTTTTTCAAACATCCTTAGTGTTAGTTATTGTTTCCTCCACTTCCTCCTAGGCCCTCTCCTTCTAGGCCTTGCTCCCCTAAAGACTCCTTCTCCTTCTTCCCCTCATATTGCTTGGGTTCTACTATTCTGTTATCCCACCTCCACTAAGATCATCCCTCCCCCTCCCTGCTAATGATGCCTTTGTAGTTTTAGGCTTATGCCACAAGAGGAAATGCTGACTGGTACTGCAAATCTGGCCAAGAACCCAAGATCGGGGAGCCCATAGGCCCCAGAGAAAACTTATTTCTATTATTTTGCTAAATGGACATAGTACCAATTGCCTGCTAAATTTGTGTATCTATAACCATAGATTAGTGCAGCCCTCAAACCTGGTCAGAGATGTTTCTTTGTGCAGTGGATGGCAATCAATAAAGGAACTTGTTAGTGGTCAAAGTGTAGAAAGTGTCTGTGGAGTGCTTGACCACAAATAGGACAGCTATACCATATATCACCAAATCCCGGGGCCATTGAGGAAGGTGTGCGAGTCAAACAACAGGGAGTACCATAGCCAAACAGAGTCTTATAGACATGACAGGCCTGCCACACTCAAGAACTCACAGTGGCTGTGGTTGCCTATGCAGGATCAAACCAGCCAACATTTTGGTGCTCAGAGAGAAGGGGGTCATGGAGCTCCCATCCCTAGGTGAGGAACCCTTGGCAGTTGATGGCTTCTAAGGGAAGGGTCGCCAGTTTTCTCTACTGGTATGGCCCCTGGGAGGATAGCCTCACACCCATGAGTCTACAGTGGCATAAACTAGAGCCAGTGGACCATTTAAGCAAAAGACATGACCTGTGGGGGGAGGGCGCTGACCTGGAAGGAGTAAGAGGGAGGAATGAGAGGCAAATATGGTCAAAATACATTGTATGCATGTATGAAATTATTAAAACCAAATGAAAATATGTTAAAATATTTACGTGGTCATTTTTATAGCTGAGAGTCTCATGTACTGAGTGCCCAAATATCAGCTCTCAGAACCCATAACATGGTTTGGGTGTGTTACACACTCCATCTCCTAGCCCATGACATGGTTTGGGTGTGTTACACACTCCATCTCCCAGCAGGTTTCCCATGATCTTCCAGGACTCTCTCTATTTGATTGCTTATCAACCATTTCTCAAATCTTGGATCCCTTGCGATTTTCACACACACTCTTTTACTTTTGAGATTATTTCACCCTTGAAGTAGCAGGGTGGTCCTTAGGATAATTACTCAAGCCTAATTTCCTTATTAATTTATATATTTATTTGTTACTTTGAGGCTCTTGCCTGGGCTGGCCTTGAACTCCTGAAATCAAGAGGGTCTAGTAAACTCAATCCCCGGAGTAGTGGGACGACAGGCTAGTACTGCCACACTGCTCAAAGTCTTGTTTGCTTTCATGGGGTGCATAATGGAAGCCACCAGAAAAGGTTCCTATTTTCTCCTGACATTGGCAAGAGCCCCTTTCTGGTATCACATCACTCTTCCGCCTGCCCATTGCCAGGGAGTTGCTTAAGCTGCCTTTGAACTAGAATGGTTCCCTTAGGTTGCCCCCTTGCTTGGAAGGAAGTATTTTCATCTCTGTGGGCAGCGAAAGAAATATGCAGCCCTCAGGATTTCCTTCAGAAGTGGGCTTATGGACTTCCATTTGGTCTGTTTTCTTATAGTGGTAGGATGGAACCCAGGGCCTTGCACAGGGTAGGTGTGATGGTTAATCTCATTGTCAGCCTATCTGGCTTTAGAATCACCATAGAAACACACCTCTGGGGATAGGAGGGTGTTTCCAGAAATGCCTGCCCAAGGAAGACCCCATTAAACATGGCTGGCACAACTGCATGGTCCGTGGGAAAAGAGAGTCGAACCCAACATCCATTGCTTTCTGCTCCTGACTGCAGCTGTTGGCCAGCTCCTTCTCTCTCGGGCCACTAGGCTGTAAGTACCAGGATAGATTTTACTATCAAACTGAGCCAAATATGTCCTTCCTCCTTCATGTGTTTCTTTTCGGGTGTTTGGTCATGCCAGTGAGAAAAATAACCAATGTGTGTGTTAAGGGGACACTGTACCAGAATGGAATTTCAAGCTAACTGATCCAGTTAACAGTTGATATAATATCTCCTGCTTCCATAGAGTATTTTCTATGATTACCACAAAATAAAAAGCAAATATATGAATAATAAGAATAACAAAAGTTAAATGTTTGGGTGGCAATAAATTAAACAAAAAAAGCAAAAAAAAAAAGTTAAGGGAAAAATGCCATAAAACATTTACTCTCACCTAAAGTTTGGATCCAAGATTTTCACACGAAACACATACATTCCGGAATGGTCTATGGGCCATAGCAAGTGGTTTCTATTAGTATAGTTCATAATCTCATATGGTTGGTTTAGATCTCCAGGCTTCCCAATCGCATAAGAAAAACAAGTCCTATAGTTCTGAGCAAGAAGAAAAGATAAAAAAAAAGAGGTTATTTCCTGACTTTAACAAAATCCAATTCATATATGTGATTTGTTTATTTTAATTTTATGTGTATAATTATTTTTGCCTGCATTTAAGTGTGCCACCTTCCTGCACTACCTGTGTAGGTCAGAAGAGCGCATCAGAACTCTGGGAACTGGAGTTACTTGCTTGCAAGCTGCCTTGTGGATGCTGCGAACCAAAACCAGATCCTCTGAAAGAGCGGCCAGTGCTCCTACCCACTGAACATTCACTCCAGTTCAGAGTCTCATATATTTATCTTGGAAAGTCATTAAAGAGATGCAATGACAACCCCTTTCTAGTCTGCCACCGTAGTACTAAGGCATGCATGCCACATCCCCTACCAGTCCTTGCTCATGGTCCAGGGAGGAACCTCTGAGGGGATGTCTCACGTAGACCAAGATATCCTTAGTTTGGTGAATGACCAGGATGTTAAGTAGGAGTGTGGGAACAGGACACAGATGAGGGAGGATTAGTTTTTCAGAAGGGGTAAAACCTTTAAAGGGACATGTTTGCTGTGGCTATAGCTATAGTAGCAAGGCAGAGATCCAATTCAGCCCGTTGCAAGGTGGGTCTAACCCTATATGGGTAAGGTTGACCTTGGAGTGAGACTCCTGGGCTCCTCTAGGAATGGATGGGATTCCACCACTTACAATGACCGTCACCCACAACTGTACCACCTGGCAAGTTTATTTGGGTCTAGGAGTTTGTACTTCCATCTGTCCTGTGATCATATACTTATTTCCAAATCATGGGTGCTGACTGCAGCCAAATTCTGTCTATAACTGTTGGATAAATAGTACTTGATTTATCTGATGGTATTTATTTCTCGATTTCTTTATTGCCCCTACATTTTGAGGCCCTTTAATCCGGTGCTAGCATGGGTATAGTCTATCTTCAGTATTCTAGGTATTGGAGATGAATTATGCTATAATTTATTTCATATGAAGCATATGTGTTCAGTCTGATGAAGTATAACTATACATCATGGTGAAAGTAGTAAAAACCCACATCTTCTACCATTTCTTGCCTCTGTTTATTTTTCTGTCACTGTATGTCTGGTACATGTATAAAACAGTATGTAGGAAATATGTGAGTAAAGAACAAATAAAAGGTCCATAGTTTTTGTTGTAATCTAACTTAAAAATGCAAAATATGCTGGGCGTGGTGGCACATGCTTTAATTCCAGCACTTGAGAGACAGAGGCAGGTGTATCTCTGAGTTTGAGGTCAGCCTCATCTATATAATAGGTTCCCAGATAGCCAAGACTCTGTAGGGAGACCCTGTCTCAAAAGAAAAAAAAAAAGAAAATACGAAGTATTTTCTGGACTTTGAGTGTTCTTGTCTACTGAGTTGCTTAATGCTCAAAGCCATGAACCTGATTAAAAGAATATGAGGCATTTGCACTATGTGTGGGAACTGGGCCTCTGCTCATCATCACAAAAGGGCCCTGGTCACCAGGACCAGTTTGCCTGCATCATTGTGTGCATTTTTATATGTAGACACGTGAGTACTTTAATTCTTTCTAATTCACTTTCTCTCTCTCTCTCTCTCTCTCTCTCTTTTTCTCTCATCTTTCCTTCCTTTCTCCCCTTTAAAGATTATCTATCTATCTATCTATCTATCTATCTATCTATCTATCTATCTATCTATCTATTATATATAGTGTTCTGTCTGAATTCATGCCTTCAGGCCAGAAGAGGGCACGAGATATCAATACAAATGATTGTGGACCACCATCTGGTTGCTGGGAATTGAACTCAGAACTTCTGGAAGAGCAGTCAGTGCTCTTAACTCTGCACCATCTCTCCAGCCCCCTTTATGTTATGATACTCATCAGTGGATGCTCCTCTGTCTGTGTCACATTTGGTGTTTCCTGTCATACTGTTGGACTCCCCATTCAATTAGTATCTTTCCCCCTCCTTTCCATTTGTAAGCCATTACTTGGTTAAGCTACTTAGTGTCTGAGAAAACAAATCTCCCCTAGATTCACAAATTTACTCCATTTCTAGACAAGAACTTCTTTGTTTAGGATTCTCAGTCATGTTCAGAGATTCAGATCCCATCCTGTGTCACAGAAAAGTAGCCAGCCCTACAGTGCCTGTGTTGTCCCTACCTATCATGGCCTTGAAGAACCTACAAAAATGCCACTTTTGCTTGCGAGTCTTTCAGATATTTTTCTCTGAGAATTTGCAATGCCTAGAGCTACTTCTTGTTGTGATATATTTCTTTACATTGTGTGAAGATGTGTCACTGTGATTGGTTTAATAAAAAGCTAAATGGTCAATAGCTAAGTAGTAGGTACAGGTGGGACTTCCTGGCAAAGAGGAAGTAGGAGGAATCTGGGCCTGTGAAAGAGATGCAGTGTGAGCAGGATGGACACTGCGGAGTAAGGTAATAAAGTCATGAGGCAGAGAGTAAATTAATAGAAATGGGTTAAGTTATAAGAGCTAGTTAGGCCAGGTGGTGGTGACTCACGCCTTTAATCCCAGCACTCGGGAGGCAAAGGCAGGCAGATCTTTGTGAGTTCGAGACCAGCCTGGTCTACAAGAGCTAGTTCCAGGACAGGCTCCAAAGCTACAGAGAAACCCTGTCTTGAAAAACCAAAAAAAAAAAAAAAAAAAAAAAAGAGCTAGTTAGAAGCAAGCCTAAGCTATTGGTCAAGCTTTCATAAATAATAATAAGCCTCCATGTTTTTATTAGGGAGTTGATGGTCCTGATGAAAAAGTCCAACTACAACTTCTTTTTTTTTTTTTTTTGGTTTTGGTTTTTCGAGACAGGGTTTCTCTGTGGCTTTGGAGCCTGTCCTGGAACTAGCTCTTGTAGACCAGGCTGGTCTCGAACTCACAAAGATCTGCCTGCCTCTGCCTCCCAAGTGCTGGGATTAAAGATGTACGCCACCACCACCTGGCCCAACTACAACTTCTCAGATGCTCATGCCACTCATTCTTGTAGAAGCAGAAAGGCCAGATAGCAATCAATGTGGCTCTGGCAATTAGAGGCTCTCTGTCTCATTGTAGGTATATTGTTCCAGGAAGAAATGGTACCTGTTGCAGGGTTGAGTGATGTCTTATTTCCCAGGGCTTAGTTAGAATCATAAGTACCAACTTTCCACACTACCTAGGTTGTACTGGGTTCATGCTGCTCATGACGAGCTCTGCTTCTCATACGGTAGAATGGAGATTGAGGGCCTGACGTGTTCCCTCTTAGAATCTTTGCAGGTTGTAAACTATTTCAGTGGTTTCCCAGGGATAGTCCCCAGATCAACAATGTCATCTTCATCTTGGACTTTTAGAAATGCAAGTTTAGGGGCTGGATCAGACACTTGCGTAGCTCACACAAGGCCCCGTGTTTAATGTCCAGTGTTGGGAAGAAAAGGAAAGGGAAGGGAATGGAGCAGAGTGGAGCGGAGAGGAGGGACAATGGGAAGATGGGGGTTGGGGGTTGGGCCCTACTTCAGATCTAGGTGAGACCAAGTTATCTATTTTATCAAGCCTCCCAGAAGATCATTCCTGATGTCTCCTGAAGCTTGAGAACAGCTCTACTATTTCATGCTGCTTCAGGCAAATCCCATGATTGTTAACCACCAACCTGCCCATTGCTTCCTCGTGTACATTGTTGCTGAATAACATCTCAGAGTATTGAGATGCCCTATGTAAGATTTGTTCTATAGACAGTGTTCTTTACACCTTTGCCCAACCCCAGACCCTTGGATGTTTTCTTTAAAAAACAAAACAAAACAAAAATAACCAGGAATGCAAGTTTGGTTTGAACTGAATCCATTATTACTTTAATTCCTCATGATTTTAACTAATAAGTATTCCTTAGTAGAGGTGGATGAGCTATAGTTTATAATTAGTTCTATAAATACATAATGTAATAACACATTAAATATTAATTAGTGTATAAATACATATTTATTATCTACAGTGAGTTAGAGACTGAGAATACAGCAGTGAGCAGAAGAACACAGTTCCCTTCTCTCTTGGATCTTGAGTTTTGTTTTATTTTTGCTTTTGTTTAAGATTTTTTTTAGCTTGAAGTATGTGTGTCTTTGTGTATGTATATGACTTGAGGGCAGAAGAGGGAGCTGGATCCTGATGTGGGATTTCCCTCTGTATGCTGTGATTACCACTGATTACTAAAAAAACTGCTTTGGACCCATAGCAAGGCAGAACTTAGCTAGGTGGGGAAAAGTAAGCTGAATGCTGGGAGGAAGAAGATGGAGTCAGCAAGAAGCCATCCATGTAGCCCCGCTGGAGACAGAAGCCAGAACTTTACCAGTAAGCCACAGCAACATGGCAAATACACAGATTACTAGAAATGGGTTAAATTAAGATGTAAGAGTTAACCAATAAGAAGCTAGAGCTAATGGGTCAAGCAATGAGATAATTAATACAGTTTTTGTGTGATTATTTCGGTCTGAGCTGCCAGGTGGGTGGGAAACAAACAAGTAACCTCGTTACAACAGGATCCCTTAACGCTGAAGTTACAGGTAGGTAGGAGCCATCTGACACGGCTTCTGGGAAAGAACTCGGGTCCTCTGCAAGGGCAGTACATGCTCTTAACTGCCTAGCCATCTCTCCAGATCTGGTCAGCTAGATAATGAGATTTTAAAAGTATGTCGCATAATGTGTCAGAGAGTTATAAAAGTTCATAACACTGGAGAAAAAAGGGACAAGAGATGAAGGCTCTCTTGGGAATGATGGCCAGGGGAGAGCTCACAGACTAATTAATTCTTAAATAAAAAATAAGATAAATTCTTAAAACATTTATTTTTATTAACAATTGTGTGTGTGTATGTGAAGATGTGTTGTATGTGCAAGGTGTGTGTGCAGGTGTGTATATGTATGTGTAGGTGTGTATGTGTGTGCAGGTGTGTGTGTGTGTGTGTGCATGTGTGCCTGCGGAGGCTAGAGATGTCGTGTTCATCTAGACCTAGGGCTATAAGCAGTTTGGCCTCCAAATATGGTTCTGGGAACTGAACTCTTTCACTCTGTAAGAGCAGCATGTGCTCTTAACTCTGGGCCACCTCTCCACACCTGGAAGACAACTTGTCCTTCAAAAGGCTCAGTCTCCATACGCTTATGTATAGTGGCCTTTTCATAATGTACAAATGCAGATTTTCATCAGGGAATATTAAATTTGTACCAAAGAGTAAATAAAAAAATAAAATTAAAGACAAGAATTTTTTAAATAATTGAAAAGTAGTATTCGATTTGCCCTAAGCAATTTAAGTCCAAATTGTTTCTATTAAGCTTTTGTTAATCTCAATTCCAAATTTAGTTCTTTACTTACGTGAGGTCCCCAGACATCATCCAGTGGAAGGTCCTTGTTTTCCTCTATCATTGACTTGAACGTCTGTGCTTCATTTATGCAACCACTCTGCCAAAAGATGTCAACATGTGATTATGGAGAAGGCTTCACATTAGCTTATTTTGGAGTATCTAATGCATCTTGATACCACTGAAAGATTTGTCTTTTTTTTTTTTCTGAGACAGGGTTTTTCTGTAGCTTTGGAATCTACCCTGGAACTGTCTCTGTTCCAGACCAGGCTGGCCTTGAACTCACAGAGATCCCTCTGTCCCTGCCTCCTGACTGCTGGGATTAAGGGAATGCACCACCACCATATGGCAAGATTTGTCTTAAAAAAACAACTTTCATTTGAATAAAGTACAGTTTTTTCTCTTTTTTGGATTTCAGAATTATTTATTTAAAAATATTTAAAGTTGAGAATCGTCTTTAATGTAAAAATGTGAATTAAGGGGCTGGAGAGATGGCTCAGAGTTAAGAGCACTGACTGCTCTTCCAGAGGTTCAAGTCCTGAGTTCAATTCCCAGTAACCACATGGTGGCTCACAGCCATCTGTAATGAGATCTGGTGCCCTATTCTGGCCATCAAGCATACAGACAGAACACTATACATAATAAATAAATAAATCTTTAAAAAAATGTGAATTAAAACATTGTATTGTAGCAATACATACAGAATTTCTTGAAGTTCACTGGCAGTTTTTCTACATCTTGGTACAAAAATTCATATCCACTTTTCTGTTTTTGATGGTAACTTCTCTTTTACTTTATCTTTTTTTTTTTTTTTTTTTTTTTGTTTTTCGAGACAGGGTTTCTCTGTAGCTTTGGAGCCTGCGCTGGAACTAGCTCTTGTAGACCAGGCTGGTCTCGAACTCACAAAGATCCGCCTGCCTCTGCCTCCCGAGTGCTGGGATTAAAGGCGTGCGCCACCACCGCCCGGCTCACTTTATCTTAAATCCTTCCTGAGAATCTGTTTCCACATTGCTACATAATATTTTTTTATTGTTTCTATTGAGCTATATGTTTTTCCCACTCCCCTTCCTCTCTTTTCCCTTTCCACCCTCCCCTCTGCCCCCACACTCTTAATTCTCTGGAGCTATAAATCATAGTTCAGTTACCCTTTGCTTTGCTTTTTATCTTCTATCCACTTATGAGTGAGTACATATCATGTGTATCTTTCTGGGTCTGGATTACCTCACTCAGGATGGTTTTTTCTAGTTCCATCCATTTGCCTGTAGATTTCACAATGTCATTTTTTTTTTAGAGCTGAGTAATACTCCATTGTGTAAATGTATCACATTTTCTTTATCCATTTTTCAGTTGCGGGGCATCTAGATTGTTTCTAGGTTCTGGCTATTATGAATAATGCTGCTATGAACATTGTTGAGCAAGTGTCCTTGTGGTATGATTGAGCATTCTTTGGGTACATGCTCAAGAGTGATATTGCCGGGTCTTGAGGTAGACTGATTCCTAATTTTCTGAGAAATCACCATATTGATTTCCAGAATGGCTATATAAGAATGCACTTCCACCAGCAGTGGAGAAGTGTTCCTCTGACTCCACATACCCTCTAGCAAAAGTTGTCTTCAGTATTTTTTATCTTAGCCAATCTGACAGGTATAAAATGGTATCTCAGAGTCATTTTAATTTGCATTTTCCCCATGATTAAGGATATTGAGCAATTCCTTAAGTTTCTTCTGTTGAGAGTTCTCTGTTTAGCTCTCCATTACATTTTTTAAATTGGATTATTTGGTATTTTGTTGTCTAGTTTCTTATGTTTTTTAAATATATTTTGGAGGTCAGCCCTCTGTCAGATGTGGGGTTGATGAAGATCTTTTCCCATTTTGTAGGCTGTAGTTTTGTCTTGTTTACTGTGCCCTAAACCTTACAGAAGTCAGGAGGCCCCATTTATTGATTGTTGCTCTCAGGGTCTGTGCTACTGGCATTCTATTTAGGAAGTAGTCTCCTGTGCCAATGCATTCAAGGCTACTTCCCACATTTTCTTCTGTTGGACTCAGTGTAACTGACTTTATGTTGAGGTCCTTGATCCACTTGGACTTTTGTGCAAGGTGATAGACATGGATCTATTTGCATTCTTCTACATGTTGACATCCAGTTATACCAGCACCATTTGTTAAAGAAGTTTTCCTTTTCCCATTGTATTTTTTGGCTTCTTTGTCAAAAATCAGGTATTTATATGTACATGATTTATGTCAGTGTCTTCAATTTAATTCCATTTATCCATGTGTCTGTTCTTATGCCAACACCAAGCTGTTTTATTACTATAGGTCTATAATAGAGCTTGAGGTCAGGGATGGTGATGCCTTTAGAAGTTCCTTTATTGTACAGGATTGTTCTAGCTAGTCTGAGCTTTTTGTTTTTCCATATGATGGTTGAGTAACGTTGTTTTAAGGTCTGTGAAGAATTGTGTTGAGATTTGATGAGGATTGCATTGAATCTGTAGATTGCTTTTGTTAAGATTGGAATTTTTATTATGTTGATCCTACCTATCCAAGATCATGGGAGATCCTCCCATTTTCTGATTTCTTCTTCAATTTCTTTAGAGACTTAAAGTTCTTGTCATACAGGTCTTTCACTTATTTGACTATTGTTAAAAAAATGGATGATGTTTCTCTATTTCTTTCTTGATATATAGGAGGCTGCTTGTTTCCCAGCTGCCTAGACTCCCAAATAACCACACAGAAACTGTGTAAACTAAATCACTGCTTGGCCCATTAGCTCTAGCTTCTTATTGGCTAACTCTAACATATTAATTTAACCCATTTCTATTAATCTGTGTATTGCCATGTAGCTGTGGCTTACTGGCAAAATTTTGGCATGTCTGTCTCTGGTGGGGCTACATGGTGTCTCACTAGCTCTGCTTCCTTTCTCCAAGCATTCAGTTTAGTTTTTCCTACCTAGCTCTATTCTACCCTATCACAGGCTCAAGACAGTTTCTTTATTAACCAATGGCATTCACAACATACAGGGGGAATCCCAGATCATCTTGGTCCATTTATCATTTGTATATCAGAGAGCTATTGGTTTTTTTTTTTTAGTTGATCTTTTACTTGTCACATTACTGAAGGTGTTTATCAGTTGTAGGAGTTCCTGGGTAGAGTTTTGGGGTCACTTATGTATACTATCATATCATCTGCAAAAAATGATGGTTTGACTTCTTCCTTTCCAATTTGTATCCCCTTGATCTCCTTTTGTTGTCTTAATGCTCTAGCTAGAACTTCGTGTACAATATTGAATAGATATGGAGAGACTGGACAGCCTTGCCTTGTTCTTGATTTTAGTGGAATAGCTTTGAGTTTCTTTCCGTTTAATTTGATGTTAGCTGTTGGCTTGCTGTATATCGCTTTTATTATATTTAGATATGTTCCTTGTATCCCTGATCTCTCCAAGAACTTTATCATGAAGAGGTGTTGGATTTTGTCGAAGTCTTTTTCAGCATCTAATGAAATGATCATGGGCTTTTTTTCTTTCAGTTTGTTTATATGGTGGATTACATTGACAGATTTCCCTATGTTGAACCAATGCTGCATCTCTGGGATGAAGCCTACTTGATCATGGTGGATGATTTTTTTTATGTGTTCTTGGATTTGGTTTGTCAATATTTTATTGGGTATTTTTGTATCAATGTTCATGAGGGAGATTGGTCCATAATTCTCTATCTTTGTTTTATCTTTGTGTGATTTGGGTATCAGGGTAACTGTCTCCTTGTAAAGGGAGTTTGGCAGTGTTCCTTCTGTTTCTATTGTGTGGAATAGTTTGAGTAGTATTGGTATTAGCTCGTCTTTGAAGTTTTGGTCGAGTTCTGTGCTGAAGCCTAGGTCCTAGGCTTTTTTTGGTTGGGAGACTTTTATTGACGGCTTCTATTTCTTTCAGCTTTTTCACTACTTAAAAACAATTTGGCTTTAAACACTGAAAACTTCAATTTAGTGGCATCCAGTTCATTCACAATGTGTAACCACACCCACTGCCAGCAACGAGTTGAACAAATCTTCACTCTTTTCTCCCTGTAGCCCCTGGCAACCAAATTCTACTTTCTGCTGAGATTTTTTTTTTAAAAGTGAACTAATGTTTACAAGTATAATAGTTCAGTATTTGCCTGCAATTAGCTTTGTTTCATTTAGCACAATGCCCTTGTAATCCATCCATGGTATAATGTGTGAGAATCCCCTTTCTTTTTACAGCTAGGCCATGTCCCCCTGAAAGCAAAGAATGCATTTTAGTCATTGGTTCCTATGTTGATGGTTTCATTTTTTTTTTGTTACCATGCAGAGTGTTCTGGTGTAGGAGGGTCCTTCTGTCTATGTGTTGCTTTTATTGGTTGAATAAAGAAACTGCCTTGGCCTTTTGATAAGGCAGAACTTAGGTAGGTGGAGTAGACAGAACTAAATGCTGGAAAGAAGGGCAGAGTGGCAGATGCCATGGATCTCCTGCCTGAGACGGACACTGGTTAGAATCTTGCTGGTAAGCCACAGTGATGTGGCGATACACATTAATGGAGATGGATTAAATTAATATGTAAGAGTTAGCTAATAAAAAGTTAGAACTAATGGGCCAGACAGTGTTTAAATGAATACAGTTTCTGTGTGATTATTTTGGGTGTAAGCTAGCTGGGACAAACAAAGGGACCCCTCCTCATGTATAGTGCTCATGGAACATTGCCATTGGTATATAAGTATCTGATTCCTTGCTTTTAATTATTTTTTAAAAATTACATTTGTGTGTGTGTGTGTGTGTGTGTGTATACGTGTGTGCAAGTGTATGCTGTAGGGTGAATGTGGATGCCAGAAGACAAACAACTTGTGGGTTCCTTCCTTTCACTGCATGGATCCTGGGGGGGACTGAGCTCAGGTTGTCAGGCTTAAGGGAAAGCTCCTGCATCTGCTGAGCTGCCTGTGAAACTAGAGTTGCTAGGTCACATAGGAATTTTGTTAGAATTTTATGAAGAATTGTCAGACTATTTTCCATAGCACAAATCTCTTTTATTTTAAACCAGAAAACAACAAAACACAACACAGATGCCAGAACAAACACACTCAAAAACAAAAACCCTTCTACTCCTGATTTTAAATAAACCAACCTAGAATGTTTCCTGGAGCCCTACAAGCTTCCTAGCATCTCTGAAAATCTCCACAGCTTCCCCTTTCCTCCAGATAACCACTCTCCTGGCTTGTCTAGGCACCATTCCTCCCAGTTCTTCAGTTTCCTTGCTGGTACTCATCCCCACATACAATAGTCTCATCTGTGAACATCATGTGATATACCATTTGATCGCTTTTAAACAAGATTACCCTCTCTTCCTTTTCTTACAGTCTTGGCTATTGTAGGTAGCTCTGTGATCACGGGTGTACAAATACATCCTGGAGAACATTCGTTCCATTCTTTTGAGCAAACAGGCATGGGTGAGGAGAACTGGCAATTGTGCTTTAAATTTCTCATGTGCTGCTTTATTCTTCCCAGCATGGAGGTGTCCTTCACACCCCAACAATGAGTATTTCCCCATTTCTCCTCCATCGTTAATGCTTAGTCTTTGTTTTTATCCTAGTGTATGTGAAATAGAATCTCACTGTAGATTTAATTTAGGTTTCCTGAATGTTCTCAAATGTCAACTAGACATTTATACATTTTCATTGGAGAAATGTCATTTCAAGTCCTTTGTCACCCACCTTTAATTGGGTTGTTTTGTCGTTGAATTATGGGAATTTTCTGTATATTCTAGACATTCTCCTCATCAAATATATGATCTGAAAATAATTCGTTCCATTCCATGGGCTGTCTTTCTACTCTTCTGTCTTTTTCTTCTTTTTTTTTCTTTTCTGTTTTTGTTTTTTGAGACAGGTTTCTCTGTGTAACAGTCCTAGCTTTCCTGGAACTAGCTCTTGTAGACCAGGCTGGCCTCGAACTCACAGAGATCTGCCTGCCTCTGTTTTCCGAGTGCTGGGATTAAAGGCATGAGCTTCTGCTGCCCAGCTCTTGTGTCTTTCGATACACACAATTTTTAGATTTTTATGGCATCCACTTTGTTATCTCTTCCCTTCCCTTTCCCTTCTCTCCTCTCTTTTCTGCTCTTCTCCTTCTCTTCCTCTCTCTTCCATTTCTTTCCTTTCCATTTCCCTTTTTCCTTCTTTTCTTCCATTCTCTTCCTCCCCTCTTCTTTTCCTGTCCCCTCTCATTCTTTCATCTGTAACTTGAATCATAGCCAATAAATCTTTGTCCAAACCAATGTCGGGATGATTTTTATCATTCATTTTCTTCTAAGAGTTTATAGTTTGGAGTCTTAAATTTAGACCATAGATCCATTTTGAATTACTGTCTGCGCTATATTAGGTAAGAGCTTCATTTTACTTTTTTTAAAAAAAATGAGTATTAGTGTTTGCCTGAATGTATGTCTGTGTACCATGTGTATGCAGTGCCCACAGTGGTGAGAAGAAGGGATCAGATCCCCTGGGACAGGAGTCACAAGTGTGTGTGAGTTACCATGTGGGAGCTGGGAACTGAACCTCGAATCCTCTGCTAGAGCAACCAACACTCTTAACCACAGAGCCATCTCTCTAGCCCCTTCACTTCTCTCTCTCTCTCTCTCTCTCTCTCTCTCTCTCTCTCTCTCTCTCTCTCTCTGTGTGTGTGTGTGTGTGTGTGTGTGTATGGTTATCAGTTTACCCAATAGTGTCTTTCCCTCACCAAGTGTCCTATATGAAGTAAATCATTTATGTGCTCTGGAGGGAATATACTCTTTAAATACACTATTCAAAGGTGGTAATGAAACCCTGGCCAGGCTCCCCATTCCCTTCCACACCTGAGAAGTTCGAGAAGTTCAGCTGTGGAAGAGGGGGGACACAGCTTTCCCAGCAGGGCTTCTCAGGGACTGCCCAGACCTGCAGTGGCCAGCCATAAAAGGGGGTCACAGCATCTGTGGCTTGGGTCCCCAGGGCCTTTCAGGACCTGCAGAGGCCAGGCATTGAAGAAGGGTGGTGCAGCTCCCCCAGCAGAGCTCATGAGGGCCTGACTCTCCCTGAGGAGTCCAGCTGTGTAAGAATGGTGCACAGCTTCACAGACTGGTTTCACATGGTCAGTTATTGTATTGAAATTTCTTTTAGTCGAAGGATCCAGCTATCCTAGTTTTAGGCATGGTCGTATATGTTCTCTGTGTATGGTTGACTGCTTCGATACAGGCATGGGAAGGGCAAAAGAAAGATGCACATTTACAGTTGCTATGACAGTGTGCAGGAAGTACACCTGGGGAAGAGAGCCAGGAACAGACTATGGAGCTTCAGCTGGAAAGACAAAGAAGGGAAGAGAACTGGTATTGACACAGAGAGAGAGAGAGTCAAAGGATTCAACATGATAGTGTCTCAGCTTTGTGAGAACAAGTCATTGAGGAGCAGGATTGGCAAGAGGGCTGTATCACTGTGAGTGAGCTGTGATGTCTGAACTTACATTTGATTCTAGGTCTCTATTGTTCACAAGGATGGATGTGATCAAAGTCTGATTATTTGTATTGTGATGTTAGGAATCTTGTTTGTTTTTTTCTGAGACAGGATCGCTGTAGGATGTCTTTCTGTATGCTGTGAATATGTGTTGCTCTCATTGGTTGATAAAGTTGCTTTGGCCTATGGCAAGGCAGGATAGAGCCAGGCAGAAAGCCAAGCAGAGATACAGGAGAAGAAGGGTAAAACCTGGAGACACATGCCAACTGCCGAGGAAGCAAGACATGTAGAAAATGAGGTAACAAACCACAAACCTCATGGCAAAGCATAGATAAGAAATATAGGTTAATTTAAATGTAAGCGCTACCTAGTAATAAGCCTGAGCCATTGGCCAAACATTTATAATTGATATAAGTCTCTGCATGGTTATTCAGGAACTGGTGTATGGGAGAGAAACTTTCTGATTACATAGGGTTTCTCTGTGTAACCCTGGCTGTCCTGGAACTTGCTCTATCTGTAGATCAGGCTGGCCTCGAACTCAGAGATCCACCTGCTTCTCTCTCCCTGAGTGCTGCAATTAAAGATGTGTGTCACCACGCCTACCTTGTGATATTAGGAATCTAACACAGCACACTAGGTAAGAGCTTTACCACTGAAACAAAATGGCTCATTTGTTTGTTTGAGACAGAGATAGCCCCGGCTAGCCTACAACTTGATAAATAGTTACACATGTCTTTGAATTGGTCCTCCTTTCTCCATCTCCAAAGTGTTGGGATAGCAGGTGTGTCCCATCACACCCCATCAAAAGTTTAATTCTAGATTATACAAGACCTAGCTCAGTTGTCCCTGGTTACACATTTCTTGTGAATGGCTCCCCTTGAAGCATGAATTAGGAAGCCAGGCATTTATGTAGTGGCTCCCTGACATTCTTCCTCTGGATTATTTCTTGCAGTTCTTATATAGTCCGTTCACAGCTGCTGCAGCAATGAACTAGTGTGGCAGGGGGTCCACGGGAGAATGATGCTCACATTGCAGACACAAGAACCAGTCATGGGTCCACAAAGATGGGTCTAGAAAGTGTAGTCTTTTTTTTTTTCCTCAGCAATGCCTCTATGCAATGGAAGAAAGGGTTGTCCTCTGACCTCCACACACATGTAATCATGTGCACCCCCATACAAATGTACAAACACACACACTCACACACATGTGTAGTTTAATGATTTTTCATCGGGGAAGAAGTAGACAAGGTCTTCCATATTGGATGCTGAACGACCCAGGGGAATGTGTGACAGAATGCATTTATTTGGTTATCTAATTGAAAGACTGACTTCTTATAGTGGTCCAGTGTGGTCCAGTTTTCCTGGTTGTCATCTAGGTGGGTGGTATATCTCAGATAATTAATCTCTAATGAGAAAAAAAATGTCACAGAAAAGAGTCACTGTGATTTACTCTGGGCCTGAGATCTCAAGAGACTCTTAGGAAATCCTCGCTGTCAACTTCTAAAAGGCACTATAGCCATGGGAAGGCTTCAAGACAAAAGAGCCCATGGGCAAGGAAAGAGTGATTGTAAAATGCAGGCTAGGAAACCACACAGGAGGCTGCAGTCACCTGGTCCTGGAGGATTGAAGCGGTGTGCGGAGACACTGAAGCCATGGTCATTGGGGTCAAATGACGCAAAGGCATGGGGAAAGATGAACCTAAAGGGCACCCATTTGACTTAGTACTAATGTCTTAAAGCCAAAGGTGGAGCTATAAATAGTTCAACATTAAACAGAAAAGAAAATAATCATATATGATTGCATCATCCTGCTGTTGCATTATTTTATTTTTTTTGACCTTTCTTCTGCCTGTTTTATAGGACAACATCTCTTTTTTTTTCTCCAGAGATTAATCTCAGTAGTCATTGACTTTAATATAGAGTTGACATTCTCTCTTTTACTTAGTTTGGTTTTGTTTCACTTCCCTTAGATAATTTACATATGAATTAAAAATCAAAAGAATGTGTTTAATTGCATGCTAAGCTCTGTTAAATTCAAAGATGTCATACCTGCTTCATAGTATAATTAAAGGTATAGTCATCCCTGCCATGGATTTCCCACACGATAAAATTTGTGTTGACTATTTTAACAAAGCCATATTCATTATACCTGAAACAACAAACACAAAAGTATCAGTTTAGTGTCTAATAGAGGGCCTGCAGCTTGAAAGTCAGATGGGCTTAGGTTTAAATCCTTTTTGTTTGCTTGTTTTTTGAGATAGGATCTCATATAGCCCAGGTAGGCCTCAAGCTTATTGGGTAGTGAAAGATGACCTTGAACTTGAACTCTTGGTTCTCTCTCTCCACTTCCCAAGTGCTGGGATCACAAGCCTGTGTCATTCACAGAGGTCAAATCTTGTCTTTATCACTTCCTTACTAGCTTTGTGATCCTAGGGAAATTACTGGAACTCACCAACTCTTACAAGTATTTATCTGTGATATAATTGTATCTAATGGCTGTGTCACTGTCCCTAACTGATTGAAATAAAAGAGCTTTGTTTTGGGACAGGATCTCACTCACGTAGCCCACACTCATCTTGAACCCTCGAGCTCACGTGTAGCCAGTCAAAGCTGGCCTTGAACTCTTGCTCTTCACGTTTCTGCCTCCCAAGTGCTAAGATTACAGGCTTAAACCACCATGTCCAGCCCCAGACAGTAGATATCATTTAAACTGAAAACCTAACAGTAAAGAGAAGAAGAAAAATTGTAACCACAACTTTTCTTCATTGCCATATATTAATGAGATGATCATAGATGGGGCTGTGGCAACACAGAAAGACAGAAGAAGGAGATGGGTGGAAGGACAGGCCAAGGGTCTTTTGGTATCATGTGATGGAGAGGAAACCATGGAGTTCCTGGAGTGAAAGGTGGAACCACTGCCGACTTCCCAGGAGGGAGCAGCTGGAAGATGGGCTGAATCTCAAAGGGTATGCAGCTAAGAGAGCTGAGGTGGGGCTGGGAGACAGTCACCTCCATGGCAGCAGGAAACAGTCACTCTCCTGCAGAGACAGGTTACCCCCTTGTGATTCTGGAACAGGACACACTAGCCCCACCAAGCTGAGAGGAGTTCCCTTAGACCCATGGAGTTTAAAAAGAGATCTGGTGCTTTATAATTTTTCTCTATTATAAAAAAATAAACACTTGAGCAAAGATAAAGTTGTCCTCAATAAATTTATAACTTTGCATTGAAGAACTCAGGACCACACAAATGGTTACATAGCTTCCTTCTCCACCAGTTATTGCTCCCCTCTCCCCACTTTTTTCTTCCCATTTCCTCATCTCCATCCTTCTTCTCTCCCTATTTTTCCTTTTTTTTTTTTTTTGAGACAGAGTCTCATAGCTCAGGATGGCTGACCTCAGACCCACCACATAGCTGAGAATGGCCTTGAACTCCTTAGCCCCTGCATCTACCTCCCAGCTACTGGGATCAGAGGCTCATGCCAACTTTCTACCCTCCTAATGCTCATGTTTCTGAATGAAATATACTCATCGGGTGGAAATTTCCCTGGAGACTCACTTTTGGGTCCTGTTCTTGCTTCTAAGCTGCTGCCTCTTGCAATGAATGTAACCCTGCTTTTAAAATACAGTTCATCCTGGAAACAACCTAAATGGCCCCCAGCCAAAGAATGGATAAGGAAAATATGGTACATTTACACAATGGAGTACTACACAGCAGAAAAAAATAACATCTTGAAATTTGCAGGCAAGTGGATGGCACAAGAAAACATCATTTTGAGTGAGGTAAACCAGACCCAGAAAGACAATTATCACATGTGCTTACTCATAAGTGGTTTTTAAACATAAAGCAAAGAAATCCAGCCTACAAATCACAATCCCAGAGAATCTAAGCAACAGTAAGGACCCTAAGAGAGACATACATGGATCTAATATACATGGGAAGCAGAAAAAGACAAGATCTCCTGAGTAAATTGGGAGCATGGGGACTTTGGGAGAGGGTTGAAGGGGAGGGGAGAGGCAGGGAGGGGAGCAGAGAAAAATGTAGAGCTCAATAAAAAAATAAAATAAAGTTTATCATTTCTCAGCTCTCTGTTGATTTACAAAAAATACTAGGTCCTTGACAATGTCTCTTTGTTCCCTGACCAGCTCTCTGCTTCACTTCAAAGCTATTGAGCCTGATTTTCAGGTTGGTTGAACTCTGCTGCTACCCTACACTGGCTAGCCCAACAGGTTATACTCCCATTATCACAAAGTGTGGGGGGGAGTGGGGGGATATGGGGGTGGGGAGGGACACACGGACTCAGGTGTTAAAAAGCAGTACTTGGGAAGCCATTCTTGTTTCTGTGTTTCCTAACTTTGAGAAGCCATGGAGAGCTTCAGAGCTCAGTTCCCAAACAGGCATGATGGAGAGCAGCGGCTTGGTGTCTTGGCTATGGAGAACCACAGAAAGACTAAAATCTCACATGAGTGCTATGCACCCCCTTGCCACAGAAGAGTGAAAGGGCCCTCAGGGGGAGCCAAGCTCAAAAACTAGCAGCTTTGGTGGAAGCGGGCATTCCATTATAGATTGTGTAAGTGGTAGAATTCTTGATTTCCTAAAAATTAGGAGCTGATGAGACGAGGTAGCTGGTCAAGCAAAGGCATTTGCTGCAGAGTCTGATGACCTGAGTTTGATCCCTAGAACCACTTAGTAAAAGGAGGGAGCTGGTCCTGACACCTGACTCCCCTTCCCCCCAAATAAACGTTACTTTCTTTTCTCTTCTTTCCTTCCTTCCTTTCTTTTTTAGAATTAGGTACAAATTCTATTTTGCTCAAGGACAAAAAGATCTCAGGGACGGCAGGACAGTTAGTGCAAAGAGCCACAGTGCCATCCTGTGTCACAAGCGTGCATTGCAGCCACAGTGCTATCCTGTGTCACAAGCGTGCACTGCAGCCACAGTGCCATCCTGTGTCACAAGCGTGCACTGCAGCCATAGTGCCATCCTGTGTCACAAGCATGCATTGCAGCCACAGTGCTATCCTGTGTCACAAGCATGCTTGCATGAGCCATCCCTGGGGTTTTGTTTCATTGTGACTATGTGACGGAAGGACTTGCTTACTCGAGCTTGCTTATTTTAATAAATTTTCATTAGTGTGTAATAGAATTCTAATTAAATCTGAGAAGGCAGGGATGTCACTAATTGGCAGCTAAATTCCCAACAGTTGGTAATAATTTTTCTGTGGAAATTTCACTTCGGGAATTGAAGAGACCTCATTCAGTAATCTTCATATTCTAAACTTGGGGATGATCCGTTCTGTTAACCAGGTGTTTTAGTATCTGTGTTTAGGGGAGCATAAAAGCTAGACAAAGAGGCATGGGGAGAGAGCAAGGGAAGAGTCGGTGACTGTGTACATGGTGGCTGCAGCTTACCCAAGAGGGTCCTTTTGGTTCCTTCATTGAGCAAGTTCACATTTGCATGATGATCTACTAGAGAGGGAGTGATGATTGATATATCACCTTGCCAGGATCTAGAATCATCCATGAGGCAAGCCTCTGGACACACCTTTAAGGAATTATTTAGGTTACTCTCCAAGCATGTCTGTGAAGGATTTTCTTGGTTACCACCACCTGAAGGTGGGAAGTATCTTCCAGCAGTTGCCCAGATGCCAGGAGATCCAAGGGCAAGATGTTACTTTTTATCTCTTTGCGCTTGTGTCTTGGTATTGTGTTCGTTGACCTTTGCTCTACTAGTGAGAGTCTTCTTTGCTAACATCAGAACTCAGTTTCTTCGACCTTCCATTGTGAACTGAAGACAAGTGGCTTTCTGGGCATCTTCCAGGGCTTGAGTGCTAGACCGGAACAGTGAGATATTCAGTCTCCTGGACTGTGTGGCTTCTGGGTTCTGAAGACAGTCATTGCTAGATGACCCAGGTCTTATCTTATAAGCCAGTCTAATAAACCTCCTTTTTAATATATATTATATATTTAATACATATTTTATATATAAAATTCCTTGCTTGCAATCCTTTTTCAGATGTCCTAATTTACCAAAATTAAAACATTTGGCAGTTTGATGTCTCCTCATTGCTTTGGAAATCGCTTCTCCTATCCAAAATTCATCATTATAGCCAAACATCTCAACATTCATTGCATGCTGAATTCATTCATCATGAATCCATTCATGCTGATCTAGACCTGAACGGCCAAATTTTCTTTTTACATTCTAAGTTTGCATTTTCAAAAGGCAGAGATTCAAGAATTATTCATCTAGCTTCTGGGTCTGTTATTCCTATTTACAGAGCCTTAATTAATCTTTGCAAAAAGTCAGTAAAGGGTTCTCTCTGTCCCTGCCTAACTCTGGTATAAGATACGATCCTTTTCTTTAGTTCTTGTATCCGACCCCAAGCATTCAAGGCTGCTTTGTGGCATAGGGACAATACCTCTTCGTCATATGCTTCAACACCAAGAATGTATCTTGGGAAACCTCCACACCTTTTGCTCTTCTTTGCTGTTCTATATGTTTGGATTCTTCTCTGAAATTAATTCCAATCATCAAGGAAGGTCCATCATCCAATTCTGCAGACACTGAGAGAAATCATTGGGGGTAGCTCTGACATTAGAAGCTCAAGTCCTTATCATTTCCTTAACAAATGCAGAGTGTAAGCCATAATTAATGACAGCTTGCTTAATTTCTTTTAGATCATTCATTCCTATTGGTGTCCATCTACATTCTTTGGCTCCCTTTCAGCCTTTAAAAGTTGAAGCTTTGTCTGAGTAAATTACATGGTATGACACTAAAACCCTGGGTAATCCAGTTCTGACAGCTGGTGGTGACATTGTATCCTGTCCTTGTGCCTTCTTACCCTGTTAACCAGCTCCAATAATTTCCTCAATTATTTCAAATCTTTTTATCTCTCATAAAGCCTGAATCTCCTGGCCTGCATATGTTTCTAGTGATTTCACTAAGGTATCAATTTTTTGGTCCCCATTCTTCACCTGTGATTCCAAGGTTTTAATGTTTTCCTTCAAAGATAACATGCCCTCCTTGAATTTTTCCTAGATATCTTGTAGATTGCCATTCTGGAGGTACATTCTGTCTGTTACCTTATCAAAACTTTGTTATAATTTCTGAACATCAAATTCAACAGTATGAATCCTTTCAGGTAACTTCCTAGTACCCTTGGATATGGAGTCAACTTTGCCTATCATAGTATCCACTTGTTCAGATAACTTCTGATTTTCAATAATTTTAACCCTTTCAACTAGCCACTCATAATTAGTCCGTATTGTTCCTGGGAGTGCCATATTTTTCCTTAATGATAGAATAGGGAAAGGAAAACTGAACCCTAGTAACCAGTAAATTGAAGTATCCCCATAGTCATATAAACCTCGCATGATATAATCCATTGTATTAGTAAAGAAAGCAATAAAAGTTGCAATGGAAATGAAAATTGCCATATTACCTATTATCCAGCAGGTGGCACTGTTGCAGAGTCACGATAAGAACCAATGCAAAGGTGACAGAAAGGGGGTCCTGTTTCGGTGTCCACCTTAGTATTTGTTAAAGACTGGGAAGTATGAGTTGCTCAACAAGGTAAATGTAATTAAATCAATTCCATACACGGAACCAGAAACCCAGAATCCAGGAGTAGAGAATATCCACATGGGAAGGCAAATGATAGGTTGTGTGGGGACTTACAGTCAATCTGATGCATGTAAAGAGAAAATATAAAGAATTGCAGCAAGAAAAGCCACTGCACAATAGTCTATATTGAACTGCTGGCTCCACGCACAGGCTGTAGCTGAGGGAGGGCTCATGCCAAGCTGAGCTGGTGGCAGGCAGCCAAGCTGGTGGGGGGGTTTTAAAACCAAATGTTGGGTGCCAGATGAAGGCATAAGTCACAAAAACATCCCACATCAGTTTGAAATTATGATTAATAAAATGGTTATTTATTTAAAGGAAAAAACTTACAGATCACCGTCCTAGACGACAGCCCTCTGCCTGACCAGAAAAGGAGTCTAGTAGCTCGAAGTGGAGCCGGAAGCAAGGGAGAGAGAGCAGGACTACTGCTGCTTCTTAAAGCGAAAGAGACCACGCCCAAGTGGGCTGGTATCTTAAAGTCTATTGGCTGAAGGAGCGGAAGGAGCTCCCGCAGCATATTACAATATGTATCACTCATTCATTCTATGTGCTCTGTTCATCAGAGGACGCTACGAGAGGGGAGAGACTATCTGGGAGACAGAGGGGGGGCATTCAGGAACAATGTTCTTAATTAGGAAAGGCTATTTCCTAAGTGGAGAGACAGGCTTTAGACAGTTCACCTATGCTGTGCTGACTAGCTTTTTGTTGTTGTTGTTAAATTGACACAGACTACATTCATTTGGGATGAGGGAGACTCAATTGGGGAAATGCAACAACTGGATTGGTTTGTGGGCAAGCTTATGGTACAATTTTTTGATCGATGATTGATATAGGATGGCCCAGCTCACTGTGGGCAGCACTGCCCCTGGGCTGGTGATCCTGGGTTGCTATAAGAAAGCAGGCTGAGCAAGTTACGAGGAACAAGGCAGCAAGCACCACTCTGCAATGGCCTCTGCATCAGCTCCTGCTTCTGGGTTCGTACTCTGGTTGAGTTTCTGTTCTCAGTTCTGGATGCTGGCTGCAGACTGTTGCATTAGTCATGATGTTTCAGCACAGCAAGAGAAACCCTAAGACACGTGGTGAAAGAGTGCACTGCACAGATATTTCAGCACAGCAGCAGAAACCCTAAGACACGTGGTGAAAGAGTGCACTGCACAGATACTTGAAGATGCAGGTGTGTTGTCGACCTCTGATGTTCTCTGACTCACTCCTCGTCATCCTCTCCTTCACCACTCACATATTCTACATTGACTCTTTCTGCTTATAATCACTAATTTCTATCATAGGTGAACTTCTTGGTCCATGGTACCTTTTCAACCATTCCCCACCTCCTAAATATAATTTTACTAACAGGTTTTCCTACTCAGACTTCTTTCCCTAAAATTCAGAGAGACCCAGCTAAAGTAAATACTCATTCATATGACTATTCTGGAAAAAGGAAACGAAAGCCTTGCATGGGCTGAACTCTCCAGGACAGCCACTTTGCCCCTTGATGTAATAGCAGAATGTACTCTCAACAACTGAGATATTTCTCCAGCACACAAATTAATGTCCTAAGTGGGTGTAAACTTACAGCTCTATTACAGGTTGAAACGGCACATGAAATTCAAGTTTCCGAGGGCAGCCGTACTTCTCTATATCATATCTTATTTTCTAGAAAAAGAAAAATGCTTTAGTTGTGGGGTCCATTTATCTCATTGACAAAATGCATGCTTTTCTTACCAAATCTTCACGTGGTTTATCTCTCAGAAATTCCCTGTATTTAAAAAAAAAAAAAGACACATGTCATTATCTCTGCTTACTCTTCCTCCTTTCTGACTTAAAAATTAAAAGCATAGTTTATTTAGGGTGGTGTCACAAAAGCCAAGTAGAGAACAGGATGATAAACTACCAAGTGCTTCCTACAAACTGGCACTTTACATGTCCTTCGCCACCTCTGTGAATACAGTCTCACGTCAGCTAACAACCAAGCAGGCACAGGCCGCTGTTCTTCCTTTGGAGACATGGGACCGTTTTCAGAAATCGTATGAAACTTATTCAAGATTGCAAACCTTGTTTCGGTTGTGAGAGGATACATGGTTGGAGAGTCTGTATTCACTGTGTTAACCTGGTGCCATGCTCCCCAGAACATGACTGTCCTAGTCACTGTTCTACTGTTGTGAACAGACACCACAACCAAGGCAAGACTTTTTTTTTTTAAACACTTAATTGGGAGCTTGCTGACAGTTTCAGAGGGTTAGGCCATGATCATCTTGGTGTGGTGCAGACAGGCATGTCACTGAAGCAGTAACTGGGAGTTTTGCATCCTGCCTGGCAGCAGGCACAAAGACAGACACTGGGCTTTGGACACCTCAAAGGCCACTCCCAGTGGCACACCTCCTACAACAAGGACACACCTCCTATTCCTTCCCAAACAGCTCCACTCGCTGGTGACTATTCTAATATATGAGCCCATGGGGGTCATTCTCATTCAAATCACCACGGTTACTAAATGAAAGAGTCAGAAACAACATATTTTGTTCTTAAAGACAAGGTCTCATGATGCCCAGGCTATCTTTAAACTCATTCAAACTCCACCTTGTGAATGTTGGGATTATAGATGTGTGCCCCCTTGTCTTATATGTGTATGTGTGTTTTGTCATGCCTGGCAGGTACTCTACCACTAAACCACATGCCCACCTTTAGATGTGTATTTTAACTAATTGACTTGTTGATTGTACATGTATGATGTGTGTATATGTACACATTTGTACGAATACAGATATATATATATATGTGGGAGGGTCCACCTGTATTTCTGTGCCTTGATTGGCTAAATAAAGAGCTGCCTGGCTTATAGTTAGGTCAACCCTTAGGTGGGCGGAGTAGACAGAACGGAAGTTCTGGGAGGAGAAGAAAGGAAGTGAGGAGAGACGCCACGAACCACCATCGCAGATGAATGCAGGTTAGACCTTTCCGGTAAGTTACCACGTGGTGACTTACAGACTTTTATAATGGGTTAGTTTAATTATGAGAGCTAGCCAAGAAAAGGCTAATGATAATAAGCCAGGCAGAGTTTAAATGAATCCAGTTTGTCACGTGGTTATTTCGGGTGCAGCCAGCCGCTGAGCGGGCCAGCGGCTGGGGGCTTGGAAGCTGGGTGCGGGGAACAAACAACACGCACCCCTCTCCCCTCTATATACAACATACACACACACACACACACACACACACAAACACAACATGGCATGTTGCTGTTTTGCCACTGAGTCTGTCTCCTTTCCCAATCTCACTTGTAGGTGCCTGGGATTTAAGATAGATGTTACTGTGCTTGGATTTCCATAGGTTTGGGGAACTTTACTCACTGAAGCATCTCTCTAGGCCCTGAAATGGATTTTAAAACCCCCAGTAGTTCCCTAATTTCAATTTATTCCTTTAATGGAATCCTCTGTGAACTCAAAAGACATCTGCACGTTCTAACTAGGTTATTTACACAGTCATGTAGAAAAGTGAGGTGGGGAGCAAATACTCTCATTTGTCTTCCTTAAGTGGGATTTGAAACTAAATGATACTTGCCTTTTTTATTGAATTGAACCAGAGAGGACAATAATAAGTGTGTATGTACATGTTTCAGAGAAGGTTAAGGGTTATATCTCCAGCTTTTTTAAAATTTGGAAATCATCAAGCCAAACACATGCATGCCCGTGGTATTTCAACCACTAAGTACTAGCTTACTATAAACTACCAGCTGTTATTAATATGCTTCTGTTACAAATATTTCTTACTTGCCAATCACGTAAGAAAAATCACGGTGGAAACATCCAGTTTTACTAAATCTACAAAAATAAAACATAGAATAAATAATTCTTCACTGAGCTCAGTGGTTCTTAAATCAGAGATCATTACATAATTCATTTACTAAATTAGAGTCTCTGGGATCAGCATTTCTATTTTTTTTAAAAACTCAGTTTCACAAACTTCTTATTTTCCCTTACATTTTGTACATACTTATTAAATTTTTTAAAAGAAATAAAGATTTTATGGGTGGACTGGGGACAGGTGAGGACTGGAGCTGAAGGGATCAGGCAGGAGGGGGGAGATGGGATGAAGGGAGGGAGTATAGGAGAGCCAGTTGGAATTGGGGACATTTGGGGAGTTGTGTGAAACCTAATGGAAACTTTCTGGGATCTTTGAAGGTAATTCTAAATGAGAACTTCAAGAAGAAGAATAACAGCAAAAGGCCAAAGCAGAAACATTCCAAACACCTGTGACTTGTTGCTTACTCAGGTGTGAACAAGAATACTGTACTAAGACAGGTGTGAACAAGAATACTGTACTAAGACAGGTGTGAACAAGAATACTGTACTAAGACAGGTGTGAACAAGAATACTGTACTAAGCAGGCCACCAAACAAGTGAACATCACGAACACTGAAGGAAAACAAGCAGATGTGAAAGTTCTCGTGCATTTATCTGAAATACCCACACTAAGATAAATCCACAGAGATGGCAGACTAGCCCAGGAAGGGGTAGAAGTTTCTTTGAAGGTGATAAACATTTTTTGGAACTACATGGTAACCAATTCCCCTGAACTGTGCACTTAACAAGAAGTAAAATGGTTTGTGGAGCATACTATGTAAACTGCCTAACATTTTAGTGTCTTTTACTCCAAAGAGCAAGCACGTCAAAAACACTTAAATTCAAATAAAATGTGTCAAAATAAAGAATTTCCTCAAGCTGTTCTGTTGGAGCTTGTATGAGTTACTTTTCTTCTTTGCTGTGGTGCAGACACTGGACAAAAGAAAAAATCTTGAAGAGTTTATTTTGGCACACAGTTTGAGGGTACAGTCATCATCATGGTGGAGAGGACACAGCTGATGGTGTGTGGGGACACTGATCACATTGTGCATGCAGTCAAGGAACAGAGAGATGAATGCTGGTGCTCAGTTAAATTCTTTCTCTCTCTTTATTATTTTGGTAATTATTATTATTAACAAATTATTATAATAATTTATTATTTTGGTATTTTTGAGACAAGTTTTTATATGAAATCCTGACTGTTCTGGAATTCACTCTGTAGACCAGGCTGGCCTAGAACTCACAGAGATCCATCTGCCTCAGCCCCCTGGGTGCTAGGATTAAAGGCATGTTCCACTAGGCAGAGAGAATAATAGGAGAAGAGAGAAGAGAGAGGAACAAGAAAAAGGAGAAGGAGAGGAGGACATCAGGGGCCACCCAGCTACACAACTAGCCATGGAATAAGAAGTAAAGGAAGGCATATAGAATAAAGTTAAAAACTCAAAGGCAAAAGGTAGATGGGATAATTTAAGAAAAGATGTCTAGAAACAATCCAAGCTAAGGCCAGGCATTCAAAAGTAAGAATAAGTCTCTGTGCATTTATTTGGGAGCTAGGTGGTGGATCCCCCAAAAAGCAAAGAGTTAAAAACAAAACAAAAATTCTACATTTGGGCACCCAACATGGGCTTGAGAAAGCTGATAAAACAAAGATAAGGCTTCTTTAAATTCTGCTGTATAGCAAAGCACTTAAACAGCCTTTTTCATGCTAAATAGAAATGAAAACCTAAGTAAAAATGCCTGCCACAGTATGGGGCACTGGCTTTCCAAAGCTGAGAAGCTGAATGCAGTTCTCCATCAAATGACTTCCAATTGGGCCCATGTACTTAAGGCTTAGTTTTCACAACCTGAGAAGAGGGCAGAGCCAGCTACTAAAAGTGTGGCAGAGGTCCTAGTTTTTTTGCTTATGCAGACAAAAAAACAAACAAACAAAAGACTAGAAATATGCAGTAAAGACAGATCCCGGGGCAGGGGGGAGGACCTCTAAACAGGTCCCAGTATGTTTTATAATGTATGTAGCCTTAAGGAAAAAAAGAGCATAGACAGTCTTAGAAAGAAGTAATTTAAAAATAGTAAAGTTTTTAAAGAGAGAAGTAAAATAACAACAACAAAAAATAAGTCTCAAAATAATGGTAAATACACAGGGAGTCTGGATTCTGTGTTGCTTTATTGACCTTGAAGTTTTTGATTGAATGATAAACAAAACACAGTTGCTAAGAGACATGGGATTGTGAACTGAACTGCTGACATAAGCCATCTTAGATATTTTAAGAATGTCTTAACTTTAAAATGGAACTCAAAAAATGCATTGCTTTAGAGAAGAGGTTTTATTTTTAATTCCACAGGAATGAGAGGCTGTGGATTCCTTCAGGGTTGATATGATAATGAGAGGTCTTTTGAAACCTGATAGGTGATATATATATCAACAAAGGTTGGTCTACCCAGTTGGTCTATCCAGGACTTGGTCATTACCTCAATTTTCTCAGGGACCCTAAAGCTGCCTTCATTCCTAGACAACAGGAAACAGTCTAGAGAAGATGTTATTCACATTCCCAAGAGATGGGGTAAGTGCTTGTTTGTTATTTGTTGGGTTATAGATGCTATCATTTAGAGGAATATAGGAATATAGGCTAAAAAGACAACTATTAATCTCATATATTTTGCATTGGCATGGAGTTTGGTATATTGATACAAATTTAAAGTTACTTTCATTATACTGTGTATATGTTTCTACTCTAGTTTGGGGTATGGTGCTCATGCTGCTTATTTAAAAATGCAATGTATAATTAAGAAAAGAAGTTAGTAGTTAATCTATAATAATCAAACGTGTAGTAGTCACATTAGGTATGTTTTCAAGGCTAAACAGGTATATTTTAGAAAGATGATTTTTCAAACACTTCATATCCTACAGAATATGGCATTTAAGATGTTTAATAATCTAAGGTTTTCGATGACAATGAGACACATCTGCTTCTGGCAGCACCAATTTACTTCATAAAAGGATGAAGGACATTGAAGAAACTCCAGATGGGGTTTGCTTTCATTGTGGCAAAAGCTAGCCTTTTGGGCAAGAAACTGCTCTTGACTTGATTGCTGACAGGATGCTGTGTATACTAGAAACAGGGATACAAGAAAAAAGACTTTTGAATTTTGCCAAAACAAGGCTTGACAGTCCTTTGAGATTCCAGCTTCACAGAAGAGTCTGCCAGATATTCTGCAGGACACAAGAAACTTGACATACAAATTCTAAACTACCCAATTAAAAAATGGGGTAATGATCTGAACAGAGAATTCTCAACAGAAGAAGTTCGAATGGCCAAAAGATACTTAAGGTCATGTTCAACTTCCTTAGCGATCAGGGAA